>OX457036.1:48574404-49041904 GCA_949752735.1 Lumbricus terrestris
CATGGTCTCGTCACAGCCAACATCCCGTTTCTACACGACGCCCTGACTGTTCTAACCAGGCAAGTCCGTAGCTGGCGTGGATTGGACCGTGATGCTTTCGGCAAGGCGCTGTTGGAGGTTCCGGCCGTTGCTGATTCATCAACGTTGACTGAATTTACAGTTGCTGAAGCCTTTGAAGCCTACGAAGCGACCATGACTGATCTGATCGACCGATTTCTTCCAATGCGAAAAGTCACGATACGCCGAAACCTCAGCTCGCCTTGGTTCGACAGTGAGTGCCACTCCTTGAGACGACGTGCTCGCTGCCTAGAGAGAAGATACAGGCGCACCAATCTACCATCGGATCGCACCACCTGGGTGCAGTACGTTCGCCGCATGCACCGGCAGTATCGTGAGAAAGAAAGGTCATACTGGGAAGCCAAGATCGCTTCTCACACAAAGGAACCTAAGCGACTGTGGACAACATTCAATGCGCTCCTTGGCCGTCGTCGCCCTGAGCGTCCTCCAGATACTCCATTCTTTACAGCGGATGACTTCCTGGCTTCGCTTGATGCCAAGATTCGTGACATTCGACAGGCAACTGCTGACTCTCTGCCACCTGAATATCCTCCCTCTGACTGTCACCTCTCTACATTGAATTCAGTTACAAGTACCGAACTTCGACGCATTATTCTCTCTTCACCACCAAAGTCCTGTGAACTAGATCCCATACCGACCTTCCTACTTCACGAATTCATCGACATTTTACTTCCTCTCCTCACAACACTCTGCAATCGATCTCTACAGGAAGGCATTCTACCATCAACGCAGAAGAGGTCAATCCTGATCCCTGCTCTGAAAAGTGGTGGATTGGATCCGACTAATCCCGGGAACTATAGGCCGATAGCGAATGTTACGTTCCTCTCGAAGCTTATCGAAAAGGTCGTCGCCATGCAACTCGTCGCTTATCTAGAAGGGAATAATCTGTTGCCTCAGAATCAGTCTGGTTTCAGAAGATTCCACTCAACTGAAACGCTTCTGCTCCGACTCCTCTCAGACATCTACGGAGCGATCGACAGAGCTCAGCTGACCCTGCTGGCCCTTTTTGACGTCAGCGCCGCTTTTGACACTGTCGACCACGAGATTTTGTTAGAGCGGCTGAGTGTTTCTTTTGGTTTGTCTGGTGCATTTTACAAATGGATAGATTCTTTTCTTCAGGAGCGTTCTCTCTGTGTGGTCCATGGCTCTTCTAGGTCCTCATGGGTGCCTGCACAATATGGTCTACCCCAGGGTTCAGTCCTTGGTCCCATACTTTATATTATTTACACCTCAGGTCTTGCCACTCTACTAACAGCTCATTCGGTTTTGAGTCAGCAGTATGCTGACGACGTCCAGGCTTACACCCATTGCCTCCCTTCTAATGCTGTCAAAGCGGTTCGGATAATGAGCGGGACTTTGGATGCTCTAGAGCAGTGGTTCCCACACTTTAGTAGGCTGCGGACCGGTAATAATTTTTGGTGAAGCTTGCGGACCGCTAACTAAGACCTAAATGGCGATGGCAAACAAAGCGACCTAATTATAAAAAGACTAAAATATAAGGCTATTTACAATTATCCTACATTTACATGTCTTAGAAGCCTTATTTGTTTAAGATTTATTTTGAGTAGACTTTGCTATTAAATGCTATTTGTGCAAGATTCCTCTTTTGTTTAGCTGCGCCATAAATAACTGACAGTTTAATCATGATAATAAAGGCTTTTGCGATGCGTAGAGATGCAAGAAAATATGCTTTCAATGCGTCAACACTAACCTTGGTGCTTTTAACCATCTGCGTCTGCTGTTTTTCAGTTTTGTTTGCTTACGTTTGCTCATTTTTTTCATTCAAAGACATTTGTTTATATATAAAGTTTTAAACTAACAGTTTTATAGGCTACTATGCCAGATAATTTTTTAATTCTACATCCAGCATTTACTAGGACTGTAGGATAATGCTCTTCATAGAATAGATCAACATAAATAAGTTCGAAACTGACTGCAGTCATCGGTGTTGTAAATATAAAAATAAATGTAAATTATTTGAATTCGCCATCTGGCAAGTTAAAATAAGGCAGGTTGATTTATTTCAAATTTTTAAATATTAAGGCAGAAATTTAATAAATTTTGGACAACAATTCGAATAATTTCACAATTTCAAACAAAAAATTATAATTACAGTTTATTTTTAATTTTTTTTAACTCTTTTCCGCGGACCGGCGATCATACCTCCGCGGACCGGCACCGGTCCGCGGACCACCACTTTGGGAACCACTGCTCTAGAGGCATGGATGTCATCCAATAGACTTCGCTTGAACCCATCTAAGACAAAATTTATTTGGTTGGGCACACGGCAGCAGCTTGCCAAGCTTGATCTATTTTCTCTTGCATCTGAGTTTCCTGGCTTTGTCTTTGCAACCACGGTTCATGACCTCGGTGTCCAACTTGACCAAGAACTAACTTTTGCTCCTCAACTTCACCGTCTTGCTCGAGACTGCTATTATCAGCTGCGCCAGCTTCGCACTGTCATCCGTTCTCTTACGTCTGCTGCTACTCTTACTTTAGTGCATTCTTTCGTTACATCTCGCATCGACTATTGCTCTTCGCTCTACATTGGCCTCCCATCCAGCAGATTGACTTGTCTTGACCGGGTGTTGCGCTCTGCTGCACGCCTAATTGGGAAAATCCCTAAATATGATCATGTCTCAAACTACATGCTTGAGGTACTTCACTGGCTCCCTATTCGCCAGCGTATCGAGTTCAGGGTAGCTGCATTGGTATGGCGATGTTGTCAGGGCCTTGCCCCAACTTACCTCCGTGAGCTATGCAGCTCTACATTGGGTATCCAAGGACGTCGTCAGCTACGCTCTGCTGATAGGGGAGTCCTCTTAGTTCCTTTTGCTCGTACTACTACCATGAAGGATCGAGCCTTTTCTGTGGTTGGACCAGTGGTCTGGAATGGCCTTCCTTTTGAGCTACGCCTACACCCTGGGACTCTACCAGGATCCTTCCTTACTAAACTTAAAACTGTTCTTTTTGTGCGCGCTGGAGTTGGGAGCGCTTCTGAGTAGTTTTTCTTGAAGGAGCGCTATATAAATGTCCGAATGAATGAATGAATGAATGAATGAATAAGTATATGAATGTATCCACATATCCTATACCACACATGAACATGCACACACATACGTGCTCACCACAACTACGCACATACACGCACACATACATACATACATACATACATACATACATACATACATACATACATACATACATACATACATACATGCATGCATACATACATACATACATACATACATACATACATACATACATACATACATACATACATACATACATGCATAGTTACATACATACTTACATGCATGCATATATGCAAGTATGCGTAAATACATATATAAATGCATGCATACACACATACATACATACATACATACATACATACATACATACATACATACATACATACATACATACATACATACATACATACATACATACATACATAAATACATACATACATACATGCATACATGCATACATACATACATACATACATACATACATACATACATACATACATACATACATACACATAATATATATAATTATATATATATATATATATATTTATATATTGTGTGTGTGGGTGTAACTAGTGTTTCTAAGAAAATGACGGTCTACTGATGACGAGATTAGTGATTGTGGATGGATGAGCAGGGTGAGCTGATTTTATGCTTATAACCGCTTCCAAACTCAGACAACCGTCGGCCATTACTTTTCGTCCCTGTTGTCTGCCGTTAGTGGCTTTCTCTGCAACGCGAGGTGACACGGTTGAGCTGTGTTGTTCTTCTATTCGCTTCACTGACGAAGAATTGCGACAGAAATCACGCATCGACGATTTCGCTGCTGTTCTGTTTTTAGATGCTTTAACATTAAGAGCGAAAGGTAATCACGTCGTCGTCGTCGTCGTCATCGTCCTGCGGGTCTTCACGTCAGCATACTTAATTGCCAACATACTCAACGCCCCAGGGGCTGCGGTCTAAATCGTTAATGACATTTGTTTAACGACGCCGTCATTTCGACGATGATTGGCGTCAAAGTCAAAATGGTTCACGCACTTGCGTCTTTTATAACTTCTTCGTCGCATTGCTAACTGAATGCACTAGAGTGACTAGACAATCATCAATTGCTCAATGAATGGATGGATGGATGGATGGATGGATGGATGGACGGATGGATGGACGGATGACAGAACCATGCGTCAGTAAGTCAGTCAGTAACTTAATAAGTCATTTTTATTCAGTCGGCCAGCAAGTCAATCAATCTATCAGTCAGCCAGTCATGATGTTTGTCACCCGAGTTGGATTAGCCCCTCCAATTTTTAGATTCTATCAGAAGAATCAATTTTTTTTACTGGGATAAAGGTTCTCATCTCTTCCCCCCCCCCCCCCGACGTGCTGCTCAGGCGAGATCCCAAAAATCTTGCAGTCATTACGGAGTTTGACAGTTCTTGTCACTCCCGTCAACAACCATGATACTCATGCTGCAGTCGAAGCTCGTATACAGATAATTCAATCTTTATTATTATATGCCTGATTAATCGCCCATTTTATTTTTAATTACCTATGCATCTGACTAAAGACTTGCTATTATGTATACATACTAATAATAATTATAGGCAGCGGCGCCCGCAGGATTTTTTTCTTGTACGCACAGAAATTTTCGAAGGAGGGGCGAACAGGGAAAAATTTTCGTTAGGTCGCCGAAAAAACTGATGACCTGTTTTTTTTAGTCATCAACCTAGAATTTCCCCAAAACACCTTTTGGATCATCGCGCTGTACGCACTTACGTATGTACGTACGTCTGCGGGTGCCGCTGCTGTACGCACTTGCGTAAGTGCGTACGCCTGCGGGCGCCGCTGATTATAGGGTCTATAATATAGGGCTCTAGGCCTATGTCAAACAGTCTGCGCAAATTGCATATAATTTTTATAGCATCAAGAGTTTTTAGCGTGCAGTTGTAGACAAATGTGCAGTTCTAAACAGATTTGTGCAGTTGCAGAAGCACTGATCGCATTGAATATATATAGCTAAAAAAGTCATTGTACTCCTATTGGGATTAACTTAATATCGTGGATAGGAAGAGAAAGAAGGGATTGTGCATTTGTGCAGTTAAAAAATTCCTCTAAAAAGCCAGCATTACAATATAGCATAGCCTATACTTGCGTTCTAAGCCGTTATATATGGTCTGTTGCAATGCATATGTTATAAGTTATAGACGTGCGAAGGTTTGCCATGGACTTGCGAGTAGGCCTATATGTGTATATATATAATTAGTTATAATTATGTAAAATTATATATATGCTGCTTAATGATCGTCGCGCATCGCATGGGGGGAGGGTGGAGGCATGAATGATCTTTGTCCATGTCGCGAATGACTGTCATAAATGTCGCCGCCGAAGGTGATTATATAGCGCCGACGAAAACAATGACTGTTTTTTTAATTGAAATTCATTACGACTCACAAGAATTGTTTAGGCGAAATCAGAAGATCACGAATCACGTTTTGCCTAAACGAAACTTGTCGTCTGCGTAATTTGCCCGAGAGTTGTTTTCGCTGCGCAGATGTTTCTGTCTTATTATATATATGTATAAATATAATTTTTTATATATAGATATATTCTAAGACATAAAATATATAGACTTTATATATATAATGTATATATATATATTCTAAGCCGTTGAAAGGTCAGAGGTCATTCCCTGCAGTCGCCATATTGCGGCCAAGTGAGCAATGGATCAAAAGAGACAGACGAATTGTCGCGCATGGAAATAGACCTGAAGGAGGAAGACGGACAAACAGACAGACAAACAGACAGACAGGCAGACAGACTAAGACGGGTATGAAGACCGATACAGGCAGACTGTCAATTTCACAGGCTGAGTGTTTGTAGTGCACTAGAAAAACCCAGGAGACGATCAAATCACGTTTCGGCCAACGAGAGACACAGAAACGGAGAGACAAACAGATAGACAGACACAGTCACAGAGTATGACAGTAATGGAGAAAGAGACAAAACTGATTGGAGACAGTCGTTAAGACAAACATAGGGGAAGACATCTAATGTTACGAACGGCAAACAGAAAGAGTGACAGGTCATTTGGACGTCGACGTTCAGTTCTGTGTTGCGGACGATACGTTGCGCAGGCGCAGGTGGCGTACGTTGCGAGGAGCGCCACAGTTGCATCGCGTCACAACGCCTCTTCTTCTTCTTATTCTTCTTCTTCTTCCGGTTTTATCAGGAACTCATGTATTACTGATGACCAATAGGTGTCACCTCGTTAACCAGTATACCTGCCGCATGGACACGTTAATATAGATTACATACTTAAATACACACGCGCATACACGCATATAGGCCTATCATATATATATATATATATATATATATATATATATATATATATATATATATCACCTGGTGCCGTCAGCTCTTGGAGCTCTGGCGGCAGTCATGATGTATATATATATAACATATATATAATTATATAATATCTATAATTATATATGGAACACAGGCGTGTAACGTATTACTTTAGGTATCTTGACTGATGACGTGTAGATCCAGAATAAGACAGGGGGATATACATCGTAGGTGCAGCAGCAGCAGCAACAACAGCTTATGAGACAGAGACTGCAGCAGCAGCTTATGAAACAGAGACAGCAGCAGCAGCAGCAGCAGCAGCAGCAGCTTATGAGACAGAGACAGCAGCAGCAGCAGCAGCATGCATAAGAAGGTTGAGATGGAAGTGTCAGATAACGCAAGTCGCGCTGCAGAGAGACTGTCGCCATATATGCAGTGCAGAAGATTTTTACATCAATTATTTCCATCGTCTGATAATATGCAGATCCTATAGATAGAACAATGCGAGAGAGAGAGAGAGACAGACAGACAGACAGACAGACAGCCATACAGACAGGCAGACAGATATAAGCAGAGGCGGAGACAGGGACAGACACAGAGACGGAGACAAAGTCAGGTTCATGCCTTGCTCTATAGGATGACCACAACAGGGTGGGTGGTGGGGGACCTTGTGAGATGCATTCGTTGGGACGACACCGTTGCTATATAATGCATCTTCTTTCTCATGCATGCAGACATCTGGGCTCTACAATCTACATCTGTTCTCTACATCTGCTTAGACTCAACTCCGTTCGCATTTGTCAAACGAGAGATACATTGTACGGAGTCTTTGTCGTAGTAGCTAAGACTTCTCATGTATCACTGTCAGCATCGAGAACAAATAGATGTAGCAACGACAACAGCGTGTTCTTGTTGGTCTCTCTCTCCCTCTCTCCCTCTCTACCTCTCTACATACCTCCTCCCTCCCTCCCTCCCTCCCTCCCTCCATTCCTCTCTCCCTCCCTCTCTCTCTCTCTCTGCCTGCTTGTCTGTTTCTGTCTGTCTCTCTTTCTCTGTCTCTCTCTGTCTCTGTCTCACTCTGTCTCTCTCTGTCTCTGTGTGTCTCTCACTGTCTCTCTTTTCTCTCTATCCCTCGTTCCCTATCTCCTCCATCATCTAGGTCTACAGACGGAAGCTCATTCCGTTATCATGCATCCACCAATGACACACACGCACACACACACAAACACACACACACGCGCGCGCGCGCGCACGAACGACCGCGCGCGCGCGCGCGCACACACACGCACGCGCACACGCGCATCCTAATTAATTGACTTGTCTGGAAATGAAGATAAAAACACAGAAATGTCTTAACCAGAGTATTGAATAGTCTATATGTGTGACGTAAGAAGACTGCGTGTAACTATTATTTTAAATAGCTATATAGTATATACTGAAGTCCTGCTCTAAGCAGGCAACAATAATTCCTGCACCATTGCTTTCCTGTCATGACTTTTTCTACCACTGTGCGTGATTTGGGTTTGACCTTTGACCTCGACCCGGACCACCATGGACTACTCTTACGGACAACTCTTTTGACTCAACGCATTCGATCCTGATCCTATGGTAACTCGACCCGGACCACCACGGACTACTCTCACGGACAACCCTCCTAACTCAACGCAGCGCTCGTGAATAAGCCGGTGCCCCGCGCTTGGCTTTCCAGTGGCGCTTTAGAAATTAGGAGATTACGATTACGATTACGATTTGACCAGGAATTGAACTTTTCAGACCGCGCGAGGAATGCATGTCGCACTTGCTTCTATACCATCTTCGTCATATTCGCTCGATACGTCGCTCACTTACAACCAAAGCTGCCACTACTCTGATGCATGCATTTGTATGCACGAGAGTTGATTATATGGTAGTGTCATCTATGCGGGCTTAACCCTGTCACGCATTAATAAGTTGCAATCTGTTCTTATTGCTGCGGCCCGCCTGATTGGCGGCATACCAAAGTTTGGGCATACATATCAAGTTTTATACGGGAGGAACTGCACTGGCCACCTATGCACAATCGTACTGAATTTAAGATCCTAATGCTCATGCTCAGGGTTGCAAAGGTTCGTCAGCCACTCATTCGCGTGAGTAGAGCAGGGAGGAGACCCGACCGATGACTCTAATTTGGGCATAGACTCGGAACCGACCTGGGATGGCGAACCAAAGTCCACCGTGCCCACCTTCTCCTGGGGCGACCTGTTAGTAACCCCTTCGTATGGAGGGGTGAACGAACGGGCAGGGATGGCAAACGGGGGGAAGGCAATGGCAAACCACCCCTTATCTTCTGCCAAGAAAACAGTTATGATGTATTCAAGAAGTAAAGCAGCACACTGGAGAGGATACAACAAAACTGTCGCCAGAGTTCCAAGAGCTGACGGCACCAGGTGACCAGGTGAATGTTCATGAGTAATTGCCTAGCAGGCCAAGCTCCGATCTATCTTATGGAACTCTGTGTACCTGTGCTATCCATTCCAGGCTGTAGATTTCTTTGCTCTGCTACACGTGGTGACTTGATTGTGTCTATATATGGCTCGAACTTCCACAGTGTTGCATAAAAGCTTTGCTATAGTTGGTCCTTCTGTCTTGTATAAGTTATCTATTAGTCTCCGTAATGAACTTCTTTGTCTTTCTGTGCCCGTTTTCCGCAAGCGTTTGAAAATCATTCTCTTTGATTGTGGTTTAGTGTCAGGTCGAGAGCGCCTCTGAGGAGTTTCTCTTGAAGTGGCGCTATATAAATGCACGATTACGATTACGATTAATAGGATATGATACCTTCTGGCTTGATTTCATGCTGTACCGCAGTCCATTCGGTTGCACGTCGAATCTCTGACCCAGCGACTGCGATTCTGAGTCTGCTGAGTGAAATTCGTGCAGCAGCCCCGGACAAGGTTTCTAGGCGCACTTGTCTTGCATCTCGCATTATATGATTCATAGACATTTCAATTGTGATAAATGAATTGGCATGACATAGCCAAATAGACTTCTACGTAGTTAGAACACCATAATTATGTCTAACCTTTGTATATGTATACATGCATAGACATACGGGCAAATTATAATAATAGGGCGTTCTAACTACGTATATACAGGGTGGCTCAAAAAAGTACCACCCGATAAAATGCGATAACTTCGCAACCGACTGACATTTTTCTGTGAAAATTTTCCAATTTGCAGGGGAATGAATTTCCAACAATCCCTGAAAGTTTCATTTGACATTTTTCATGTTAGCAAAAGTTACAGCTGTTCAAACTTTCAATTCCATTTTCCCAAATATCCGGAGAATCATGCTCCAATACTTGTGATTTCATTAAGATTTTTGCAAATTACAACACACAAATTGATGATTATGTCATACTACCTCACTATGACCTGTAAAGAAGCTGTTTATGACGCAAACTGTTGGTATTTGGTGATAATTATTTTATAGATTAAGGTCTCAATTCGTGAATCCATTACTGAACGTTATGGGCATAGTTCTGCGGAAGATAAAATGGGAACTCGGACGTTGCGTGAACAGAGACTGGGACATCGCGTAGGCCTAATCATAGCAAAATATCCAGTTAAAAGTGGAGCCTGAGCACATTGAAGGCTATCAGATCTGTAAACGTGTTTATGTAACGAAGATCAGATGTCGGAAGAGAGGCAGGAAGTGGTCGTTTGATCTGACTGAAAGAGCGCGATTTTCACGATATTCGTTTGGTAATCGAAAGAGTCAAGTTTGCAAAGCACATCATAGTTTTGGCATAAGATATAATGGCGTGTGTTACGGCTGCAAGAAAAAACTGCATTTAATCCCATTCAGTAGGTTAGATGTCAAACTCATCGTTGAACTCTCTTACAAAGACTCATTGAAGACCAGGTATGCTCTAACATCGGTTTTATTTTCCAGCAGGACGGTGCGCCTGCTTGCTCGCACGGCAAGGATGATTATGATGGCGCTACCTTATTGCCATCAGCTGCAGTAAATTTATTGACAAAGATGACTAACAAACTCGCCAGCCCTTAGCCCTCTTGCTTATCTTCTTCTTCTTTTCCGTGCTCTGCCATTAGGCAGGTTCGAATGTTTGACGTCTCCATTCTTCTCTGTTCTGCGCTTTCATTTTCATCTTCTGATAGCCATCTTTCATCATCCAGTCTAACAGTCTTTGTCTTGGTCTGCCTCTCGTTCTTTTTCCATCCATTTTCCCCTCTATGATTGTTCGCAGCATCGAGTCTCCTCTGAGTGTGTGCCCGATCCATCTTGCTTATCACGTCTGGGAAACTATGCTGGAACGCTGCAAGACATTTCATCCAAAGTTGCCGAACATTGGCTATCTGAAGCAAGTCTTGCTGCTAATGTGGGATCAGTTGCTGCATGACCCGACCAACAAGGCCATACTGAGCTTCACAAAAAGAATTCGAGCTCGTGTTAAGGCAGGGAGTGGACACTCTCATTATACCTTACAATAAATAAAACTGCAAAACGGAATTCTGAGGTCGTAGTGAAAAGGGATATCATTTGACATGAAAATCTACAAATGACGTTCATTTTCCGCGGAAATTTGAAAAAAACGAAATTGAAAGTTTAAACAGCTGTAACTTTTCCAAACATGAAAAGTCTCAAATGAAATTTTCAGGGATTGTTGGAAATCCATTTCCCTGCAAATTGGGAAATTTTCGCAGAGAAAGTTCAATCGGGGGCGAAAGATATCGCATTTTATCGGGTGGTACATTTTTTTGAGCCACCCTGTATATATACAGGGTGGCGCAAAATAAACCGGACTATTAGTTTTTGCAAAGTAATTATCGCCTTAAAACTATCATTAGACAGAAATGACACAGAAAAAAATGGCATTGGTTTGGCATTTAATATAACATTGATTGAACTGTAAAATTTCAGAATTTTCTGAATGCGTAAGAAATTTCAGTCAAAGTGATGTTCAATATGTCCTCCGTTTGCTGCGATAACCAATGATAATCGCTTGCAAAACTGTCCAATAGCCCGGTTGATAGTGTCCTCGCTGATTTCGTCCCAGCATGCGGTCAGAACTTCTTTCAAATGTTCAATATCTCGAATTCTCTGCCTGTAGACAAGCTGCTGAAGCATTCCCCAGATGGAATAGTCTTCGGGATTCAAGGCCGGACTGTTCGGTGGCCAATTTTCTGGTTCAATAAAGTCTGGAACGTGAGCAGTGAGAAAAGCAACTGTTTTTCGTGCAGGTGCTCCATCCTGCTGGAAAGTGAAATTGTGACCAGAGTGAGCTATAATGTCTGGCAGTAATCCTTGATGTAGGACGACGTCACAGTAATAGGAACTGTTAACTTTTGCTCCTCGTTCAACGAAAACTAATGACGATTTCTCCAGCTGTGACACGGCAACCGAAACCATGATGCTCTGTGAGAAGTGCTTCCGACCTTTCAGCAAGCGTTCTGAAGGAATGTCTCGTTTCACAGCTACGTTGGCGTACACTCGATCATTCTGTGAATTGGTTGGTGTTTCGACTGTAAAGATCTTTTCATCCGTAGGCCATGTTCTGGCCAATTTAGCTACGGTTAGTCGTCGAGACAGACGTTTGTAGGCGGCAAGCCGTTTCACTCTGTCGGCGTGTGCTAGCAGCTGCACCTCACGTCGCCGAAACACTTTAAGCTGTAAGTCAAATTTAGCAATACGCTGAACAGTTCTACGAGATATATCAGTTTGTCTAATTATAGTTTAAGGCGATATATTATTCTCTGCTATTTTCAAACACTACTGTTAAGATTACCCGTGTTAATCTCCTCTAACCTAATGTGATTTCCATTTCGCTGCCATCTTATTGCTCGACACATCAATCGATGATCACTTAATGCGACCAACGCATTTAGATGTATTTTACGCCTACGCTGCTGCTGCTGCTACTGCTGCTGCTGCTGCTACTGCTACTACTGCTGCTGCTGCTGCTGCTGCTGCCGCTGCTGCTGCTGCCGCAGGAATATAAGCCGATGGATAAGTATGAGAAAACGTGCCTTATGGGACAGAGTATGGATAATAGGACTGCAGCACGGATCGATATAGGGAGAAGAATGCTTTTAACGCAGCCTTAAGGAGGATGCGCATCTGCCTTATGGGCGACACTTCTGGCTGTTAGGTTTTCATCCGTTTCCGGTCACACGAAGGCTGAGAGGGAAATCATCGTGTAGACAAGAAACGTTCGCAGAACTATATTTTCAGACATTGCCAACAAACATTTGCAGGAAATTAATACAGGTTTACGATGCAAACTGCATTGTGTAGGCTATTTCCGAGTTATTGGAGCCTGCGCATTGCCATCAGTTTACAGACATTCGCCAATAATTTTGCAGTGAATTTCCATTGAGTTACAGACATTACCAAACATTAGCATCATAGAGTTAACCTATAGGTATACAGACATTTATTTACATACATTTACAGAAAATTTCCACAAATATTCCGACATGTGCCAAACGTTTACAGAGCATTTACACAGGTTTACAGACAACCTTCACATAGTTGTAGTCAGTTTCTGCATACATGTAGCCCATGATGTGGGTCATCCAAAGTCCGCATGCACTTGCAAACACATAATATTAGGTGCAGACAAATAGCCAGGTACTTCTGAGAGACTCAGTGAAGCTCTTGTCACACGACGCATTATAATTGCGAGCATACAGTTTATTGAACGCTCATCTGAACTAACAATGCAAATAAAAAGGAAGCATTCTGCAGTAGGCCTACTTATGTTGGATTGATGTTGTCGTGCATTGTGGGCACTGACTTCCATAGCGTATTATGCGATTGCCTTGAAGTTTCAGAGTGCATTGCTTTCAATAGCATAGTCACAGTGATTGCCTTGTGGTTAAATTCACCTTGCATTGCTTTCAATAGCATATAGTGAGTGCTTTGTAGTTTCACCGTGCATTGCTTTCAATAGCACAGAGCTTGCCTTGTACATGTTTGGTTTCAGATGGAATTGTTTTCAAAAATCAAAAGTAAATGCGGTTGTCTTGCAAAGTCGTTATCGTACACTTTCCCATAATTTGTTTTTAAAATAGCTTTTTTGCCGCGCAATAATCATTATGATTGCATTGTTTGAATTCGTCTAATTTTAGACCGCCTTTCTTTGCACTGCATAGACATTAGACAAGATGCCGAGATCGAGAGACCAATCGCGACTTTGCCGAAATTTTTTAATTATACAGGGTGGCTCAAAAAAAAACGTACCACCGGGGAAAATGCGATATCTTCGCAGCCGATTGGTGTTTTTCTGCGAAAATTTCACAATTTGAAGGGGAATGAATATACAACAATCCCTGAAAGTTTCATTTGAAACTTTTCATGTTTGCAAAAGTTACAGCTGTTCAAACTTAAAATTTCGTTTTTTCAATTATCCGGAGAATCATGCTCCAATACAAGTGATTTCATTAGGATGTTTGGCAAATTACAACACACACACATTGATGATGATGTCATACGACCTCACTATGAGCTGTAAAGAAGCTGTTTATGAAGCAATCTGCTGGTATTTGGTGATATTTTATAGATTAAGGTCTCAATTGGTGAACCCAAACAATGAACGTCATGGGCAAAGTTTCTGCAAAAGATAAAATGGGAACTCGGACTTTGCATGAACAGAGACTGAGACATCGCGTGATCATAGCAAAATACCCAGTGAAAAGTGGAGCCTGAGCACATTGAAGACTATCTGCAAACGTGTTTATGTAACGAAGATCAGATGTCAGAAGAGAGGCAGGAAGTGGTCGCTTGATCTGACGGAAAAAGCGCGATTTTCACGAAATTCGCTTGGTAATCGAAAGGTCAAGTTTGCAAAGCAAATCGTGGTTTCGGCATCAGATATGCCGGCGTGTGTTGCGGCTGCAAGAAAAGACTGCAATTAATCCCATTCAGTAGGTTAGATGTCAAACTCATCATTGAACTCGCTTACCCAGACTCATTGAAGACCAGGTATGCTCTAACATCTGGTTTTATTATGCAGCAGGACAGTGCGCCTGCTTGCTCGCACGGCAAGGTTGATTATGATGGCGCTACCTTATTGACATCAACTGAAGTAAATGCATTGGCAAAGATGACTAACAAACTCGACCTCAGCCCTCTTGATTATCACGTCTGGGGAGCTATGCTGGAACGCTGCAAGACATTTAATCCCAAGTTGGAGAACATTGGCCAGCTGAAGCAAGTCTTGCTGCTAATGTGGGGTCCGTTGCCGCAGGACCCGACCAACAAGGCCATACTAAGCTTCACAAAAAGAATTTGAGCTTGTGTTAAGGCAGAGAGTGGACACTCTCATTATACCTTACAATAAACTGCAAAACCGAATGCTGAGGTCGTAGGGAAAAGTGATATCATATGACATGGAAATCTACAAGTGACGTAAATTTTCCGCGGATATTTGAAAAAACGAAATTTTAAGTTTGAACAGCTGTAACTTTTGCAAACATGAAAAGTTTCAAATGAAACTTTCAGGGATTGTTGGAAATTCATTCTCCTACAAATTGGGATATTTTCGCAGAAAAAGTTCAATCGGCGGCGAAGATATCGCATTTTCCCCGGTGGTACGTTTTTTTTTGAGCCACCCTGTATGTTTCAGTCATCAGGAGTTGATGAGTGCTATAGGGGCAATGCATGTACTGTACAGATGAGGCTGATGCAGGAAAATGTCGATTTTTCCAGCTCGAAAACATCCTCAGGTCAAGGCATTGGTGCAAGAAAAGCAAGTCAATGTTTGCCATTGGTTGGCAGGCACTTGTGTCACAAGTAGGAACTGACCCTTTAGCATCATGTTCAGATATTGCAATTTCACACATGAGTAAAACGTGATTACGCACAATAGTACAAAAACAAATGTAGCGGATGCTTACAAAACATCAATGTGGCAATAAAAGCTGTTCGTGTCTGCTAGCATCGGATACTAGTATGGCAATAAATTAACTAATGCTGGCAGAAAACGCGAATTTAGGCTTGATAGTATAAAGGCACATGTAGAATTGTAGATGCATGACACTCATGTAATTATAATGCGCAACACTTTATAATTTTATCAGCCCACAATATGCATTAAACTTGAATGCCCTTGGTACAAATAGCTAAAATGCGTATCTGGTGTCTTTTATACAGCAATCTACCAAATTGTCTCTTCGTAGGCCACACAACATTAGCCAGATGAGTTGTTGCCATGCAGAACAACCCGATTTCAATGAGAGCCAACTAACTAATCGAGGGTGGGGTGGTAGTGGGGTGGTGGTGGGGTGGGGTGGAGTGGGGTGGGGTGGGGTGGGAGTGAGGGGAGGTTGCATTGGGAGGAGGACGAAGCCAACGCCAGTCGCTGAAATTGGAAAGATAGGAAATGGATGACGAATGACGTAGGCGAAGACAGGCAGAGGTTGGTAGAGGCAGGCAAAGACAGGCAGGGGCAGACAGAGACAGGCAAAGACAGACAGAGGCAGGTGGAGGCAGGCGGGACAGGCAGAGACTAGCAAAGGTAGGTAGGCAGAGAAAGTCAAAGGCATTTGCAAATAGATATATTTTCAAACAGACATCGGGATGAAGAGGATGTAAGATGACCAAGGACAAAAGAACGACAACGACTACTCAACTGATGACACATAAAAACCAAAGACAATGATAATGAGATGGTGGAGATTGAGACAGAGTCGGAGGAGGAGGAGGAGGAGGAGAAGGAGGAGGAGGAGGAGAAGAAGAGCGGCGATGACGTGAAAATGGAGATGGAGGTAGAAGAGGAATATAGAAAGAAGGAAAGGAGGAAATTGAAGATGGGAAGAAAGAAGAGGAAGAAGAAGAAGAAGAAGAAGAATAATAAGAAGAGGGTAATCCGATCAGAAGGAGGAACATAAGAAGCGATCTGAGAGAGAGAGAGAGAGAGAGAGAGAGAGAGAGAGAGAGAGAGAGAGAGAGAGAGAGAGAGAGAGAGAGAGAGAGAGAGAGAGAGCAAGAGCTGATGCAAAGTTTAAAAATTGCAGCAGTGGTTAGGACTTAGGAGAAGGAAAAGCGAAAAGAGTAGTACCAGCAGTACAGCAGTAGTAATGGCAGCAGTAGCAGCAGTAGCAATCGTAGTAGCAGTGGTAGCAGTCGTTGTTGTTATTGTTGCTGCTGTTGCTACTGTTGTTGCAGCTGCAGCAGTGGGAGGAGCAACAGGAGGAGAAGGTGGAGAAGAAGGAGGAGGAGGAATTCAAAATCCTCAATAATCCGTCGTATTCTTATTGACCAGCCATCGGCATCTTCTTAAGCCAACCCCTTCATTTGCCATTCGCCAGGCGGCTGTGTGTGCGTGGCTGCAGAGATGTGTCCCCAAGTGATGCGGCAATTGCCGACTCCCGACCAATGTTCATCGAAGCGCAGCTGATAAATCAGCTGCTGCTGCTGCTGCTTCCTGCCCGGTGATCCGTGTCTCCTCGCTCCGATGAACACTGTACATGTATAGGCATTACATGCAGTGTGTATCACCAAGCGGTCTTTATGACTGCGAGTAATTAAGACCTACGGACCTAAATCGAGCAATGCCGTTGAGTCACCAGTAGGCATTGCGAGGGGTACGCTGTGGCCCAGTGGTGTTATTAGATCGCTAAATCAAATCCGACCTCATATTATTTAATCTTATCTTGTCTTATGCGATTCGTTCTAGACCGCTTATTATTATGGCCCAATAGGAATCTATCTAGCATCATTCAACCTATAGGCCTAGACTAACCTGCATGGATAATCTTCTGTCCGTGATCTTAGCAATATAATGTATACCCTGCGACCACGATCGCACAACCGTTGCCTACATCTTGCTGATGATTTACAGCACAAGATGTTCATATAATTATAGTTAGAATGTTGCACACATATTGACAGTTGATTGTTGTTAAGATGCATGTAGCCTACACCAGAATGCGGATATATGCAATATTGGTTATAAAGGGTTGTGCTTACTTGCTTACTTATTTACTTACTTACTTATTTACTTACTTACTTACTTGCAAGTCATCAGTCGACGTCTGACCAACAATATATATAATATATACATATATACAAATTTGTCTACCTATATATATATAATTATATATACATATATATACATGTAGCCTATAGTCGACGCGTTGCTAAAAAAATCCTGCTTAGCGAGCTGTGACATTTACCAGACTAAATATGAGTTTGTGGATCTTTCAAACCACCGTTTGCTATTATTCCTGTCGTCTCTATATCCATATTATTTCAACAGTAGGCCTATAGCATCCCACTGGATTTCTCGTAGTTCTCAAAGTAGTATAGCGTTATACAACATTTATATATCTATTATATATATATGGATCTATATATATATTTATTCCTAACTTTGCCGCTAACTTTACATCGATCTGACTTCACAAGTCTTGTCGACGCAAATTTGTCTGTGTTTGACAGTTCGACATTCGATAATATAATTAATCTGATCAGAAAATGACGGATAAATACGATCCCGAGTCATTGAAATGAAGTAGTCAAAGGAGGACTACGAAAGTACTCTCTCACTATACGAAACCAAATGGCTATAATTTGAGCATGATTTCTATGCGGACACACGAAGTGTCCGTCGCCATGTTTCTGGCGAATAAGAAACCAAGAAAAGCATATGACATTCAATAGGCCAAATTATAGGCATGCAGATGACGGATATTCGCAGTGATTACAGTGCTAGGCTTACTCGAGTCCATAGGCCAAGAACTCGAGTCCGACTCTAAGCCAATAGTTGTGGACTCGGACTTGGACTTGAACTCAAACTGTCAGACTTGATAATTATCTACGCTTGCCATGGACTCAAATCTGACTCGGCAACGCGGTTTCCGTGTCACGATCTGTGGCCAGAAAGGACTTTTCCTAGCGTGTGGTTCTTCACAAAATGCGCAGCACTAATTCGATTTGTGCAGTTGTAGAAGCACTTCTGCGCAGTTTAAAAAAATTACAAAAGGTCATTGTCATCCAATTGGGAGTATAGGCTAATTTGCCATGAACGATGGAAAGGGAAAGAATGGGTTGTGCAATTAGAAAAATTCTTTTAAAATAGCCCTGCATGCAGGTCTGAACAGGCATGTCACGACTTTGTCTCCATCGGACTTCATCGATGACGACGGCTAAAGAGACAAAAATTTAGACTGTCAGCACTAAATTGCTTTTCTCAAGTGTAGCCTATTATCTTAGAGACTTAGACCACTTAGTTAGTCTATTCGCCACTGTAGAATCGACAATAGTTTATTCTTTTATATAAATTAGTAGTTAGACGAATCAAAGAAGCAGTCCATATAGGTCGTATAATCTTCGTCCACGTCCTCATAGTTTTGAACTCCCGATTAAGGACGGAAGAAATTACATTTCTCGAGTACTTTACAGATACTCGGCCATTTCCCCTTTTTCAGACTTACACCCATTTGATTGAATTATGATTTTTCTCTATCATTTCTTATTTATAACTGGATGGGATATGCCTGCAATAACTCAATAAAACGAATATATTATCATCATAAGGTTTATTTGATAAGCATTTATCGCTGCAAGGACATAAAATGAGCGAGGGAATTAAGTAACGCAGAGGAGACCCAAGGCTATCGCAGAAGGGTAGGTTCTACATCAGACAAAGTTCACTCAATTTGAGTCAATTGAACACTTGACCCAGGGCTGATACGCCAAAAATACTCTATTATAGAGGCAAAGAATCGTGTAGCTTACCCAACGATCGACCATTAACAACTCCGTGGCTTCAGGCTAAAACAAGAGCGTCAATGATGATCGTGTCAATACTGACAGGCTCTTGCTCAAATACAGTGCAATAGGCTATACTGTTGTATTGGCCCGACTATACGTACACTTTACAGTTTTTATAACTGTTGCTGCCATATTTATTCATCGTCGAGATGATCGAAAAACAACTCCGCCACTGGTTGTCCTCTGCTAGTGCCAGTCCCAAGCCCGGATAAAGGAGGAGGGCGACACTAATCATAATTGATATGGCAGTGTCGTTAAACATGTAACAATTAAGCAGAGATGATCGAACGCAACTTTATCTATTGTTATAACATTTTAAAGTAGAATTTGGAAAATGACACTGGTAATTTAATCTGCAGCAAAAGTTTGCTGTTATTTTCTTCTGTGCCATCGAACTATGTTTTTTGATGTATTTTGCTGTCAATTGATTTGGACTCGGACTACAGGACACGATCTTCAGTTACTCGACTCGAACTCGAGCACCTCAGGAACTCCGACTTGTCGACAGAGGTGGACTCGACGACCAGCCCACATCGGTGTAAATCTGTTGCGTCAGGTGCTGAGTGGTTTCCCACTAATATTCTTCCTTTTAATCATCGATGCTAAGTAAGGACTCTAGGCAGGTGGCAGAATTCGCTCAAATGATATTTTACACTCATAAACTATAGTTTTACATTTTTACGTTGTTGCTTCTATTAAAAAGTAACATCTTCATTTTTTAAAGTAATTGTGTTGCGGGCCGTCTACATGTTCTGTTAGTAGCCTATATAGTTAAGATCTGTAATTTGTGTTCTTGTGAATTGTTTCAATTGCATTACTGTACACTGTAATCGTCAACCGGATATTTGTTCAATAAAGGAAATTATTATTGTTTTCTAGTAGAATGCACTATTTTTCGTGGCCCCAGCTCTATTACTTTCGTAGATATAATTATTAGGCTATAAATTCAGAGCGCTCTATTCTGCCCAAGGACCGTTCATATAATAGAGAGTGACAGAGAGTCCTTCTATTCTGCCCAAGTGTGCGGCGGTCATAATATATTTTAGCTTACTCATTGCATATCGGTGACCGAGTCGTTGATGTACTTCTCTAATAAGTACTGACATAGAGCTCTACATTGCAGTTAGTGTGAGTAATGCCATTGAATTATTACGTATTCAAGTCGTCCATGCAGTCGGGATTGATTTTCGCGATACTCTAGATCTATATAGTATAGACTCTATATCTCGTACCCCTCATTTTGAACACTAGGCTAAGGGTTAAAGGGGCCAGGTGGCGCATTGGATAACACATTGGTATGGGGATCAGCGGACTCGATCAAGTTCGATTCCCGAAGCCCCCGTAGGATAGACATGCTTTGTATGCTGCATTAGCGCCCTTTTGTATTGCATGGCCGTCTGTTCAGCAAGTAGGCCTATATATATATATATATATATATATATATATATATATATATTCAAGATGTGTGATTTGAGTTCTTGTGAATTATTTCAATTGCGTGCACTGTAACCGCGGTTGCGGTCTGTCAACGGGATTGTTCAATGAGGGAAACTTATATTCGTCCTTTAATCGTCGATGATAAATAGGTAGCAGAAAAGAAGAGAATTCTATGCAGAGAAATTATGAACTATTCTATTTATACGAGCAATAACAGTTGTAAATGAATTTGTGCAGTTGTAAAAGCAATCTTGTGCAACGAAAATCATCAGGAAAGTCTCAAAAGGTAACAAATATATATGTGTGTACTATGTATTTATGTCATGCATACATAGTATTAGTACGTATGTATGTATGTATGTATGTCACAGTGGTCCTTACATTATTACATACATATATGCATACATATATATAATTATATATACAGTTACACACTTACACACACTTACACATACATACATACAGGGTTGCACCGACAGAAATTGAAGTATATGTAGCGAACTGAGGCGGATGAAATACCGGTAAAAGTCGAAGAATTAAAGAAGATTGCATGGTCGCTGATTTGAGACAATGAATCTTTTCGAAATTGAGTTCAATGGGTCGTTTGTTGCACGCTCCAACGCAAGACGTTTATCTCCAACCTCAACAGATGACTGAAAACTATAGCACCAGACAGTGAGACAGAAAGGCAGACAGACAGACAGGCAGACAGACAGGCGGGAAGGAATAGGGGATGATAAGTGAGGAGAGGAGATGGTATACCTCTCTCTTTTCATGGGCCTGTCACGCTGAGAGCGCTTCTGAATAGCTCTGTTGCGAGAAGCGATTTACAAAATGTTCATAGATTAGATTAGATAAGAATAGATTAGATTAGATCATGATGAGTGATGAGAGGAGAAGAGCGTATCCGAGGGTGACAAAAGGAGAAAGGTCGCACGATAACGTCCGATAGAGTCTACAAGGTCAAGGTCACTTACCGATGACGCAGACGGCAAAGACTGCGATGTAGAGAATGATGAAGAGCGAACGGAAGAGAGGTTTGTCGAAAGGTGAAACCGGTTTCCACCAAAAGGTGCCGTTAAACAATCCACCGTCGTCGACAGATGTCGTCTCGTTTTCCATCTTCGTTGTCGTCGCCGTCGTCGTCGTCATCGTCGACAGAACTCCTCCGTCACACTCTACTGCCGCTGTTCCTTTCTCTTTCCTTCCAAATTCCTCCTGTGCTACGTCCGTCCTTCCGTCGTCTTCGACTCTCGCTCCTTATAACTGTGATCACCGGGATGAAGATCCAGATTCGGTCGACGACTGCACTGGCTAAGCTGCTGCTGCTGCTGATACTGATGCTTGGGAGGCTGGTGGCGTCGCTGATGCTGTTGCTGCCACTGCAATGGTTGCATATCTATCTGCTCGTGACACAAGTTGCTGCGAAGACTCGAGAGAGACCACTCGCCGCTGTTGCACTGGGCGACAGTGGACAATGCGCGGTGGGGGGGGGGGGGGGCAGAAGGAGTGCCAAAGTCCACGTTCTGGTTCAGCCCCTCGTTGGTTTTGTCAATTAATCGGCTTCTTTATTTAGCGCCAGTCGTAATCTTACAGTTAAGTGTGTTGCGCAACAATGTTTACGAAACGCTGATATGACTTTGAAGTAGGCTATATACGCGGATCTATGATCATTATCTGCAGCATCCAGGGTATACACGTATACGAGATAAATACTATTATTAAAAAGTCATGGGCGGAGTTTGGTTTCCGTTCTTGGAGGGGCTAAATTTGTTGGGGCTGAGACTCGGTCCAGAACGAGCGGCGCCGACAAATATTTTCTCAGCCCAAAAAAGTTGATGACCATTTTTGGTCGTTCGGAAGTTTCGCGTTCGCGAACAGAACTATTTCCCCGAACAAATTTCTGAGTCTGCGCCTTCTTGGTGGCAGAGGACTAAGCCCGAGAAAATATACCATTTACACGGTAAAAAATTAATCTGGGTCTTCTTGGGGGCTTAGCCCCCAGCCCCTGAAAAACTCCGCCTATGCTAATAGTCACCATCATTAAAAACCCATCAAAACAGTCTTCCACCATCATTACCATCCTACCGTCGTCGTTGTCTTCGTCATTATCATCTCAATTATAATGGTCATCGTCGTCATCGTCGTCATCGTCGTCGTCGTTGACGTTGTCGTTGACGTTGTCGTTGACGTCTATGCAGATATAATCATAGTCACTGTCAGCCCTCGCTCTTAATCAAGTGAGTCGAGGTTATCTCCAAGACATGACCCAAAAGCAATAACATAACATAACATAACTTGACATGACATAACATACCATAACATAACATTGTAGGCCTAAAGCTTATCTCATTAGTATTTAGTTTCTGAATTAAATTTCAACATATCAGTGAACTTAGTGAAACATCACAAAGCCTCTACCGGAGGGGGAGGGGTGAGCATGCACAGCAGTTTTCGAAAGCAAAATGTTCAATATTGAACTCAGCCACTGAGTCAGGTATATGGCTCACGCAGATGCTCAACCAACTCATGTCATTTGAAATAGCCTACATGTACAATAAGGCAACAGTTATAAGCAGCAACGTGGATACACAGCTGCGCATATCTCCGCCATTTTGTCCAAATTCAATAGCAAACTGTGGCAGAGAATGCATCGATAAAAACGTTGCATTCGACAATCCATCGCCTTGCATTGTATATATTTCTCAAGCGTTGGCCTGTCTTTATAATAGCCTTCGAGGAAACTGCTCTGATTTAGCAGGCGTAGCTGGAATTAAATTGCATGCAATTAAAGCTGTTGCCGTTTAGTTCATGATGGATGATCGACAATTAGTATAATTGGCGATGATGGACGGATATAGTTTTTCAGCGTAATTATTATTTTGTTGAATTACGACATTTTCGACTGCGTAAAAGCTTAGTGCTGTTTTATAATGGAGAGTCGATCGGAGTGTGCGGACGGGAACGGACGGAAACAGTAAGATATAGTATATTCCCCGGACAAAATCAGGGACAGGGAGAAATAATCTGGCATGTCAATGACCAGGGAGATGGCTTTTTACCAGAACATTTTGCCTTGGCATTGCCGCGACTGTTTTTTAGCCTCACGTAGGTTCTTTAGTGCTTCGGTAAGTTTGTTTCAATGATCTATCTCATTCGTTAATTCCATAAACTTACCCCAAGCCATAGGCCTATGAGACATTTCGGCAGTGGGGGGGGCAAAGATTTGACTTTTGCCCGAAAAGTATACTTTACATGTTTTACATGTTTGGGCGGACCGCGAGTCGCCCGACATTTTTTATCAACCAAATTTTCTGATGACCTTTTTTTAGTCATTTCGATTTCCCAGCCCGAAATAACGATTTCCCAGCCGAAATAACTCATGACTTTTTTTTAGTCATTTCGTACAAATCTTCAGAAATATAGCTGTTTTACCCGTGTGTGCCCGAAAAATCTTCCCATGCCTCTTTGCCCGAAAAAAGGTTTTTCCGCCCGTGCCTGTTTCGCCCCCAAAAAAATTTGTCCGAAATTTGGGGGCATTTGCCCCTCTGGACCCCCGCCTCCTACGCCTATGCTTCAAGCATCATTCACTTCCACGCCTCCTTTATTTCACTTAACAAATTCTTTCCCTCTCAACCATTTCGTCACCAACTAATAATATGCTTTAAAGAAATTGAGTCTTTTCAGATTAGGATTAGGCTATACCTCCAGGGTCTGCTCTATGACTAATTCCCGTCTGATCGACGATCACTATTACCAAAATACTTCCGTGCACTCATAATTCTCTATTATATTTTCATCTCATGGCGCAGCACTAAGTCCAAAATGTTGTCTCCTATTATACCCCGCAGTCGATCGAGTCGTGGGCTACGATCGACTTGGCTCGTGCGACGATCTACTCGATCGACTTCGTCGACTCGCCGACCTTTCTACGACTCGATCGACTTGACTCGGCCGACGATCGACTCGATCGACTTCGCGTCGACTTGACCTACATGTAGTTTTGTCTCTTGCTCACCATCTGCAGTTACATGATCTTAAAATGAAATTATACGATAGTAGATCTGTGTCATAATCTGTGTTACGTAACAATATGCCTAATTTCGTATTCTCAGTGAATTTATAGATTTGCACTGTAATCGTAGTGACGTCACAATAGACCTCGTTTTAGATTATGTAAATGAAACTCAATAATTATCACGGTAGATCTGTGCAATAACTGAAGTTAGTCACAATATGCTTAGTTTATACTCTCAAAATGTACTTCTATAATAACAGATCATTATCCTAATCGAGGTTAGCCACAATAGGACTATTTCATTCTCAAAATGAACTTCTTTAATAGTAGGTCTGTATCATGATCTAAGTGACGTCACAATGGGTCTAGTTTTATATTCTCAAACTGAACGTATAATAGTAGATTTGTATAATAATCAGAGCGATGTTGCATTTAAACAGCCCCAGTTTTGTATTATGAAAATAAAATAATATGACAGCAGATCTGTATCATAATCGAAATGACGCCACAATTATAGACCTAATTTCGTTTTTTCCAGTGAACTTATTTAATAGTAGAATTGTATTATAATAGAAGTGACGTGACTGACGTCATAAAAGGCCCCGTTTTATATTCGCAAAACGAACATAACACACTGGTAGATCTGTATAATAATCGAAGTGACGTCACAATAGACCTTGTTTATATGCTCAATATGCACTTCCATAATAGGTCTGGTACATTTGTATCATAATCAATGTGACGTCACAATTGGCGCTGTTTTTTAATTCTTGATGTGAACTTAATTATAATATAATAGCAAAATTGCATCATAATCAGAGTGACGTTACAATAGGCATAGGCCTAGTTCTGTATTCTCAACATTAATGAAATAATATGACGGCAGATCTGTGTCCTGATTGAAGTGACGTCACAATAGGCCTAATTTCGTTTTCTCAGTGAACTTATTTAATTGTAGAATTGTATCATAATCGAAGTGACGTCATAAAAGGTCTTTTATATTCTCAAAATTAACATCTACATGACTTGCATATACAGGCACATAATAGTAGATCTGTATCATGCTCATTCAGGAGCGGATCCAAGGAAGGGGCCAATCCGGCCATGCCCCACCCCATTCAGAGATTCGCATATGACGTGGTCCCTCCCTCCATCAGGTTTCAAGAATTAAGCTGTAAATCAACGCAACGGGAACAGGAAGGTGAGAGAGAAAGTAGGCCTAGCACATGACTAAAAAAGTCATCAGATTTTAAAAAACCAAAGTCGCCACGGGTTTTTAGAAGATTTTTGGGCGAAAGACTAAAAAAAGATTCTTTCGGCGGAGGACCAAGGAAAATTTCTGTCGGTTCAAGACCACAAATTTTGTCCACCCTTCCAAAATTTTTGTATTCGCTTCTGTTACCCTGTATTCGTTCAACTCAAATCGAAAACGCACGTCTATTATAATAGTCAACTTTCACAGTTCCACTAACACGAAATCGACAGCTGCCAAAAGGTTCGTTAGCTGAACTTGTGTGCAAAAACTGTATATAATAGCCTTGGTCACTTTGAGACTTCAAGAAATAGTAGGCTAAGTAAAATATTTCTAAGTCGGGTCGAGTAGATGAAACAACGATCGACTCGACTTGGCAAGACTCACGATCGACTCGACTTGCAAGTCGATCGAGTCGACGATTTTTCGATCGACTCGACTTGGCAAGACTCACGATCGACTCGACTTGCAAGTCGATCGAGTCGACGATTTTTCGATCGACTCGACTTGGCCGAGTTATGATCGACTCGATCGATCAACTCGATCGACTGCGGGGTATATCTCCTATATATATAATTATATATAATTATGGTTGACTGCATGACACGATGCTGCATAAAGCTGGCATGCAACAGCAGAACTCGAAGCAAATCCTATATTTTTTCTCTCTCGCTCGCTCCAATTTTCCCCCAATTACCATAGCAGTTGAAATTTCTCATAATCAAGGATGGTTCCGTAGTAACCATTTCTAGTAAGCTATCCAATCCTTGAGGTGAGAGAAGGAGGAGACGCGGAAGACCAAGGAAGAGATGGTTGGATGAGGTACAGGAAAAGTCTGGCATGAGCCTGGAGGAGCTAAGAGAGGCGACAAGAGAGAGGAGACACTGGAGAGGAAACATCACGACTGTCGCCTGCAGAGCTCCAAGAGCTGACGGCACCAGGTGACCAGATGACCCAATCCTTGGCCTGCTTCTTCGGTGACATCTGGAAGCGTCTGAAACCCGATGGCCGACTCCCACAAACAACTTAGAATTTCACAACAGACATTCTCTGGTCTCTTTAATAAGGACTCGTTCCCTAAAGCGCATCTCTCCACTGAATTGCACATACAGCTCTAGTCTAGCCTATACATTTTCAACGGAACCCACCATCCAGCTTCATGTCTAACCAGTTTTTTATTAGTACGATCCTTTCAATGTATTTGAACCCGATTTTGGTTCCTGATTCCGATACATTCCAAGTATGCCCGATGTCTCCGTATATCTTTGCACAATTCCAGTTTTGTTATGTGAGAAAACTAAACATTTTTCTTTGCTTTTCATACTGCATTGATGTGAGTGTGATAGCAAGTGTCTGTCGACTTCAGTAATTGCTATGGTAGATGATGAGATGGTGGCGTCAGCTTGCCATCAATCCAGGCGCTTGCATGCCGTCCGGAAATGATTAGGTCTATAGATATAAAACAATGCGGCCGACCGATGAAGAAAAGCGAGCTCGTGAAATATGAAGATATGCTGCGGCTGGCAAATGAAGAAAGAAGAGATCACGAAATAACGAAATACGTATAATATGTCGTCTGTGTTCGGTGAATGACAGATCATGAAACAATGAGCAAGAAATAATATACTGTTCTTTGGGAAATGAAGAATAAAGGACAAAGGCGATAAAAGAAGAGGAAGAAGTAATGCGGTTGTTAAATGACGAAAGGACAGGTCGTGAAGCAAACAAATAAACACAGGTACTAAAGCAGCAACGACTGTGTATAAAAGAGTCGACGAATTGCTGGCTTTGGTGTGTATACGCTAGTGTATGCCCTACATGTGTAATATTGTGCATACGAAGACAGGACCCTGATGAAATACATAAAGAACGAAACAAATTACCTGGACAATTCGTTGCCCTAAAAGAATGCTGGAGAGATTCTGAAGGGAAGGACGACCGTGCCTCATGCAGGACGGACGGACGGACGGACGGATAGACGGACGGATAGACGGACGGATTGACGGACGGACGGATTGACGGACGCACGGACGGACGGACGGACAGACGGACGAACGGACGGACGGACGGACAGACGGACGGACGGATTGACGGACGGACGGATTGACGGGCGGGCGGATTGACGGACGGACGGACGGACGGAGCTGGATGGCGGAGGAGAAGAAGCAGAGGGCAAAGCGACTATAGCAGTAAATTAGAAGGGAACGCTAGATGGAAAGAAACAGAGATAAACACGCAAACACATATAGCCTATGGCACACAGGGCATATACTCAAGCATGCAGAAAGTGACACGATATCACTGATCTCCTCCTGCTCCTTCTCTTCTTCTCTATCCTCTTCCACCTTTCCTCTTCTTCCTCCTCTTCCTCCTTCCTTTTCTTCCTCCTCCTCCTTCTCCTATTCCTCCTTTTCGTGTGGGCAAGAGGACCGACGGGCAAATAATTTATGTGATGGCATCAGTTAATTTAGCGTCCAAGTATCTGTTGGGCATTTCTAAGGCGCCCCGAGGTGCCTATCAAAAAGCTAATTGGAAATCTGAGACAATATGCCGACAAACGGGAAGGTAGGAACCACAGACAGTAGAGAGAAGACAGAGAAGGAGCTGTAAGAAGGAAAGGAGGCGAACAGGGATGGATGGGATGAGGTGTGTTTGAGGAGGAAGGGAGTGGGGAAGTGATCGACGCAGGACATCATTCGCTTTCACCGAGCATGAACGAGGATTCGCCGTGTTGTTTAGTTGACAAAGCGACGACGCATTCTATTATCACGGAACTTACATGAAGAAATAAACAACTAAATATATCGCCTATAATTATAATTGTTTTTCAGCTGCAGGGATCTTCTCCAGTCAACAATACTAACGATCGCCTTTCCCCAACAATCCCAGCATGCATCATCCATCAAACGAAACGACCCAGTGTGTTCGGGTCAATCGGAGTCATCGGTGCCTCGCCATCTTGGAATATGAGCTCACAGTTAGCGCTACGTATCGTTGCGTGTACAGCAGCTCCGCCAGTCAGTGTCGCCACTTTATGCTCATAGTGACGCTGTTTTAGCGCTTGCACTTCGGTCGCATGAATAATAGATGTGCTACTTCTTTTGGTGCAATGAAAGGAGTTGCTCGGAGCTGTCGAATTGTCTCAGGACCCCCAGCAGCAGCAACTGTAACAGCAGCTGCTGAAAGCTGGAGAGCAGATGCATCGAGTCTTTTGACGTCAATTAACCGCTCTTTCAACGGTCGTAGTTTTAATGGCGTCGACCGCGTTATATTTATGGAAGGCGGACGGGCGGGTGGGGGGGGTAGGGTACCGGTTGACACCCTTGCACGAAGGACTTGCGGGTGCGAGACTGCTCCCGCAACCATCTCTAAGGTCTATACTGAGCCTTCCATTCGGCAGATGGTAAAATCAGTAGTGGGACGTGATGGGCGTCCCGTTAGCTGCCTACAGTTAAATTCGACCCATCGTGTGCTATCCTAATATTGCGTGTGATCATCCGTCATACTATGAATTGCAATCATTCTGCAGCTTCTGCATTGTGTCAGTTCGAAATTAGACCAAGATTATCACCGCTATTGTTGTTGTTGTTGTTGTTGTTGTTGTTGTTGTTGTTATTGTTATTATTATTATTATTATTATTATTATTATTATTATTATTATTATTATTATTATTATTATTATTATTATTATTATCCTTATTATCACTAAAATTATTTAGCCTGTTAAGAAAAGTCTGCTCTCTGTCTCTGGCTTTCTCTTTCTCTCTGTCTATCTTGCTCTGTCTGTCTGTCTGTCTGTCTGTCTGTCTGTCTCTCTCTCTCTCTCTGTCTCTGTCTCTGTCTGTTTGTCTCTCTCTTTCTGTCTGTCTCTGTCTCTGTCTCTGTCTGTCTGTCTGTCTGTCTCTTTCTGTCTGTCTCTGTCTGTCTCTCTGTCTCTGTCTCTCTGTCTCTCTCTCTCTCTCTCCGTCTGCTCGTCTCTCTCTCTCTTTTGATGTTTACTAAGTGCATGTCTGTCCGTACAATGCAGGTGTCTTTCTAGGGCTGCGTTTCGATCAAAAATTATTTTATCGGGCTAATAACGCGATTAAAATTTGTTTAATCGCATTTTTATCGCATGCTGGAATGCGTCCCTTCACAAGGAGCTGCACACAACAATGTGCAAGGCAGGTCATAATTCTGAAAAAGTAGCAACCCAACAGCAACCATCATACTTCTCGCATTGTCCGCCCATCCGTTTACTTTATCATGAATGTCTTTATCGCCGCCTTAATTTTTGTCACTGAAGCGATTTGATCGCCACAGGCTTCGGAAAATGTAGATCCTATTGTTCTTCTACGTTGAATAGGCCTACTGCAAGTGCCAATTAAGTAGACCTACCATCTCAGTTTTTGTCGATGTGGTGTGCGGTCACCCTTAAGTAGCTGTCATTGGCCACAGGCACAGAGGACCGGCTCGCTTAGCTACATCGGTAAGAGCGTTTGGCCGCGCGTCTGTACGCGACTCTGTGAAAGAGAGCGTGCGGCCCGCGGTTCACTTCCCGAAGGTGGCTATTTCAGAGATTCAAAATCTCGGGCTAGCACAGTCCGTCCATGCACGGGGACCTAATGACGTGGCGACACTAATCATCTTTGAAATGGCAGTGTCGTTAAACATGTAACAACACAGGCACAGAGGACTAAAGTCGTCGATCTGGATCTAACGAACCTAGTGCTTCTTTTGTTGGTTCATGTTTCATCTGCCCTGCATGGTCCATCGGCTTAGCTCTGCTCCTGCAGTTGAGTCAACCTATATAGTCTACTGAGTTTTCGTTTCGAAACAATTTTTAATCGCGCTAAAAATATTGATCGCAACAGATTTTTACGCGATAATCGCATATGTTACCGGTGATTACCGTTGCAACATTAAACTCTTTTCTTCTGTCTTTTCGCTTCGTCAATCGATATGGCTACACAGCACATTAAATGGAACATTGAGATACGGTTGACAAAGGCTTTCAATCTCCAAGCCTTCCATAAAATGAATCAGCCTTTAATAACCGGCGGGAACCAATGATTAATCGCCGGGTGGTCATTCAGGTGATGGGGATTAAACTTCTGATCGCATAATAACGACACAGGATGAGAATTTTGATAGCATAACTGTATCATCCGTTATATTATAACGACACAGGATGAGAATTTTATTAATTTCATTATCGGGGATTACATGCATTACACTCAACTCACGTCTGAATAATATTATGACAACGAATTCCTACGTCAGTTTTTTGCTACAATCATCGCTATTTAAAAAAGTATTTCCTGCGGTCGCCCAGTGGCGGTGCCAGGATTTCAATTTTGGGGACCGAATCCTCGCGGAGGAAATTTTCTATCTTCATTCGCCAAAATTTGTGACGACCTTATTTTTTAGTCACTTCGTCGAAATCTCATGCATATATTTCAGTTTTTAGGGGGCTAATCAGGGCTTCAAGTGTGCCTGGACGGTCATGGATGGCATCCAGGCACTTATTTTAAAATCTGAACGCCGTCCTGCCACTTATTGGCCAGCACAGCCTGCATGGAGAGGTAAGGGGCGTCCATGCACTTCTTTTGGAAAAATAAGGGGCGTCCAGGCACTTCTTTTTCCACACTTTAAGCACTGGGGCTAATCATGGAAATACTTCATTTTTACATGTAAAAAAGCCGGATGGCCTTTTTAGGGGGCTTAGCCCCCTGGCGTCGCGTCTGCGACCGCCCTGTATAACGTTAAGCAGCTTGTACTGCAGCGTCGGTCTTGAGGGCGAAGAGGAGGGAGTGACCGAAGGGAGGTCTGTTTAAGCAAAGAGGAATGGAACCTCACAGGCGCTGTACGAGTCGACACGTGGTACCGTTCTGGGCCGAGAATTGTGGGGGACGGAAAGACGCGAGATTTTCCGAAAAATTTCTGACGACCGGCGAAATCTCGAAAAAAAAGTTATTTTCGCCGCCAAAAAGTTGACCTTTTTTTTTTTTTTTTTTTAGTCATCCGGCCAAAATCTCGACGAAATTTTCTATTTTCGCCGCCAAAAAAGTTGATGACTTTTTTTTTTTTTAGTCATCCGGCCAAAATCTCGACGAAATTTTCTATTTTCGCCGCCTAAAAAGTTGATGACTTTTTTTTTTTTTTTTAGTCATCCGGCCAAAATCTCGACGAAATTTTCTATTTTCGCCGCCTAAAAAGTTGATGACCTTTTTTTTTTTTAGTCATCCGGCCAAAATCTCGACGAAAATTTCTATTTTCGCTGCCAAAAAAAGTCTTGACGCTCAAACATTGGGGGGGACAAATGCATGGGCCGTCCCCCCAACACTTTGATTGGGGGGACCGTCCCCCCTGTCCCCCCTAGGTCTCCGCCCATGCGTTAGAGGATCCCTGTGCAATCTTGATGGACCATCGCATGAGGATCATTCTCTTGACCGGATATCCGCTTCAAGGACATGGGTTGAATCCACTCTTCCCACAGTTGAGACCACAGATTTACTCCATGGGAACAAGACTGCACGATCGAATAAATCCCTAGGGCGGACAACCTAACGGAGATATCATTTTTAAGAATGGTGCTCTATCTTATCTAGATGTCATGTCATGTAAACCAAAATGTAGTACAAATAGTTGGTCTTTAGAATAACATATTTCTATTGGATTTAGAATTATAATATTATTATGTGCGTCATTTTTGAAATATTTGACTTTTCACTGGCTCTACAAAATAATGATGTATAGGCTATAGCCTACGTTTATTACTTGTAAGCTTAGGCATGGGCGGGGTTTGGTTTCCGTTCTTGGAGGGGCTAACTTATGAGTCTGCGCCTTCTTGGGGGGGGGTCTAAGCCCGGGAAAGATACCATTTACACGGTAAAAAACTGAATCTGGGTCTTCTTGAGAGAGCTTAGCCCCCTAGCCCCTGATAAACTCCGCCCATGCTTGTAGGCTGCACGGTGCACCATATGTCTGTAAACCAAAAGGCAGATAGCAATTTGTCAATAGAAGAACATTCTTATGTTATCTTATAAACTAGACATTGCATTTTTGTTTCAATCACTTGCGATAAGACAGAGTGCTGCAAAATAGATGACGCAAAGGGGAGTGGCTACTCCCCTTTGCGTCATCTATTTTGCAGCACTTTTTATTATCGCATTATTTTGTGGTTTTCAACTGCTTAAAATTGTCTTATGTGCGATTGTTTGGGAGCACTAAAAATATATATGTATCAGAAATAAATCCCCTTTATAAAAATAATCATCTGTAGACGTATCTATACGAACGAGTGGTGCAGCGCTTGCTCGTCAAGATAGACCAGGATGTTATAACAGACGAAAATTAAATTTTGTAGGCCAACAATTGCTTTCGGCTGAAAGAGCACTGGCGGAGACCTAGGGGGACAGGGGGGACGGTCCCCCCCCAATGGAGGCGTTGGGGGGACGGCCCATGCATTTGTCCCCCCCCCAATGTTTAAGCGTTAGGGCATTTACACAAACACGTCAGTAGAGTTCTAGAGAAAGAAAACTTTAGCAGATGAAGTTCATATTTCTAATGATATGAGTTTCCGGGCAATCCGGGCTCTAACCAATAGTTATTTAGTCCCACGTTGAATAGTTTGCGAACATTATACTGTGTGGATAATATACCTTTTTTTAACATATTACCGGTTATTATAAAAACCTTGCCAACACCCAACGTCACAACAAATATAAAATTTATGGACTCCATCAGGAAAAGAGAAGTTCAAATTACCCGACTTAGGATGTGGCATGTTCTTAATAACACTTGGCTGAAAGTGTTAGGTAAAAGCACAACAGACCTGTGTTCTAAATGCCAATTGCCTGAAACAACTGAGCATACGCTGCTTGCGTGTATAACGAATGATATATCAATCTTACTACTTAAAAAATGCGAGAAGAAAAAAAAGTGGAATGCACAGTTAAAAATCTTTAAAGACGTCAACAGCCTTTGTAGCAATAAGAAGTCGTTAAACTTCTGATTAATAATAATAAATAACGCCACAACGTCATAATCGGGCTTCTGCTACATTCCCCTCAGGTTTCCTTCTGGCTCGAATCAACCCCCAATTGGACATTGGGAATAATATGGAAAGTAAGTAAGTTAGTATGTATGAATTTTGTTTATTACTCCTCTTAAAAACGAACAATGGGACATAGAACATCGTTATTATACATCGGATTAGCAATAGGTAATAAAAACGTACGATTTAAATTCCCAAGTTAAATATAATATAATTACTAAACTATTATCATCAAACAAGTTAACTATTATTTTTTTTAACAGAGAATTCCAATTGGAGATGTCTCTTACACACCTCTTTTAACTTTACTAAACTAATTTCATCAAACAAATTAACTATAATTTTTTAACAGAGAATTCAAATTGGATGTCTCTTACACACCTCTTTTAACTTTACTTAACTATTATCATCAAAAAAGTTAACTATTATTTTTTTACAATTGGTCAAGTGACTCAAGTGCCTTGCTCAAAAATGCTGTAATATGCCGAGCAAATTTCTGTCCAGGGTAACGGCCTCTGTTGTCATGGACCCTGGTCAAATCGGATCCATCCATTTTTTAAACAGAGAATTCCAATTCTCTTACACACCTCTTTTAACTTACTAAATTTTTTATCATCAAACAAGTTAACTTTTTTTAAAGAGAGAATTCCAATTGGAGATGTCTCTTACACACATCTTTTAATTTTACTAAACTTATATCATCAGACAAGTAAACTATAATTTTTAAACAGAGAATTCCAATTGGAGAAGTTTTTTACACACCTCTTTTAACTTTACAAAACTATTATCATCAAACAAATTAACTATTATTTTTTAACAGAGAATTCCAATTGGAGATGTCTCTTGCACACATCTTTTAACTTTTTCTAAACTATTATCATCAAACAAGTTAGCTATTATTATTGTTTTAAACTGAGAATTCCAATTGGAGATGTTTCTTGCACACATCTTTTAATTTTACTAAACTTTTATCATCAGACAAGTTAACTATTATTTTTAAACAAAGAATCATAATTGGAGTTGTTTCTTACACACCTCTTTTAACTTTACTAAACTTATAGCGTCAAACAAAGTAACTATTATTTTTTAACAGAGAATTCCAATTGGAGATATCTCTTGCACACCTCTTTTAACTTTTTCTAAACTATTATCATCAAACAAGTTAGCTATTATTATTGTCTAGTACCTTGCTCTTAAGTGCTGCAATATGCCGAGCAAATTTCTGCCCAGGGTAACGGCCTCCGTTGTCATAGACCCTGGTCAAATCGGATCCATCCATCCATTATTATTGTTTTAAACTGAGAATTCCAATTGGAGATGTCTCTTGCACACATCTTTTAATTTTACTAAACTTTTATCATCAGACAAGTTAACTATTATTTTTAAACAGATAATCATAATTGGAGATGTTTCTTACACACCTCTTTTAACTTTACTGAACTTATATCGTCAAACAAAGTAACTATTATTTTTTAACAGAGAATTCCAATTGGAGATGTCTCTTGCACACCTCTTTTAACTTTTCTAAACTACTATAATCAAACATGTTAGCTATTATTATTGTTTTAAACTGAGAATTCCAATTGGAGATGTCTCTTACACACCTCTTTTAACTTACTAAAGTTTTTATCATCAAACAAGTTAACTATTTTTTAAAAGAGAGAATTCCAATTCGAGATGTCTCTTACACACATCTTTTAATTTTACTAAACTTATATGGTCAGACAAGTTAACTATTATTTTTAAACAGAGAATTCCAATTGGAGATGTTTCTTACACACACACCTCTTTTAACTTTACTAAACTATTATCGTCAAACAAATTAACTATTATTTTTTTAACAGAGAATTCCAATTGGTGATATCTCTTGCACACCTCTTTTAACTTTTTCTAAACTATTATCATCAAACAAGTTAGCTATTATTATTGTTTTAAACTGAGAATTCCAATTGGAGATGTCTCTTGCACACATCTTTTAATTTTACTAAACTTTTATCATCAGACAAGTTAACTATTGTTTTTAAACAGAGAATCATAATTGGAGATGTTTCTTACACACCTCTTTTAACTTTACTAAACTTATATCGTCAAACAAAGTCACTAATATTTTTTAACAGAGAATTCCAATTGGTGATATCTCTTGCACACCTCTTTTAACTTTTCTAAACTATTATCATCAAACATGTTAGCTATTATTATTGTTTTAAACTGAGAATTCCAATTGGAGATGTCTCTTACACACCTCTTTTAACTTACTAAAGTTTTTATCAACAAACAAGTTAACTATTTTTTTTCAAGAAAGAATTCCAATTGGAGATGTCTCTTACACACATCTTTTAATTTTACTAAACTTATATGGTCAGACAAGTTAACTATTATTTTTAAACGGAGAATTCCAATTGGAGATGTTTCTTACACACCTCTTTTAACTTTACTAAACTATTATCGTCAAACAAATTAACTATTATTTTTTAACAGAGAATTCCAATTGTAGATGTCTCTTACACACCTATTTGAATTTTACTAAACTATTATCATCAAACTAAGTTAACTATTTTTTTAAACAGAATTTTTTTTATTGGAGATGTCTCTTACACACCTCTTTTAACATTACTAAACAATTATCAATTCAAAGCATTTCGACATTGGCGGGGACACTTTTGAAGTCTTACACAAAGACTATAAGCACTAAAATGACGAGGAAATTTGTTAATATGACTACCTGAAATGCTACCATTGTAGTGCTGAAAATCAAACTTTTTCGAAGTTTGGGGACATATCTCTCTGCCCAAACCCTCCCCTGCGAGGCGCTTCGTGCCTCGGCGATCGTCATTCGGCCGCTCGTCCGTCCCCCCCAAAGTTCGGACCAGGTCTCCGCCTATGTGAAAGAGTATACATGTAGCTATGGAGCGCAGGTCTATCGTGGGTGAGGTAAGCCAGATGGCCCAGATCGATGGCCTTTGCTGTTCATCTATTCTGCCAACCCATCCACTCCACAACCTTTCGATGTTTCTTTTGTGGAACAGGCGGCAACCGCAGCGATATGCTGGCTGTGTCAGATTCAAAGACGCGAAGACGACGATAAAAACCAACACTTATTATTATCGACCGCCGTCAAGGAATTCAAAGGCACGATCGAATGATCTGACCTTCATGACCACATATAACGTCCAACATTCGATGTCCTTTGGGTACGACTTTTGCAGAAATGGGGAACCTTTCCCCTATAGGGGGGCACGCTGGAGTAGTGGACATGTTCATTGCCTTGCAGCTGGATGGTTGCAGATTCGAATCCACCTCAAGCCGCCTCGTGGGGGACCTTGCACAGCAAGTTCTTCACTTGCAATTGCTCGGACGCTTCGGTGTGAACTTTAAGATGCAGTGTCTGCGCTGTAATCGGGAGCGCCTCTGAGTAGCGAGCTTGAAGTGGCGCTACAACAAGTGCACATGCATTCTATTGGGGGGTATGGCAATAGCCGGTTATGGCAATAGGCGGTTCAACCGGTCCTTCCAACAATGAATACACAACTATATATAGGCATGAGAGAAAAGCCGCGTGCGTTGCAGCCAGAATAACATTAGGCTACAACTGAAGAGAGAATCTCATGTGAAACGGTCATCGAACAATAATAAATTATCATCATCTATAGCGTTGAAGAAGGAATACTCCCGAATCAATTCCGAATATATGGGACGATTCACCCACCAAGCCAATCGCACTATTGCCATCGAAACCGAAATTCGAATACATAAAACGAATACGTACGACTCTTTTGGGTCTTAATAATTATAAGCTCCCATACGAACCCGACGCCTGTCATAAAGAACACGCTCACTACATAACTGATATGCTCAACCTTATTACGCAGAGCATTTACTGCTGAACCAATAAAATTGGAGCTCTAGCTAATGAGAGGCTACCTAAAGCGCTATATAAAATGCCCGCATGTATGCAAGATATAAGTCTGCGTGCATGTATGCAGGCATACGGACAAACACAATATGCATACATACTTACATGCATACATACATACATAAATACACACATAGTTACATACATCACCACATGCATATATATACATGCATCCACACATGCGCACATACATACATACATACATACATACATACATACATACATACATACATACATACATACATACATACATACATACATACATACATGCATACTCGTACAAACATACATACATGTATACATACATACAATGTCATACATACATACATACATAGTTACATACATACTCGTACATACATACATGCATACATACAATGTCATACATACATACTCGTACATACATATAGGGGCGGATGCAGAAATTTTCAAAGGGGGCCAAAATTTTCGGTCTTGGGACAGGGAAAAAATCTCGTCTTTGGTCACTGAAAAATCTGATGACCTTTTTTAGGTCATATTTTGTCGAATTCTCAGAAAAAAAGAAAAATATACCATTTTATCCGCCAAAATAGTCGATGACCTTTTTTAGTCGTTTAGTTGAAATCTCGGACAAAAAGATACCATTTCACAGAAAAACCGTACCATTTTCCTTGCAAAAATAAGTGATGACCTTTTTTAAAAAAGGTCGTACAGTGTTCTTAAACCCCTGTACGGACCCCTGGGTAGGAGACTACGAAACTACTCATGGGGGGGCCACGTCAATTTTCCGAGCCAAAATAGCTGGTCAAGAGTAAAGAAATTTCTAAATTGGTGCCATGGCTGGATTTGCCCCCCCTCTGGATCCGCCCCCGCATATATACATAGAAACATACATCTTGAATATATTTCTCAAAGTTTGTCCTTCCGTTTGTTCGTATGTCCGGATGTATTTTGACTCTTCGTCCCAGAAAAAGCTCGGAAATGACAGGGTGTCGGTTTACCAAAAATTTTGCAATTGATTCTTACCCAAACTTTAAGGTCAACGCGACTATTTTCAGCTCTCAATTCACTTTAAAACCCAAGATATTAGCGTTTTAATCAGATTTAATCAGTCATGTTTCCGCATTAGTAAAGAGTCGACAGTCCGCATGACGTCATTCTCACCCAATAATAATTTCCGTAACAATCCCGTTGACAAACGGAAACCGGTTACAGTGTACAATTATGCAGTTGAAGCAATAATATTCACAATAACGCAGATCACAGAAATATATACTAACAGAACAGACAGCTTGTAATGATTGTATTAGGCCACAGTCAGCACACACACACACACCCCTCAGAGGCGGGTCATGTTTGGCTTCTTGGGGAAGCGGGGGTGATGTGGAGGGTTGCCGAAAACCCGAAATTTACCGGTCAACGCTGGGTAACCCAGAGGAGTAGTGTCGAAAACCTTATAATTCCCGGGCAACGCCGGGTCCCACATCTAGTAGCCTACATATATATGTATACATACAATGTACATACATACATACATACATACATACATACATACATACATACATACATACATACATACATACATACATACATACATACATACATACAAACAAGTCATACATACATACATACATACATACATACATACATACATACATACATACATACATACATACATACATACATACATACATACATACATACATACATATAAAACATACATATAATTATGACACAGTTAAATAAGGTTCTATAAAGTCTATGTTGTTTGTTTGTTTGTATGCGCACTTGTTATAGCGCCTCTTCCAGCCCTCAACCGCTACTCAGAGGCGCTCCCGACTACAGCGCGGACGCTGCATCGGAGTTTCACGCCGAAGCGCTGAGCAATTGCGAGTGAAGGACTTGCCCAAGGTCCATACGCGGCGACTTGAGGTGGATTCGAACCTCGAACCTTCCGGCTTCAGGGCAACGATGCCACCACTACACCACCGCGCCCCACTAGGCTCTATATGTATGTAATGGTAAAAAATTGAGAAGCGTATTGAGATTGAGATAATGGGGCAGTGATGATGATAGTTAGAGAAGACAGAGGGAAGAAAGGAAGTAACAGACAGACCAATGCATTGGCACGCATCGAAATATTTTCAGGATAAGTTAGGAAGAGAACGAACCATTGCAGGCTTTCACTTAATTCCCATGGTGGCTTTGCTGATGCTGATCATGATTGTCAAGACTCGTGTGTGATCGGAATAACAGTTGAACTGCGTTGCATGATGCAATGATGCATCATTGTTTGCATTAGCAATTGTCTTCATTAATTTTTTTTATTGATGACACTGTACGTAGTAGGACTATGATTACGTTGGGCAGTCGTATATCATACTCTAGTCTATAGCACACATTACTACGCTTGAAAGTCAAACTACCATTGAATATATATATATATATATATATATATATATAACTATTATCATTATTTCGTCATGATCATATCATCATCATCATCACGGTCCGTGCATTGGGACCTTAATATAATTGTAGCGTGACGCTCATTCAAACTGACAAGCTGTGATAAAGGATCTAATGGTTCTCACCCGATCAGTTCGTTGAAAAACGAGCAAAATCGACAGCATATGCTAATAATTAAAGACTCAGTAGCGGCGCTAGGGGGGTATAGGGGGCTAAGCCCCGTAAAAAAAGGCCATCCATTCTTTTCCCCATGTAAAAATGAAATATTTGGGCGATTTACCCCTTTAGCCCCCCCCCCCAAACTGAAATCCTGGCGCCGCCACTGGTAAGACTCACATTTTACGTCTTCAGATATTCTCAGTACCGTAACTCTATCAGCTGACTCTTAAAACAATACGTTACCATTGGCGACCGTCACGTGGCCTAAACGGCTATCAGCAAATTCTTAATTTTTTTTAAACGCTAAGGAAAGACGAGAAAATGTATAATTAGGCCTACTTCATTTCCTGAATGAGTCATCTTCCACGAATATGATCCTCGCAGTCACAAGCAGATGATTTCGAAAACAGATATAGAAATCTAACGCTGACGGTTACGGAAACAGCAGGATATAATAGTTTTGCAATGTTTATGATTTATGAAGCTTACCCGAATATGTCTTCGACTAACGACATCAGCTGATGAGTGATGAGTCATCACTCATCAACTGATGACGTCATTATCTTTTATTGTCTAATTATTATTAGTGCTGTCCAACGTGCGGCCCGCGGGCCGCATGCGGCCCGCGGGTTGATTTCAAGTGGCCCGCCGAGCTCACTAAAAAAATTCACTTTGTGCCAAATAAAGTTAAGTACAAAGTCAGTTGTCGACTTTAATTAACGTTTATTTTTAATGTGAACATTGTAATAGTTGCCTGAGTTTGGACAGCTAGGTCTACCAGGAAGGCAAACCGACAACTATTGTCCTCTTTCTACACCTGTGGAGTATATAGGTTCCCTACTTTCCTTATAGTCTCTCCATGAGGATTTCTCAAACCATCACAAACCGTTTACTTCTAGTCATTCCTCGCAGAGTTCAACTATGTCTAAAAGTGGGCGTGATCGTGCCTTTCGAGAGATAGTCCAGTTCTATAGTAGGCTACCAGGGCTGGAAGGAAACAATCGATAGTCCTAAGGGACCCCAGGACCGACGAAAACCGATGTCTTTAAATCTTTCTCGACCGACGATTATGACTGATCTTTAGACTGAAGACTCTGGCTTCGACATCTTCGACGAGCATGAGAATGGAAATCCGGCCCAGCCGTAAGGTGGAGCTGACCCAAAAAACTTTTTTGTGCTGAACCGTGGTACATTAAGGCATGGATAATATGGCATATATATATATATATATATATATATATATATATATATATATATATATATTATATGAGCTATGCTATTGTGTATTATTATCATCCATTTTGCATTAGAATGATTCCATAATTAATGGCAATACCTTTAATAATTGTCGCTAAATTTTAACTATTGCTTTAAAATTTACTGTTGCGGCCATCGGCTTTAAGATTATTAGGCCTACGTATGCGGCCCGCGGTACCAAAAAGGTTGGACAGCACTGCCGTACACGAACACGCTAGTAATAAATCAGGCGCACACGTCTGTTTAAGATGGTTTTGGGGCCGGATGACCCAAAAAAAAGTCAATCAGATTTTTCGGACGGAAAAAGTGGACGAAATTTCCCAAGATTTTTGTCGAATGACTAAAAAAAAGGTCGTCAGATTTTTCGGTCGGCAAAATGGACGAAATTTTTCCGAGGGGACGGAATTTTCCCGAGGTCAGCGTGTATACATATACTCACCTCAAAATTTACCAGTAGGCTACAGCCCTGCTTAGCCCACTTGCCCCTTGACAAACTCCGCCCATGCCTCGATTCGAGAGCTATGCAACCTTACATTGGGTTACTTTGGGTATTCAAGGACGTCGTCAGCTACGCTCCGCTGATAATTAAGGGAGTCCTCTTAGTTCCTTTTGCACGTACCACTACCATATGAAGAATCGAGCCTTTTCTGCGGTTGGCCCAGTAGTCTGAATGACCTTCATTTTGAGCTACGCCTACACTCTGGGACCCTAAGCTACCAGGATCCTTCCTGACTAAGCTTAAAAACGCTGGAGACTGGAGCGCCTCTGAGAATAGTTTTTACTTGAAGGAGCGCTATATAAATGCCCGAATGAATTAAGGAATAAATCTCAATCGTAAGACTATACAGTATAAACTAAACTTTTTCCACAGGCCCTTCTTGACTGACTTTTCCCTGCTCCAAGTGCTTCTCAATCGTTGCTACGGTTTTCTTAATCGATTGCTTACGAACCCATGGCACAGTGGCACTTAAATCTCTGCCAGAGTGATGGCGCCTTCCAGAAAACTTATTGAACCAAGCTCGTACCATAGAATTGGCAGTCTAAATAAATGTAGGATGTCTATGATCCCAGTGTGCGGCGGCCATATTTGTTTACTCATTTGCAAATCTTTGTTGACGACCGAGCTGATGTTACTACCCTAATATAAGCGAAGTACTGTTTTAGACAAAGATTTTAAAGTTAAAATCTTTGGTTCTAGTGCTCTGCATAGTTATGTAGGCAGTGTGAGAACGGGTATTGAATTTTACCTCTCTGACAAGTGACAGCCGAACTGGGAGACCCTTTTTCTGATTCTGCTTTTGGCAACAAGTTTTAGGGACGCCAGCTCATGGCTGCCGCAACTTTATTTTATTATTATTACTAAGCTCTACTAAGCTTTATTATTACTTCTGTGCGTTATTTTACATCTCTGACCTGTAACTTGGTGCGTTATGTCACTACAGTCACCTTGATTGTCTTACTTTGAAATTAAACGAATATACTACTACCTCTGACTCGACACATAACTATAGTATAACTATATTATAACTTGGTACTAATATAATTCTTTCTTTTGAAATTGTTTTATTTTAGAACGTCGAGAGTAAAAAGGAGTTCATTCTGTACGATACTGTCAGGCATAAGCCATGTCAATGAACTTTGTGAATGCACAATTTCTACCTCGAATTCATTCTGATAGGGTGAGCTGTGATGGATATGAGGCCAAGAACCTGATACTGTCAAGCAATTGCGGCTTTCTGGCGGAGAGTTTCATCAAGCCTCCAGTCACCATTACAATTTTATTTTGTTGCAATATCAATATTGAACGGTTGGTGATAAATGGCAAGGTAGGATGCCAGCGTTCTACTGGATTTGAAATCTGTACAACTTCTTTTAGACGCAAGTCTTGCTCGTTGCTTACAAACAGTGTTGAAGATGACACAGCGACATTCAGTGATAAAACTTTTTTGCGTGTGGGGCGTGGATACGACGTGAATCGAAACGTGTACACATTTGTGAATCCCAGATTTTCCAGCGAAGTGAATATTAGTCACAACTCAGACAGCCTGCTGAAGCCTCCGTTTCAACTAAGTCATCATTATTCTAAGCACTTGTCTGCAGTGAGTGCGTTGGCTGTTCGTGTGACATCAACTCTTAATGGTTCAGCCATAGCTGTTGGAATGATTGAAGTTTGGGGAGAACCGGCCACTGATGTGCCAAAAGACATCATTACGCACTTGCGTCATCTGCAAGCCAAAAAACTTACTGATCCGCCGGTACGCGTGCTGACTCATGTGAATGATGGTACCATCATTTCTTCACAAAGTCAGAATTTGGGAAATATTGCTGGTTTGGATGTTCCAATCGAATTCTTAGATGCAGTTACTCATGAATTGATGTCACTTCCTGTTCTGTTACCATGTGGTCAGACAATCGACCAGACGACCCTGGATCGATTCATTAAGGAAGAGGCTCTTTGGGGTAGAACACCAAGTGATCCTTTCACTGGTAAGGCGTTTACATCGCTCTGCCACCCGATTCAGAACACTTCCTTGAAAGTAAGACTTGACGAGTTTGTTCTGAAGCAGGGTCAGAATTTGCTGCATGTGCAGCTAGATACTGGTGACTGTGGAACGTTGGGCCGAGGCCGAAACGGCAATGGTCAGAAATGTTCTAGACTAGTTGAACAGGATCTAAAAAGACCATGGATGAAGATAGACGCACAATCTACAGTATTGACAGATCACGATGAAGCTACAAATAAGCGCCTAAAGCTCGATCTTGAACTCAAATCCAGATGTGAAATAGGTTCCTCTGTTAGCAGCACTTCTCACGCAGAAGGATCTGTACGTTGTCACGAAGATAACATAACGACAAGTTTAGATTCTGCCCTCAGGACAGCCTTGTCATCACTGCCATCGTTTACAAAGAAAGTGGACACGAACAATTCGAAGCCAATAATGGCCGGCTGTTCCACCTGCGGAGCAGAAACTGAAGAACACATGTATCGACTGAAGTGTTGTCATCATATTTGCAGACAATGTCTTTTGGATATCATGAAAAGTGGGAATAAGTCCAACTGTAAAATATGCCATACTGTTGTATGTTGTCATGATGCAGTAAAAATCCACCTCAGCAGATCGGATTTCCTCCTGTAAACGCTTCTAGGTAATTATTATTAGTACTGATCAGAGATCATAAGACTATAGGCTTATGTCAAATCATGTCTGCTACGGAATTGTTGTATGCTCAAGTTTTGTATACCAAAGGTTAGGTGAACAAAATTTTGGAAGCTATAGGCCTAACTGGTAAGTATTTTCTACAATTGAACTGATTCAAAGATGAATTAGTTTTTGAAAATAAATTGATAAAGAAATTAAATTGTCAAAAGACGATTTTATTTAGCACTTGACCCACAACTTTAAAAAGATCAAATCACAAACCAAAACCAGTTAGTTATCATTACCCAAGAAACAATTCTAGTTTAAGTAAATCAATATGTAAGGCAAGTAATCTCAAACAAAACAATAGCTATTGCAAGAACTTTTCACTCTTGCTATACAACTGCTGTCAACGAGTGTTTAATCTAGGCATCTCTAGGGGCAGTTCCCCATAATTACTTTTTCCACAAGAATTTGGCAAAATAATAATAGTGTCTAGTTGCTGTGTACAATATTGTATTACGTGAACTTTTAAAATATACTGGGCTATTATTTACTGTTATATTATTCTGATATTATTTACTATTATAATATATGCAGTGGTTAAAGTAGTTTGAGTGACCAGTGGGAACGCTGAATGTGTGAGCAGTGGGATGCTGATGAAGAGTTTTATTGGAACGCATGTGTTTCCATGAGCAGTGATTATGCAAGCCAAGAAGTTCGAGAGCACTGGGAACGCTGTTCCCACGCATTCCAACCCACTTTAAACCCTGAATATATGATACTCATACTATCATATCATATAAAGAGTATAATTTACTGTTAATATTTGTACAAAAACTATTTTTGCAACTAAATGTTTTCTCTCCAGTGTTATCTTTCAAATTTCAAACTGCCATATTTCATGCTTGGTTTGTGTGCCACATGTAACAATGTATCTAATTGTGTCCTGCTTAGCAATTTGATTGCCAGTAAATAAAGTTCAATTGATGAGAATAATTCTTGGCTGTTCTGAATTGTCCTCTCCGAATTGTGCAGCTATACAGCATCTGCTCTGAATTGTCCGGGAGCCATTAAATACCTGTTTACAAGAGTAACTTGTGTCAAGAGAGTGTAATTAGACTACGTAAAAATTTGGATTGATCCAAACATCAGCCTAGCATTTGTATTTATGTCAGGTACAAAGCGTGGCAGAGAAAAAAAAACTATTTCTTGTTTAAACTTATTCAAGCATAATTTATATGGACTTATGAAGGGACATCAGGTAGCTAGTTTATGGCAAATACGTCTGACTAGTTGGTCCAAAGCCAGCAGTTAGTAGTTAGTATTAAGATTTGATAGTTGATATCCATAGTTCGGTGATGCCTGTAGTACTTGTTTTATGTTTGCTAGGGGGCAAACAAAATCAAAACCAGGGCAAGTAACTGAGAAAGATGTTAATTAATAGATCAAAATAATTTAGGTTCCTCAATAGTAAGAACTTCAATAGGAAAGAAAAACCTCACAATAAAATTCACATACACTGTATAACTATCAGATAAGTTAATTGACCCAACAATCATCAACCAATCAACTAATTAGTTGATCAAATCAATGTTTACTAAAGCAATGCTGCCATCTTCAACAGTTGATTATGGTAATGCAGTGGACTTCCTACTATCACCAGCACCGATTTCCACAAATACGCCATGTAGACATACAAACGCCACGACGATTATAGCTGTGTAATCATAATCAATCTTTATATAGCACCATTTAAAACTTCAGAATTTTATGCAAATAGCTAGACAAAAGTGTGTTCTGAATTGAGTCTACACTGAACAATTTTTAATCTACAAGAAACCGAACAACTTTCCAAAGCATGTTTGAAAAGAAATTCAGAATATTGGGAAATGGTTTCTAGAGCAATGACAGGAAAACACTGGCTTGAAACGTACATACCAAATTCCATCTAACCTAATATATAATCAGCCGTAGTAATGAAAGAAAAGACACCAATAGAAAGTTGCTTCAAAACAGCAACCACTTCTCGTATTCATAATCCAGTGCACACAACCAAGAAAGGTCGAAGGGACCGTAGAAGGCAAGCTATGGTTGATAAGCATTGGCAATATTTCAATTAATAAATGTCAGTGAGGACCAGATTTACTGGTTAACAGATTTTAAAGCATCTCAGCAATGTACAGTGCACACTGCATTATTTGTTTTACTTTACTATGAAAGTTGATGCTAGCCAATTACAAGAGAGATAGATAGAGCAAAACATACACTGTTTACGTTCTTCATTTATCATTAATCATGCACACAGTGCCATGATCCCTCATGTACACTGTACAGTTATGTGTACTTTGCCAGTGCACTGCACAGCATTTTACAGCGACGATCTCAGAAGACATAACAAGTACTTACAACTCCATCCTAATCGGGTTCAAAGTGTTAGAGCAGTCTATGAAACTAACCTACAAGGCAGTCTTATGTCTGAGGTGTTTCATTTTAAAGATGCATGCCCGGTACATCATATACAATTCCATCAAGTAGGAACTCTGCTGTCTGTAATGCAAAACTTGAAGCTGCACACTACCTGTAGTGTATTACTTCTGTATTTATACAATGTCATTTTATAGCAATCTAAAATCAGTCAATGCTCAAGATTTTGAACCAGCACCTTCCATTACAGGCAATTTGTAGGCATGCACTCTATTATCACAGCCGTAATGTCACACAAAATGTGTACGAACAGCAGTCAATAGTAATAGCAATTCGCATACATTCTTGTTATCCTGATAGAATGCACATGTACAACAACAACAGGATTACTCGAAGTCATCTACAATCGCACTTATTTTGTTCAACACTTGTGGTGCATGGCAAGCACAAATATAGGATAACTCCTTCTTTCTTAACCTTTTATTCAATAAATTTTTACTAGTTTGGGTGCATGATATACATAAAAGTGTGTTTACTATACAGTACAGTTAAGTATGCAAAGACAGACTTGCTGTGACATAAAGAGGCATTTACACAGCACCTGTACATAAGAAACCCAAAAAATAAGATATACATGCATAAGTGTACATTTATACAGCTGTGTTGTAACATAGCATTTAAAGTTCTGTATAAATTTTTTAACACACATCGAGCCAAAATTTACGCAGAGACAATTGTGAAGCAAAACAGAAAAAGTGCACGACATCTAATGTGTGACATGCCTGCCGCACGCACCAAGAAGCACTGCTCTATAATCAAAACAAGGAAAAAATGAGACATAAAAATGAGACCATCCAACGGGTCCAATGACAACCTTTAGTGACAGTTTCTTGACTTAATCAGCAAATTCTTTTCCTTTGCGCATAAGCCCCAGGGCTATTACTGCAAAAGTTTTGAGCTTCTATGGAAACTGCAGCCACACCAGTAACATAGCAACAGTAAGGCAGTGTACAGTCAATCTAATTTATTACATGGCCCTATCACGTACAGGTTGCAGTCCAGCAGTTGTACAACTTAATCCGTGTTGATGCTCAAATATATAACAATATTTCCCTACATGATGTGATGGTCAAAAAAATTCTCAATTTCACGCAATGCAATGAGATTCTGGATCTTAGCATTGAACATCTCAAATTACCAGCGTATGGGCAACTGAGCCAAAATCAACCCAGCACCAGGGGCGATCCAGGGGGGGCCAATCCGGCCATGGCCCACATTTCAAAAGTGCATAGGACATGGCCCCCCATTTGGTTTCAACCAGCATTAAATCAATGACTGATGGCTAAAAAAGGTCATCAGATTTTTTTCTGGCAAAGATCACCGAAAACGTTGGCTCCCTTCAAAAATTTCTGTATCTGCCCCTGCCCAGCACTGAATAGTAAATCATTGCGATACACGGTAAAACCATTGTGATACACAACGTGGTCAAAAACCAAAGTACAGGGTGGGCCAGCATAAATGTCCCGACTTTGCACGCGTATAACTTCGCCAATTTTTAACATTTATTTATACTTTATGCATCAAATTAAAGGTATTTCACTCTAGTATTAACTCTAAAAAAGTCGAACTGATACTAGTCTCGGTTTTAATTATATACTTGGATCAGCGCTAGCTACCGTTTTTGTCATTACTGACGCATTATGACGCCGTTTCCCGGGAAAATTCTATCGTTTTTTGCTAAAACGCGCGTAGACACGATCATTTTGAGTGTTTGTAGGGTCCCTACCATGAATATATTCTAATCGCAAAACCGCGTCCTTTCAATTTTGCCAACAGCCGTGCACTGCCATGCGCTACTTCAGACGCTTGCACGCTGCCAGTCGTTTCTTTGCGTAAGAGCTGGAGAGTTCGTGGGACTTCTCGTCGACAAATTACTTTAACTTTAGGTCTATATTCTTTTCCAATACGCTATTCAGTGCTTCTAAGACGGCCTGTTTTGCGCTGAATTTGCATGCAGGGCCTGCCCTGGTCATTGTCTTGACTGCAAATGTACGCGGACACACGAGCAATGTTAGCGGATGTGAGCGCAGTGCGCTCCGATTCCCATGGTTTGCAAGTAGAAAGTCCTGTTTTATTAATTTTCCGTAGCAGATAATACAAGGTATTGTTTATTCCATCCTCTGTTAGAATATTCGTTAATCATTTCAAACGAATTAAATCCCTTACCAGTTCGTAAAATTAAGATCGAAACGCGATCATCGTCTGTCAACGGCGCCAGGTTGCGTCACAAATGACAGCAAAATATGGTAGCTAGCGCTGTTCCGGGCATATAATTAAAACCGAGACTAGTATCAGTTCGACCTTTTTAGAGATAATACTAGAGTGAAATACCTTTAATTTGATGCATTAAGTATAAATAAATGTTAAAAATTGGCGAAGTTATACGCGTGCAAAGTCGGGACATTTATGCTGGCCCACCCTGTAGAAGAGGAACGTGCTTAATCAAACCATGATGAGGAACAAAACGACAAAAAAATTAGGTCCAAAACCAATTTTGCAGGAGGCTAAAAAATGTGACACTGTGCTAGTACATATCAAGCAGCGATAAATAAAATAAAATTCAAAAATGAAACTAACGATGACTCGCCTAATGTTGGCAAAAAGTCAGCAAGACAAGCCTACTACAACCAAAAACCCTCTCACTGGCATCTAATACATACTCAAAAATCCTACGGTAAACAAAAATAAGCATCTATATATAGTTTCCACGACTTAAAACTCAATTTTTAGTAAACGAATGAAAAGAATTACTTGATAATTTCCTGTTATCTGACGGCTTAATTACCATAATTTGTAGTTCATCAAAAGCATGATTATGATTGAGATGGACCTTACTCTCTTCGCTGGCAACCTCAAAAACGAAATGAAATCCCAACTATAATTTATTCATTGCATGTTCCAGTTCAACTGGTTTGGCATTGATGCCTTTCATGGCAGACAGGTCGGACCCCATAACCACCTGTTGTGCCATATTTGCCCGGTCGTCACAATCATCTGAGGTTAGGTTTTCACAAGAATTGGATGTATTTATCACAGAAGCTTCACTGACCGCAGGTTCAATACTGGAATGTGGCAAATTAAATAGCTCACTGGTCCCACTATCACGACAAAACTCCTCAGGACTCACCGACGCTGCGACTCTCTCAAGCATCACGGACTCCATTTCTGGCGGTTCGCTGTCCGCTGTTTCTGCTTTCTCTTCTGCAAGTGGAGTGTCATCGGCAGGCGAGATTGTAGATACCTGCAGCATTGAAATATCCACTGCGCTGTCTTCAATTATACGTGGAGGCAATTGCCCAAGCATGGCATCAGGCTCCGCATCCACGAGGTGACAAACGCTGACCGGTGACGACATTCCAACTGTTTCTGTTAGGCTGCGAGTGCTTTCGATCGCATTCACCTCTAACGGGTCTGAATTTTCGTCTGGCTCGAATTCCGTCTCGCTTGTTAACCTGTCTGGCTTGGAAATCACGGCTTCATCAACGACTGCAGCCACAGTCTCGTCTCCGTGTTTTGTTTCCAGCGATTCCTCGTCATCAAAGTTCTCATCCTCCAAATCCTGTTTCAACTCCAGTTCAACTGAAGACTCACTGCGATCATCCGTAGCACAAGGCTCAGCCTCAATCTCACACATACTGGCATCTGTCTTGATCTTATCAGCCTCATAATCGTCCTCGATCTTCTCATTAGGAGAGTCAGCTTTGATCTCATCCGCACAGAATCCATCTTCAATGTTGTCAGTTTGAAGATCAGCTTCTTTGATCACCGCAGATTGTTCCACCTCGCTCGCAAGTTGTGTTCGCTCCAGTTCGCAAACACTTTGTTCAGCCTGCTTTTGTTCCATCAGCTCCTCCTCCGCTTGTTCCTGTTGCACCTGGTCCTGTTCCAACCGTTTTTGTCGTTCCATTTCTTCTTGATCCATGCAATGTTGCAACCCAGCACAGTAGTGCAACATGAAAACAGTCATCGACTGTAGCTTAGCATCCGATTTCTCGATCTTTTCCTGCAGCAGCTTTTTTACCTTCTTATCCTTTGCAAGACGTTCCTTACCAATCAGATCCGTTCGATTTTCCGTCTCATTGTTTATCTCGACCTCGAGTTTGAGTATCTGGTAATTAAAAAAACATAACTGCCACTTTATATATATCTACTGAATTACATGTCTATATACCTGAGCTAGAAATGATCCCTCAGGAATGACTAAATTTAAAGGAACAGTAATAATAATAATAATAATAATAAGATATTGTATTGTACTGTATAGGACAATTTATAAAGCACTCTCTCATCAATAACCTTTCAGAACACTCTCGAGAGCAACGGCAGGATTTGAGGCCACAGAAAAATGAGGAAAGACTAGCAGTGGACTGTGGAGCAAAATGATGAGGGAAGTCCATTGCATAGGTCCTATGCAGCGAAAGCATCTGGATTGAGCTGCCGCAGTCCTGGTGAGGAGAATAAAGTTATCAAGCTGATCAGAGGATCTAAGAGGGGCAGTGAAGTAGCAGAGAGGGGACGAGGTATGAGATCACAAAGATACTCAGAGCAAGACCAGAGCAAGACCCAGCAGAGACGTAAGGACCAAGATACGAACTATGAATTGTATATTGGCAGAGAGCGAGAACCAGTGAAGTTTTTCAGTCGTGAATATAGAGATGTGGGAGAATCGAGGAGGCAGATGCAGCATTGTGAGTACAGACTGTAGAGGAGATAGACGAGCCATAGGAAGGCCAACAAGGCATACGTGTAACTCAACGTAGCAATGATCCCTCACGAATTAAATGTTAAGCTAAAGTAGAACTGACATCACTGGAAAATTTTCCAGACCTTATCGTTGGACAGTGGACACCGTAATGTTAGTTCAGGTAGGTAACCAGTAGAGTCAGATTTATCAAACGACCCAGTGAGGGTTAGAGTTAGGGTTAGAGTAAAACGACCCAGTTCAACTATTGACATGTTTTCAACCAATACCACATAGTCCTTCTTGAACACGAGTACTCACCATGCTGTCAAGCTTCTGCTTACGAACTTCTGGTTCAAGGTCAACGAAGAGTTCCTTGCCCTTCCTCTTTGCTTCCGTGACAACCATCTCATCTGAATTCGGAGCATTCTGGACTCGACGAAACATCTTTGACAGGTTCTCAGCATCTTCAAGATACTTTGCTGTTGGCATCTAAACGAAATACACAAAAAACCTCAATAGTTACTTATCTGCTCATATTCATATATGAGAAATACGTAAAGCACTAACTGAAGCCTTATGCTTGTATATGTATGCATAATTGCACATTTTTTAGAGCTGTACCAAATAGCAAGAAGTTCAAAGAGAATAAAATGTGGCGCCACACACCAAAATGAGTATTAAGGTGATTTTTTAACATATCATTGAAGTTGATATTTCATTTCAAAGGTCTTGTTTCAGGCTTCAAAATGACACAAAAATTATTGCTCTAGCTTTATTCTAACTCAAGATAGAAGGCAAAACGTGTTCCGATTAATTAATTAATTAACTTAATTAAAACAAAATAATATGCATATAAAGAGCATTAGAATAGCTTTAAAACTTGTCTTTTTTAACAAAACAAAAGAATTTTTTTAAACATATATTTAGATTAAATTCTGTACAAAAAACACAAACATATATTTCCCTAAGTTTTTCTGATGTGTAATTTCCAACATAATACCTAATTCGGTGTGGACCACCACAAATATGAGTATTTGGCCCAGCTAACATTTATGCATCTAAACTCTTAATATACTGCCTTTCAATCATGTAACTCACAAAAGTACCGCACATATGACACATACTGCGTATTTGGGTTTTTAAACAGACCTGCTATACAAGTAGTCACAAACAGGCAAAAATACAACATTGCTCAACAGATATAAACAAGCACATGTATTTTCAGAGTTTTGCTTCCTGTTAGAACCAAACAAAAGTCAGTTTTACCGTGAGAGCCTCTATCGGCATTTCGACCAGAGAATTTGATGATCTTGTTCGAGGCAGGCTGGTCGTGGGTGACAGTGATTCTGACGGATGTTGTGGATCAGTGTCCGACAGACTTTCATCCGGCGCAGAGTTGTGGCGCTTCCGCTCCACATCGCCAATCAACGCTTCACCCTCTGAAAAACCACAAAGAATAAATGCCTTTTCCAAGTACAGATCACAAACTTCACCCCATTTCTGTCACTTCGCTGCGTCCTCTTAGGTCCTCTGATCGGTTTTACCTGTTTATTCCCCGCGTCAGCACTGCCAAGGCTCAACCCAGATCATTTGCCTGCATTGGTCCCACCCTATGGAATGGACTTCCCCATCAGTTCGCTCTGTCATCCTCTCTGGTAGTCTTTTGTCATCCTTTTCTCACCTTAAAACCTGCCATTTCTCTCGGGGTTGCATGCAATGGAGGCGCTTCTTAAATGCTTTTGCTGCGAGAAATGCTTTATAAATGGTCAGTTGCAATACAGACTATACATGAAAGTAAAACTTAATTCTGATTTCATTATTTCATTTGTAACCAGCCAGCCATGCCAGGCAAAGTCTACAATCTATTCTATTATTGCTGCTGCCAAATGCCTTTTCTGTCACTAAACTTTTCCAACAAAAGCAAAAGTTGCAATTATTCCCACCTTCCGCTTGGTCAGAAAGGCGAGTGTCATCTGGCTTTTGCTCCTCCATGCTATCTTCAGTTCTGATGCGATTCTTCGGCATTTCTTCATTCTTTAGTTGTTCATTCTTTGGAAACCTCTTCGCCAACTTTGAGCACTGTCTCTGTGCTTGACACTTCTCTGTGCACTTCTTGTGGCAAACCATCTGGCACAACTGGCATTGAAAGGCTGTCTTCAGCCAGATCTACAATAGTAGCAAATACAAGGAATATAATAACTCATGCACCAAAGAAGAAGCACAAAAGGTAAGTAAGAAAATATTATTTTTGTAACGTAAAGTCAATTTAATGTCAGATAAGGTGAGCGCAATCACTCTAAACCAATACTATGTAGTGCACCGAAGAAAAGGCAATGACTGTGGCTCTGTCAGCTTGGCAGACCCACCAAAATCTTCAGACTTTGCAACTTTCACCCAAAATGATATTACAAAGTACGATGATCTGCAAGCAAGACAAAGGAAGTCCAGCAATCATTCAAACTGGCATTGGAACCGATATGTACCAGTCTACCAATGTTACTGACACCGAAAACAAGTAGAAGATACAAAATATACAGAAGAGTAAGATAAGGTAGGGATAGTCATAACTAGAGCAAGTTAAGCAGTCATTAGTTATGGATATTGTAAAAGGCAATTGGCGTACTTTATTCGAGCAGAAGTGACAATACGTAGCTGTCTGGAAGCGGGTGACCATGAAGTGGTGTTGACCACTCGAGGCAGAAGTGACAGCAGACGGATAAGCACTGCAAGCACAAAAAGAAGTTCTACCATTACAATCTAATCTAGCATTAAAACATCTACCACACAAATATTCTAATGCATTCAGATGATAGCTGCTTTGAAGAATAGTATATTCATACTGCAGTCAACACAATGCCATCATGGTAATCCAAAGGCTTGGAAAATCACTTGGTAACTTTCCAAAAGAACCTCAGTGAGTTGACCCAGATCTTACTATAAAAACCACACACATCACATGCGTGTACACTACACATCTTAACCAATTGATGCGTAGATGCAAATATACACGTATATCAACCTTAGTTAACAAAGTACACACATGCGCACACACCCACAGTCCCACACACACACCAATAACAAGTACTTTACACACATACAGAATATAATCATATTCATACCCATAGCTGTCTCTCATGGTTAGCAAAAAATGGCTACCCTTTTTAGCTTTAAAAATGTTAATTAATGTGACTGGATTTTTGCAACATATAGTCAGTTACCGTGTTAATCCCTGTGACTCTTTGGCTGCATCCGTCTGGTCTCTGCCTGATGCCAGCTCGCTGTCGTCTTTCATTTTGCAGATGTTCTCACGCTCTTTTTTCGACAGCGAATGCATCGCGTAGATGAATCTCAGGGTGACATCTCCATGACACAGGCGCTCCTCAAAACCTGAGTGCGAAGCCAAGTTGGCGAACTGCGAACGACTAAAAATACAGAGTTAGGTGATCGCATGTATATCATACATTGGACCATTCATATAGCACTCTTCAAAATGTCCAAAAGTTTGGTCAGTTAGTTAGCCCTTTATGTACTTTATAAAAGAACTGCCTTTGTCATATAAATTTCTATATAATCCGAGCGCAATAAATAAAACAAAAACTAATCACAGGGAACCAGTCACTTGCTGCCTTGATTACTAAAAACAGATGATCACGCAAACTCACTTAATTATTATCAACTTACACAAAACTGACTCCCTCAGAAATGGACATCTTCATTTCCTCAAGAATTAATTTTTAAAATAACTATGACTAATCCCTTAACTGTAACTTAAAATTACAAATGAAATACTTACATCTGTCACTGACTGATTTTTAAATATTCAATTAACACTAAACAACAGCTTCAAATTACTTGAAAATGACTGATTCCCAAGTAATTCGACAAATAATGAAATTTTTTTAAACAGCCACTACCAGAATACTTTACAAAATGACTTGATCTTGGAATGATTCGCATGCATACCATCTTACTTGATAAAAGGATGAATTAAATGACAACTAACCCTGTTTCAACTTTGGATTCGGAAGATGTTATGTTGTAGATGTTCGTAACGTCTCCCTGAAGCGTCGTCAGGCACTCGAGAGCAATGTCCATCAGTGGAATGCTTACCTGCCGTGAGAAAAAACCGCACACCTGGATCATGAACACCTCAAACCACAACACTCAAGACCTTTAACCCTTTACCGACCGAGGGCATAGGATTCCCATACCATTTACTACATTTTGGTCGGTAAAGGGTTAACATCACTCTACTATTTGTTCTCAACGGTGCCTCTCTTGAAAATCTTTTCATCCTCAGGTGAATGATGCTCAACACGGCAACTGATACCTAGTGCTTCATAATCAGCAATGAATTTGAATAAGACACTGTTTAAGGAGATGAGAAGGAAATTCCTCCAATCACATCCTTGACAACAAATGTTCTTATAAAAGATTACTTTGACATAAATTTATCAAAAGATCAAAATCTACACCTTCAGTCAGGAATATTCAATGCACAAAACCATTAAGAGATCTACAGTCATCTTCTGAAGTGGCGTCTATATTCAGAGAGCTACGCTACACGCAGACAGATAAAACACAAATCTGCAGGTATCAAACTTCTCTCAACATAGAAGGATGGCAGGTTGGGTTGATCCGTGTCTCCTATCCAGATTGCTTCATCCAAGTTTTACCCGGGTCACAATTCAGAATGATACCCCTACTCGACTACATTTAGCTTCCCGTGTTCGCCAACTTCACATCCATGATGCCAGGTCACCACTTTGGCAGATGGCTCCTGCAGTTGGGAAATTGGCACGGGTCTACATGCACAAAAACGAACACTGATCATGATACATGTTGTGTAGTATACATTGTTATGGCAAACAATAGAACTTACGTGGCCAAGCAGAACATCCTTTTCAGGTTTAATGACACGGCTTCTGTCAACCTTCTCAGGTTGTTTGTTCCAAACACAGATGTTCAAGTAGTTGTGTTTCTCTTCAACTTCAAATTCGAATTTTTCATTGAAGGCCGGATTCTAAACATAACAATTCATTCATTCATTTCAAGAATTTATATAGCGCCTCTTCAAGAAATCCACTCAGAAGCGCTCCCAGTCCAACCACGGTGAAACAAAAAAGATTCACATTCGGAAGCAGTGTTTGCTCTTAAAGGAACAATGCTTTCTTCTAACTGGCTATGTGCTGACAGAAAACAAACCTTATACAATGTTGTAAAAATATTTATGCTAAATTAAAATGCTTGCTGTGTGGAATCGATGCTTTCTAACTGGAAGCAGCACTTGTTCTATTCATATTTGGATAGGCATAAAACTCATTCTAATGGACTAATCAAAACCCTAAAACCAACATTTGATAATGCTCTTCCCACAACAACTAAATAACCTGACAGTCCACCAGAACATAAATAGATGGTAGAAAATAAATTCAAGAATGCAAAACATGTCTTTTAGAATCACTCTTCTGAAATTAACTGAATTTCATCACGAATCAAATTACTTCACAAGTCTATTCAACACATGGTTCATAAACGATACAACACTGATGTCAAAGGACAAAAAATCCAAAATGGACAGAACAACCTGTCATTTGAGTCACACAATTTCTCACAAAATTGATGGACCTCAATGCTTAAACTAGACGCATTCCTCAACTATGTGACAATAGAATGACAACTAACCGAGCAAGCCTTCTCATAGTGTGTCGCACGCATTTTTGCAAAGTCAGTATAAGAAGAACTGGAAGCAGAATTTGTCTGCTGGTGAAGACTCGATTCTCGTAATCGGCTGTCAACCGAATCAGCTGCCGCACCCTTTGAAAGACAAAATTAAAATCCGATGTAACACTTAAGGGATTCGTTTAATTCCATGATTTTTATTCAAACTGGTATATCCTTATTAGCATATATTTATTATTAATAGTGTTACCAATTATTTATTCATGGATTCCATAATTTAATGTTGTCTTAACAGTAAGTTGATTATTATTTAACCCAATTTCAGTTGCATGCACACATTCATACAGGCAGATTTAAAGTAGACTCCTGCACTGCCATTGAAATTTTATTTATAATTAAATTATTCAACTGGTTCAAATACAATAATGATAATTCATCCAAACTTATATCTTTATTTTACTTGCAGTCTAGAAAGGTGACCATTGGCTGGCTCTCTACTAATTTGTTGGACGACAGAGTGTATTTGAGTGCATGAGATCTCTGTATAGACTGCTTCCAACTGTTAACCTTCGAATGACCCACTCGATGCATGGACTAGTAAAGAATTCTCAGGTTGCTTCATACAAGTAAGAAAGCATTTCTATTCACACAAATGTTATTAAAATCACCATAGATCTATCTATCTGTCACCAACAACAAAATTTATGAAAGCACAACCTGTGACTCCGGCTTTCTGTTCAGCTGGTATTCTTTCTGTGGTACAGGTGGTTGTGCAACTAGGTCGCCAGGACCTGCCACTTTTCCACCATTTACCAGCAGTTTTCTGTCCTTCTTTGCCAGGCCCTGTCCATCACTAGCACGTACGTCCAATTTTGATGGCGGTCTGGCATCTGGCAACTTATCTAGAAGATGACTCTGCGACTTTGCCTGCTCAGCAGAGCCACCAAAACCTTCCGACTTCTGCTTCTTCCGCCCAAAAAGATTCGACCCAGTCGTAAGAATCTGTGTCAGGCCTTTCTTTGGCATTGGAGGAGAGGCCGACACGGCTGATGCGGAGTTAAGAGGCATCGATACAGGAACAGCAGAGGATGCGGAAGAGGCAGACGACATAGAATGGATGCTCAGCGCATCCGACTTGCTATCTGTATTCTGAAGTGATGACGAGTCGTCCAGTAACGGCTTTTCCAGGTCAGCAGGAAGTGGAAGGACCGCGACGTAATCTGCCGATTCCAGATCTCCGCTCTGGCTGTTTGATGCAGACGGCTGCTCGCCAACAGAATCCTGTTCGCAATAAAGAACAGTCATCAATTCACTTGAGTAACTTTGAATTAGTACCAGAACGAAATCCCCCAGAAAATTAGATCAGTTCTTAGAATTTGGTCAGAGAATCACGAAGACCACCAAGTAACTACATAATTACACTACATGTATAAACATTTCATATCAAGATCATATTTGACAGCTAAACTGATTTCAGAGTTCAAGTTCTAGACTGCATTTCATCAGAATGATTCTTCAGAATGATTCATCAGAATGATTCATCAGAATGATTCATCAGAATGATTCATCAGAATGATTCATCGGAATGATGCACATCACAAGGAGGTTATCCTGATAAAAGAAATAATCATCAAGAACATTAGTTACCGAGAGGTTGAATGCCTTTAAGCTGATTGTGTCTTCGTCATTGTTGCGCGCAACAGTACCTGATGTCTTCTGACCAGAACCAGAAAATCCTTTGATCGCTCGCTCCATTCGTAAAGTAATTCTGAACAAAACAAGTAAATGAAATAAACTGGCAGTGTAAGGCAATTGTATATTCAGTGCCTCTATCAACAAGGCATTTCATGGTTGGTCTTCACTTCAGCCAAGCGATACTCTCCCTCAGCAAATAAAATAGGTAAAGGTGAGCAAGTAGGCAGTGCAGTCAAGGTTCTAATAGATCCATTATAAATAATTAATCTGATACCCAACCATTCATTTAATTACAAAGCACCTCTTCATGGTTACTACTCAGAGGTGCTCCATCCCCAGCACAGTCAAAAAGAGAAGTTTCGACGCTAGAGTAGAATGTATCAAAGTGGACCCTGTTCCATCGAGAAAGCATCATTCTGGTGACTGCCGTGTAGAAGTATGTGCGAAGGAGGCAAGAAGCACCACTTCTGTTCTATGGAGTGGAGAAAGCTATAACTTCTGGCACCTGGGGTATGGCAGCAAAGACGATGCAGGTAGGCTTGGGCAAGACCCAGCAAGCACCGCCAGACTAGAGCACAAAACCGGAATATGATCAGCTGACTACAGAGGAGCAGTCTTCTGTACAATTTGTACATAGTCAAAAGTACTTGACAAATCAGGCAAATGTCAGCCACGATCATAGCACCAAAGCTTGCTTATAATATGATCCCATAGAAGACAAATTATCGACTGTGTGGTTCTCAAAGCACTGCAATAAGTCCTAGTGCACATGTCTGAAATTGTAATAAATATATACAATTGTAAATTGTAACAATGAAAGATAAGTATAGAAAGTAAAGGTGGTTCTGCTCACTTTTCACCGGCATTTTTCATGAGTCGGACAGCATGCTTACTGTTTGAAACTTTGACGCCATTAATCGCCATAAGGAGATCACTCTACAACAAAACCATTGTCACGTTTTCACACTGCTGTCATGACTCTGTGCTTAATGCAAAAGTTCTCACGACTTTACCTCTAACCGGCACAGCTGAAGAGTTTGTATACTAAATGACACAATGTGCTTTTCAGTAGCCCATTATACACCACTGCTTCATACAACATACCATGTCATACCTGACTAGACTCTTATCACAAGTTGCATAGTCTCATCATACCATATCACAACCGTAAGTACGAAAAAGCAGGTGGCCTTAGATAGGAACGCTAGACATCAGATTCATTCAAACAGGAACAAATCACATCCCTTGCTGAAAAACCATCTAAATAAAAAGCATAACTTTTAAATTAAATTTAAAACATTGCATGTCAAAGCCTCCTGCCTTGTGGATGTCAGCTTTGGCCGCTGGAGACCCATCCGTTACATCCGTAACAACCACCATTTCTTCGTATTTGTCCACAAGAAAAACCTACAGAAAGAAACAAAATAAATTACCCTCAACATATATGACCAAACCCGAGACTGTTCAACTGTTAATCAATATAGACCAGTGGTGCACAACGTCCGGCCCGCGGGCCACATCCGGCCCGCGACGGGTTGTCATGTGGCCCGCGATGACCAAGAGGAAAGGCAACTATTTAAGAGCCGAAATTAACATTAAATCGCACACCTCTAATTTCAGGCAGAAGCACACAACTGTCGCCGCCATCTTTCTTGTCTGATCCATTCTTTCAACTGTTGTTTTCAAGACTTTGAACAGTGCAGACAACAGATGCAAATCTTTGCAGATCCCTTTGCTGTTCCAATGAACGAGATGTCACAAGATTATCAGTTGGAGCTTATTGATCTCGTCATCTGATGCAATGCACGCTGCTTACAGCGACAAAACTTTGCTTGACTTTTACAAGTCTCTTCCAGAGACATTTGTTCATCTGAAGCCTGAAGGACAATGCTCTTGTTCATGCAAACATGTTTGGAAGCACCTATAGCTGTGAACAGACATTTTCACAGATGAAGCTGAACACAAGTAGCACACGAAATCAACTATCTGACGACCATCTTGAAGAAATTCTGCGTCTGTCAACTACAAACATTCAACCTGACATTTCTAAGCTAGTTGCAGAAATGCAGCCGCAACCATCACACTGAGATGCGCATTGTGCATGGTCACTGAAAAACTATTATTTTGTGGCAACATAGAAGTGCTATAAATACCCTTTTTATATAACTCTTAACATTTACTTTTACTTGCAATGTGTTTTACTGCGCACGTCATCTTAATAAATTTGACGTGCATTCATCTTACAATTATATAGTCTGAGTTGTCACACTTGTTTGGCCCCCGAAGGGTTTAAGAAATCGATTAATGGCCCTTGGCTGAAAAAGGTTGTGCACCACTGATATAGACTAACTAGAAGTTTCAACTACTACAGTTGAATACACTACAGTTAGACTGTAACTCTAGGCTACATTCCTGTCTTACTTCACCAGTTCACCTTATATACTACAGGCTTATCTTACATAGATTTAACAGCAACCACCAAGGTAAGGCTTATATCAAGCTTAGCACTGTTGCCACAGAAAGCAGAACCTGGGTAGACCTACCTCACCAAAAGACAGCCCAATGTTCTGGCTCGGAACTCGTATCACTTCAACATCGTGAGCCAACCAAAGCTTGCGTCGAAAACTCATGAGTTCCATCCACTGAATAGAGTCTACATACAATATGAAAAGCATACACTATGAAAAGCATGCGATATGAAAAAGCATGACCTTGAACTGCAAATTTTTATACCATCATAACAATAACAAAATTAATCTGGAAAGCTCTCTAGCACTGTTACGTCAATCAACGGCTGTTTCCAAGTAAAACTTTTTCTGAATTCACAATTGTTTGGACAAAACCAAACGAGATCAAAGAAGATCGAAAGAATGGAAACCGGCTACACAGGATAAGCAGTGTAAAACCTTAAAACAGGAGACTTATATTAAAATACGGTTCACCACAAATGTTTGATTTATAAGACTGAGAACAATTCCATTAAATAAAGTCATTCATAAACAATAATCATAGTAGTTACAGCAATTTATAAAGCATCACCAGCAGTAAGTTACTGCTAGAGCACTTCATGATATCAACTGTCAGTGCAAACGCTAAAAAGTTAGAGAGTAAATATTTTTTACTATGACATTAAGATTCACCAGTACGCTTGCTGTCATCACTCATCATCATCATCAATAACCATGGGCTCAATGCCCGTAGGTGTTCGAAGCCTTCCTCACAATGTCTCTCCACTCGAGTCTGTCCTGGGCTGCATGCCCCAGCTGCTGTAGGTCCTTTCCGCACCAATCCACAATGTCATCCGTCCACTCTCGATGCGGCCTTCCTCTTTTATTGTCATCACTAATACACTTAGATCTTACATGTTTATATAAAATAATCACAAAATCTGCCTCACAGCCCCATAGAGCAGGAATAACAGATGAATGAACTAACTGAATAAATGCAAAGATGTAATAAATGGCAAATGACATAGCAGCTGATCGACTGTACAAACCCAGCGTGAGAGAACAGTAGATCTGTGAATCAGTCGTGATGTTGGCAAGACGAGAGCAACCAACCACGACCACCTGCAGTCGACCGATGCTAATCTTGTTGCCTTGGTAATAGACATCTTGCGGCGCCGTCTCAGTGACTGGCATCACAAAGAACGGACGATAGCGAATCTTGTAGTTCGGCAGCGTGTGCTTCTTGCGGACAGCTTTACGAATCTACACTTGGGAATATCAACGGTAAGGTATAAGATCGTGGTACCACAGGTGATTAATAGTGCATGGAGATTAAAATGGTATGCTATAAAACTAGTACGGTATCATATGAGATAATGTGGTACATTATGGTCCATAAGAGGTTTAGGTACCAGTACAGCACAATTACTGTTACAAGATGATATGTCAAAATAATATCATGAATGGCACGCAAAGAAATAATCATGATGATCAACTTAATCAGAACCATCAGTCTTATTATAACCGTCAATATCTACATGACCATGATGAAAAACATAGCAATGAAAAAGATAAAAGGCACCTGATTGATGATGAGAGAAGTGAGCTGAGCGATTGGTCGGCCCTCAAAATGTGATTCCACCTCAAACTGTAGTGTAGGATCCTGAAAGAAATATGGCATTAGAGATTAAGGTCATGAATGAAACAATTAATCATCTCACAGCATGATTGGGCAATTGCTTTTTTTTCACATATCTCTTTTCACAGTTCAGCCCTCAGACAGGTGGTTTAATGGGTCAATGAATCTGCCAAAGTACAGACGTACCTTCAAGAGCACTATGATGCAAACACCAGCAGCAGAGGTAAGGACACAGCATTAACTCTCTGCCATCAAGCCAAGCTGGTCATTCTAATTTCAATACACAGACGTCAATTTATAAAGAAATTCATGTATTGCATAAATTTATATAAAGCCTCTTGCAGTGCACATTAATTAGCGCAAATGAATAACCACAATCAAGATATTAATAAGAAGGCAGAATATAAAAGAAATAAAACTTCCATCTTCAATATTCCATATGGATCATATAGGAGGTACTAATTCCAGCAATGGTAGAATTCAAAGATCTCGTAAGGAAACAGCATCTTGCTAATGGACATTTGTTGTCACGCATGTTATAAATTTATGTGATGTTCAACCTGAACACTCTACCAATGCGAACCATTGCCAATAAAGTTAAGTACAAAAGTAGCAACCTTTATTTTTACCACAGTACATTGTTTCAGTTACCTCGATGAATGAGAATGACCAATGTGTGTATGGCTGCCTGGTGAACTGGAGACGCGCACTGCCCTGCAGTTTCGTCAGGATTACCGACAGATAGGCTGATTTGCTGAACACCATGTCAACATCGACAGCCAACTGAAATCTGCCATTGTAGGTCAGGTCAAGCAAGAGAGTCACCTCCTGGAAAAAGCATGGATCATAAAAGGCATTCATCTTTGCTATACTCTCGAAAATGTAGAGTAGATTATTATCGATCTACAAGAGTGGATTTATGCTCAAAATCCAATTTTTGCAAATCACTTTTCGCAGAAGAATTGGCCATCTGCACCAGTTTATACACATGGCAACAAATTTTTAGAGAAAGAAGTATACATCAACATTCAGCATAGTGTCTGGCTACATTCATGAAACCATTCATGTAGCAAAATGAATAATAAAATGTAGTAAGTTTTTGTCTGCAGTTCTGCAATGCTGCTGCAAGATCAACATGTCAGTGCTGTTAAAACCAACAAGCATCAATCTGAAGCTGCGTCAAATTAAAATAACAATCCACGTCTGTAATCATTGGAGAAGTGAAAGAGCTTGCATTATATGTTTAATTTAACGCAAATTTCCATTTATTCCACTTGATCATGCACACAATTTGAGTAAGTCTGAATCTGAAGTGCAAGACATGTGTGCAAGAGCAGGCAGCAGCTTGTCCAGGGTTTTACAGTAGTCCAATCAGCAGGAGTGAAACCACTATTGCTGAATCACACTCTACCAAATAAAACATCATGTCATACGTGATTGGTCGCATTACTTTGCACTGGGTTCCAATGATTCCTAACTTGATTCAATTACAAGGTCAAGTGCATCACCCATGATTTCATGAATTGTGTAAAAGACGAGCTGCGCAAGATCCATGCTAGGGAGGGAATTCTAGAACGTCTGTAAAGGATAGTTTGCACCACCTGTGCATACATTGAAGTCGCATTTTAACACAAGTCCAGAAGTTTAGCTCAAACCTCAATCACATTGTCTTCGTTAACAGAAACATTCTCAACCGAAGCATGCTGAATAATGGGAAATGTTCTTCCAAGGTTAAAATCTCGGACTGTGATGTGTTCCAGAAGTTTCCCTGTCGTTGATCGTAACATCTCCTCAAATTCAAGCTTCATACGTTTCATCGCCCATCTACAAAGGCAAGTATTCTGCTGATTTTGCTCAATCTAATATATGAATGGCATATAAGTTCAAGTATGGCAGTAATCACTGCATAAGACAGATGAAGGACAAAAGCAGTCACTAAAAGCTAACAACAAGAGGCAGACATAAGCATGATTATTATTTAATTAAATGTATTCACATCCACATATGACATGGGTTGGTACCTGGCCCCACAGAAGAAGCATAACACTTTAAGTAGGTCTAAGTTTCAATAGCCCTATCAGTATAGCAGATATGAAGCTCCCATAATAAGCTGTAGAATTGAAGCCAGCAACAGTAGTGGATTAGTCATAGACACTAATGGCAGTTGGCATCTTTACCTGTTTAATTGGGGGCTATCATTAGCCACAAGACTAGCCATATCCTTCAATCAGCTGCTAGTGGGTAAACCAATGATGACTTTGAATTAGGCCTTAGTGCAACAACATAACTAGACAGAACTTCCTATTTGAGCTCAAGGACCTATTATAATGACCGCCTGACCACACTGTGGCTAAAAATGAGCTACCCATCCCAACATATTTTTTAGGGGCTTCTCCCTGGCTGCCTGCTCTTCCCAGTGACAGCGCACAGCATGCTTACTCAAGCAACAGTCAAGTTCATAAGCGTTCAAGTGAACAATCATCCATGGAACATATTTTTATCTTCTGGATGGTATTTGATTCCTACTACCTCCAAGTTAACAACCCAGCAGACTAACCACTTTAGAGCTATATATTTATGCATCTCTCTGCCTAACGAAATGGATCTTACAGAAATCAACATGTATGCATAATTTTTCATCCAAAATGAATTATTTTTCCATCCAAAATGAAACTCATAGATGCATTTCTAACCAAAACTTAAAATACACCAAGAATATTATTTCTGCATGTAAGCAGTACAAAGTTCCACTTTCCACTCCACTCTGTTCCTCAAGAATCTATAAACTTCTGGATTCAGCCTTGGTTGGGCCAGGGGCCTACCTTGAAGAGGTTCTATATAAAACTTTCCAAATAAATCAATAAAGCTGTCTACTGGCAAGGCAACAAGGAATGCAATCACGATTAATAGAACTTTGGTCCTTAGTTGAATATCTTAAGTGAAGATTTTGATCTAAAAGGCTAATATTCTATGAATCACCGACGTTGCTAGAAACTATGCAACAAGATGTTGCTCACTATCAAGCAACTTGGGAGTCCAATTTATGATAGACTTTAATGCACTGCTAACCTGCGAATTCGCTTTGTGTCCTTGAGTTCTTGAAAAAGAAATTGAAGAACAAGATTTAAATTGAGACATGATTCCTTCTGCTTCTTTAGAGCTTCATCTTTCAAAGCATCTGACAATTCCTAAGCAAGAGAAAACAGTCAGAGGTTGTATTTAACCAGGAAAAAAACTAACTAACTGAACATTATTTTAATACAATGTACATAGATACATAAATTAATAGCAGGCTACTCTCACATATCTACCTTCGTGCTTAAACAACTGCATTGACTTCCTCTCACTGCATGCATTAAATTAAATCCTCATCTTGGTATCCAAAGTAAAAAAGGGTCTTGCCCCAAAATATCTAGCAGATGTAATATTCTGGCCTCTTTCAGCTTCCTTGCATCGTCCACTAAGACGCTTCAAGCAGACTATCTTCTAGTGCAGTGCTGTCCAGCCCGCGGCCCGCGGGCCACATGCGGCCCACGGAATGATTTGAAGTCGCCCGCCAGAGCTCACTCAAGTTTTGCACTTAGTGCAAAATGAACGAAAGGACATCGAAGAGTCTCCAGGGCCGACAAATGGCGATGTCTTCGGCTCTTTCTCGGCCGATGACTATGACTGCCCTTCAAGCCGTAGACTCTGGCGTTGATGAGTTTTTATAATAGTCAGATGGAAATCAGCTCAACCTTTAAGTGTAGCTGAACCAACAAAACTGTGGCTGAACGATGAACTGAAAACGAACTGAGTGCAAGCAGGGCAGGGTAAAAGGCTTCTTATAATTTGTAGTGCTAAAATATTATGGAGCATGCAAACATGCTATTAATCATTTCTATTATTAAAGCATTTGAGTTAAAATCAATAATTATCAATAAATTCTAGCCGCTGCTTTTGAGTCTCCTGTTGCGGCCCACGACTTAACAATTATAGCTTCTGCGGCCCATGGGGACAAAAAGGTTGGACAGCACTGTTCTAGTGACTCATACTAGAACAGTGATGGCTCAGTCTGGGTCCTTTACCTCAATTTATGCCTCTTTTTAGAATATGCTTTCTCCATCTACTCGATTTCAAATACTAGTTGGTAAACCCTACTCCTCTGTTTTCTCAAAGCCTAGATTTCTTCTCTCAAGGCTTTGCACACTGGGAGCACCTCTGAACCCATCTCAAGGTGCTTTATAAATGCCTTAATGCAATACAATACAATACAAGAAATAAATAGCTTGTAGTAAAAAAAAATCACTACCTAACTTAATAGATGGACAAATGAGCAGAAGAATGAATGGTTGAATGAATGGGTAAACCAAAACATCAAGCAAACCAATATTCAATGAATCAATCAATCAATCAATAAGAAAAGAATGAAGTCGATCAATCAATCCATTAATCAGACAAATAAACGATCAGTAGATCAATAAAAATTTACAAACTTGCTAATAAATATAGTTGCTGAAAAACCTTTAACCTATCATCAGCACCTCATTGTCTTAAATTAATTTAAATACCCCAAAAGAATTAAAACAGTAACAAACCTTTGGCAGTAAGTAAGACTCTGTCTGAGGTTTCCAAAACGAAGTAACAGTTGGCAATGAACGAAACCATCTCCTCAGAAAGAGAAACTGGCCAAACAGGGTTAATAAGATGCCAGCCACAAAACTACAGACAATTATGTACAGCATGCTGGCCAGCAAGCAGAAGCTTGGAAGTTACTTGTCTACAAAAGAAAATAATATTATATATATAAATATATATGGACTATGATGCAAGGACACACGTTAAACACTCACCGTAATTATCTTTTGAGCAGCATAGAAATCTTGAGATTATGGCTATGATGCCTTGGATTTTATAAAACAATTGAAAGCATGATATTAGATGGAATTAACCATGTATTTGTAACTATATATAACCCTATTAACCACACATTTATATTGGACACTATTATAGTTGGTGCTGGTTGTCGCCAAAAACCCAGTTAAAAGAAAACACCTAAGGAACACACTAGTCTTGGTAAAGCAAACTTTCCTGCCGAATTGGTTCAATTCAACACAACTCATGGGCTGTGAAAGACGTTATATTATAAAGTCAAAAACACAAACACCTGTTCAGCTAAGTCAACGCACCTGGTCATTCGTAAATTATTAGACCAGAATTATGGTTAAAAGGTCAACAACAAAATAAAATATATGTTGAGAGCGAACTGAACAGTCTCAAGCAAAGTCCAAATTCGGTAAAACACCTCATAATCAGGTATCACATCTGATATCCATGAAGTATCGATGTGGCAGAAAGAATGAACGAGATGTTTTCACTTTCAATCGCTGTATTGTAAACTGTCAAAAATATAATTGCTACGCACCACTTTATCCATGGATTATTATATAGTCAGCAGAAGGATGTTGTCGGAATGATTTATGAGAAGAAAAAATTTGTCCCTTTTTCATCGCGCAGAGAAAGAGAAAAAACAGTTTATTGTATTTTGCACAAATATTGCATCTAGAATGTGACCTGAAAACGACTCCTTTACCTCGATAACAAGTCGGTTTACACATGGCCTATGGCAGCGAAATGCATCTACAAATGTCGGGAAAACAGAAGCCACGTAGATATAAATGAGCGATCGTTGAAGAGATGCATCGTATTGACATTTCCTACGTTCCGTTACAAAAACAAACAGCGGGCGGCCATCTTTTATTACGGTTCCCTACTCACCATGTCGTGACAGTCGTGAGCATAGATCGTATCATCGAGACAATTCGCTATTTTTTCGCTATTTCTAATTTATTTTATAAAAACGAACTCAGTAAAAACGGGGACGAGTAATAAACATAAACACGAGAGTTAGCCAGCAGTTATCGGCTGTAAGTGTAAGGTAACCTAGATATATAATTATAGTGTCATCTGTATCAGAGAGTCTAAAATAGTACAACCTGGGTTAATATTGTAGTCTACCGCGTATAGATAACAAATGTTATATATAATGTGTTGTTGTTTACTCCGTGGTACATGGCTGCTAATGTGGAAACGGCGAGTTAGATATAAGATCTGCGAGGGGTCGGATATTTTAAAGCGCCGTTTTCAGTTCGAAATGGCTAGATGAGTAATGGAGCCTCCTTAATTCCTCGTTCTAGGCACAACTCGCGGACCCAAATATTTAGAAAGAAAATTTATCGTTTAAAATTTAAGCAAAAAGGCAGACAATTAAATTTCTACAATAATAATTGTCAGAACGTTCTTGTGAACCCTCGCCGTCCTTTACGGATCCCTCTTGGTCCGCGGAGCACAGTTTGAAAAGTTCTGCGTAAACCGTAATATATGAAGTGAGTTGTAAATATAATAAAAGGATTTTATTGTAGACTTGGGACTATTACTACTGACATTATTATATTTGTCCCAGAATAGGCTGCCTTAAGTTAACAAAAATGTATAAATTTGCTGAATAGCATATCATTCAACATAACTATTATAGCCTACCGAATCTACCGGTAGTTATTGCACGATGATTGACTACTATAGGATTCTATATTAGGCCTAGGCCTTATCAAGTAACGTCAAGCCCTTATACACTTTGACATGAGGCCTATCTTTTAGAAGGAAAACTAAATGGACATAACCACGTACGGTAGTCGAAGACTTTAAAATCTTTGGTATACATAATAACTGGGCACAGACTAAGAAAGTTCATTTACCAGGCACTCTTCCAATGTTTTGCTTTATCGGAAAGCATATGGAACAAGAATACTTGAAGTTAAACATGGGTGACGATGTTTGTTGATTGTTTAGGAAAAGTTGGATTGCGATTGATTAGATTTAAAGGAAATCGGAATTCTCTACCAATGGCAGGCAAGTACGCCATATTTTTGCCCTAGGATTTTATTCAGAAATCCGCCATGCGAAATGCACAGTTAATCCTTCTATGCCATGCGCACTCTAAATTTTGCTCACGGCTTGCATGATCATTAACTACATGATGTGGCGAGGACCACTACACTGTCAAGAATGCTTTGTGCCTCTCCAGCTTTTGGGGGTTTATTAGTCAGGGCGGCCGGTGTGGTATTTCATGCCGGGCAGGATCTCATACCACACCGGGACTGGTTCTAGTCTATCATGCGGCGCCTTATTCGATTCTATTTCCTCCCTGAGGATACTCCCTCCTTTGGACAGTTAATTGCTAAGGCGGATTCTAAGCTCTTTACTGTAGGTCTCTCATGGAAGGTGTTTATGGTAATGGTTGACACTCTGGCACAAAGAGTTTTAATTATTTAGCAAAGTTTAGTTTGGCAAACGAGTGTATCGGCTCAATCGGCGACATGCAGTGAGTAAACAAATATGACCGCCGCAGATTGGGACAGAATAGAATGCCCCGACCTACGGCTTAATATATGTGAAAGTAAGCAAGTGAGTGGGTTATTGTCTGTAAACATAGCTAGGTTTAGTTATTATTGGTTTCACGTGCTATGTGTTTAGTTATTATTACTTTGAGTTATTTTTCCCAAGTGTTATGTTTAGCTTTGATTTTAGCTAAAGCAACTCTAATGGTGCTCGTCTCAATTAGGCGGCAATTCGCTCCAGCTTCAAGGCTCATAATTCAATTCTTTCCGTTTAGTTGACTCTGAAGTTTCCTTGATATTCCATTATGGTGTAATTTAATTTTGTTGCATTTCATTGGTCTTGCATAATTTGACCGGCATTATCATTTACGTGACTCATGGTGATGCAATGTCTCATTGCTATGGCATCGACCGTTTAACCTCCAGGTTTCTGTCCTTAGTATTTTATATTTATCTATCGTCACAACAATATAGAGGTCTATAACACCGCATACTAAATTGTCTGACTTGACTCTTGCCACTCTTACCTAAATTAATTCTTGACAAGTACATCAATTTCTTTATTAGATAAGCGTTAAAATTTGCTACACAACCTAGACCGTGTTTGTGCCGTAGATTTGTTACTGATGATTTCTGGCATCGAACCTATACATATCTGAATCTGATACTGCAAAATGAGGAATATAACAAAGTTAGAACCATAAGAGAATCTATGGATAGGCTAAAAATTGTCAGACTCTATGAGCCCAGGTTGTATTTTCTGATTAAAACAATATGTATTGTGGTATTTATATTTTTTTTAAGGAAATTTAAAGACGTTGTCTACGAGCAACAATGGTCCAGTGCTTCGGCAGATGGTTAAAAATCTTATTCCACCGCTAACTGCCGACAAGTACAAAGGCCAATGCGGCCGCCTGGCTGTTGTTGGAGGCTGCAAAGAGTAGGTTTTCTGCGAGACTTGTTTACTGTTTACTGCAGATCAGTTTTGATTAAGGTTTCCAATTGCTAAATTTTGAACAAGAGTTATTGACTTGAAGACTCACTTGCTGTTGACAGATCACATGATGTTGTATGTTAAGTGAATTTATGTGGGTGTAAGTAAGTAAATGGGGCACGGTGGTGTAGTAGTAAGTCAGTGCCTTGAAGCCGGAGAGTTCCAGGTTCGAATCCACCTCAAACCGCTGTGTAGGGACATTGAGCAAGCTTTTCACTCACTATTGCTGGTGCACTTTGGCATGAAATTTCGAGGTAGTGTCTGCATTGTTGTTGGTAGAGGTCGTGGTGAATATCGATTTATACTCTAGTAGCCAACTAGTCAGATTTAGTCAGCGACTAGGATATAATACACGGCCATAAATTTCGCCTCTGGAAACCAGTGCATTGCCTAATGGAATTAAGGCCAGTACAAGGCAAACGTGGTGAAAATGGTATTGGCCACCTTTGGGTGCTGAATCCATGGTTTATGATGATGATGAAGACAAACTGAAGGTAACATAAATTATGGAATGACAGAGTGGGTAGTAGCTGGATGACTGTTCAAAACGGATGCAGTTCATGCCATTGCAGGTGCCCTGTCCTCAATTAAACTCCTCATAATTTTATTACTAAAATTTCGAAATCTTTTGTTATATTATCTTAATTTTATGACAGTCTGATTTTAATCTTAAAATTTCCTAGTCTTTGTAATTTTGTGCTTTCTTTTGTTGCCAGAGACTTTAGGCAAGTTGTGCACATGTTTGAGCTGCTTTTTGTTGTCTTACAGGTATACTGGTGCCCCATATTTTGCAGCAATATCTGCAATGAAAGTCGTAAGTTTGAGATTTTTCTGAGTTTCTGTGGTCTTAGAAAGCAATGATTACTTTGAAACCTTCTCTGCAGAATTGCTCGACATCATCAGTTATTACATGTTTATAATTGTCCATATATAAATAGAAATAGTAGTTGGATTGATGAACGACAATAATATTGTTTTTAAATAGAGGCTGGATTGACTAAATGAATTTCTGCCTGAATGGAAGTTGGATTGATTAAATAGATTCTTGCCATAGTAGAACTCGGATTGATAAAAACAGTTATGCTGCATTGCACAGATAATTTAGAATGCAAAACGATAGATTTCCCATTATTTAATGGTTCATTAATTTGTTTTTGAATAGGGGGCTGACTTGGCACATGTTTTCTGTACGGGAGATGCAGCTACTGTTATCAAATCCTACAGCCCAGAACTTATTGTTCACCCTGTTCTGTAAGTGCAGCTAATTGTTCTCTCTCTTATAAGTTTTATGGTTTCTAAAATGAATTTTCATAGATATTACATTCGATCAATGGGCATACTGTATAGTATTAAGGTTTGTTTGCAAATTTTTGTAGTGCTTTTGAAAAGAGCTTTTAAGTTGTTGCACAAATGTTTTGTTGCTGAAGTCTGTTGCCTCTCAGATCAGCACCTTGAAACCCATTTGTATTTCGATGGATGGGTGGTTGATAATTGCTAGGGTTCTGGTTGAAGTTATTTTTGCTTGTGAATAGGCATGCCATTTGCATTTTTTTTTTCTTTGAAGTTATCGTTAAAATATTTATTACAGAGACAGTCCGGATGTAACATCTCAGCTGTCTGATTGGCTCCCACGAATGCATGCTGTTGTCATTGGACCAGGATTAGGCAGGGACAGCAAACTACTCGACACTGTCAAGGCATCAACCTTTCAGTTTCACATGTTCTAATTTCTCTATTTAAGTTGTACTTCTGCATTTATATATTATTTAAAGACCGAAAGCAGCTATTGCATTGCATTTTCTGCTGAATCCGTAAGCAGTCTACATCCAAACACGGTCCATCATGTTTTATTGAACAACTGAGTTGTTGAACTGTAAAGGTACCACCTGCCTGACAACTATATTGATGTGCTGTCTTATGAGAGCATGGGTGCCAGGTATTTATGCAGTTTAAACAACATCTTCTCTCATTACGCATTTCACCAACCATTATGCTCAAGTAGATTGGTAGAGGCATGTTCATACCATGCTAGCCTCCTAATAAAGTCCAAAATTTTACGAGTTGTCACAGAGTTATAACTAAATGCTTTTTGCTTTGATAAATCGTGATCACTTTTACCTTTCATATATCTGAAGAAACACTAATTTTGTGTGTGAGGAAACTGTCAAAAATTGCACAAAGTTTTTATCGTGTTTTGCAGCTTAGTTGAGTTTAATTGTTTTGTTTCTGCTTCATATTGATTTTGTGGCATTGTGCACAGATGTTGGAAGACATGCATGGTCCATGTTTTCTAACCTGAATAAACAAAGCAACTGCAAACTGCAGTGTCTTGATTTGATTGTTTTTAGGACCAAACAAACACCGTCTGGCGCTTTCTTAATAATCTGTGTTCACTGTTCAAGTGCTCATGCTTTGTCCATGAGCAGAGGAACTGTCGTTTCCTATTTAGGTCTTATGCCTTTTAACTTGATGTGACCATACTCAATTTTATACATACTTTTTCCAATTTGGTATCCACTATCCACCTCTGTCTTAATGAACTCATCTTTTGGATATCCATATGCTTAACTTCGGTTGATGCTTTGTGCTTGACATTACTGGCTTGAAGTTGCAAATTAATAATACTGTAATTATAAATTATTGACTCTACTATATTTTTCATTTTATTCAGGAATTCTTAGGAAAAGTCAGAGCTCATGATCTTCCAGTGGTGATTGATGCAGTAAGTGATTTAGCAGTGTAGTGTAATTAGATTTAATTTAATCACTAATTTGCATTACTAGTGCATCAGTATAATTGGAATCCTCTATCCTGTACTATGTGCAAGATACTTTTATACAGCCTTCTTGATTTTTCAAATGATCTTCAAACTGGTTGTATCACTGGAAAGAATCAATAAGCCTGATGATAGTCTGGAGGAGCAGGAGCCTGACCTTGCTCAGTGTTTGGAATATTTTTTCAACAGACATATAACCCCCACAACTAGGATGCCTACTTACCTTCAACATCTAGTTTCTCCATTCATCTTAACCCTCAATCTCAGAGTTTCTGTTATGAGTTTTTTAAAATCTATATGCCAGGTATAATGATGCCATACTTCAGGTGTCTTGGTGACTTGTTCTGATACACAATGGCTATACGATGTTACCTGTGTTTAGTCATGTTGTCTCTTACATCATTTTGTCATCTTCTTAAAATTTGACGTAAACGTGAGATAAATAATAAACTAAAGCTGTTGATTGATCGATTGCAGAGCTATGTTCATCAATCGCAGAGGCGAACAAAATTAAGTCATCACTTTGTATCTGTGGTGGTTGCTCAAGGTTAGTTTCAAGTAAAGAACTAAAACATGGCTTAAGTGTGGCTTCTGCAGTTTATGTGATAATGAGACTTGCTTATGCATATGTGATAAACTGGCTGTTGTAGGATGGCTTATATCTTCTTTCAAGCGATCCAGGACTTGTCAAGGGCTACTCAAAAGCCATCCTGACCCCAAATGCCATCGAGTTTGCTCGACTTCAAGAAAAAGTGGTCGGTTATTTTACTGTTTCATTAAAATAATATTTTTTAGTGTTTGGATCATATCTTAACCCATTGCCACAACCTGATTGTGAGAATTTAATCATATATCACAGTGTAACTGTGTTGTGCAACATGTTGGTCTTTTTGGTAGCATACTGAGTCTATAATTGAACGACTGCAGATTCATGCCAGCTGAGCAAAATCTAAAAATTCTGGACAGGTTGCTTGTACAACTAATGTCTCTCTCTCTCCTCAGATTCAAGTTTCCTGGATAAGACAAGTGCAATAAATAAATATTTATCTGCTATGATCAAAATTATCTTTTAATTGTGAATCAGTATAAAAATCGAGTACATCGGTGCTATCTAAACTTAACTAAATTACTTTGTTACAATTGGTTATCACATCATCATCATCATAATATTGCCATAAAGGGAACATGGCAGCTGATGGTTTTGTTAACAACTGAGTCTGTTTCAGCTGGGTATTCACAAAGCCGATGCATCTGTCTTTGACGTGAATGAAGTTGTGAAACTGAGCGAGGCCCTTGGTAACGTGACAATAGTCAGGAAGGGAAGTACAGATGTCATCACTGATGGCCGAACTGGTAAGTTGACAATCTTGCCTTGTAACTTGGAGTATGCAGGTTCAAGTGTCTGGGTAAAGCTATTGAGCTATAAAAATTATCTGTTCAGCTGTTGAGATATCATTCAGCTAAGTGCAAACATTACAAGCTTGTTTTTCATCCGAGTTTTAGGGTTTCCATATGGTTCTTTCACCAGTGCTAACAAATATATTATAATCGCAGTCAAACTCACATTGCCAATTCAAGTTTAAACCAGTTGACTTATGTTATTTCAGTTATATTAGCAGTTTCATTCGTGAAGAAATGCTACGAGAAAAATCTTCATTCTGTTTTAGTCTTAGTATGTGATGCCAATGGAAGCCCTCGCAGGTGTGGTGGTCAGGGTGATCTTCTCTCGGGTTCTTTAGCAACCTTTGCATACTGGTCACAGATGGCTTCGAAAGAGAATGTCAAGGAGTGAGTACAGTGACAGAATTGTATGGTTACCATTATAATATTACATTTATGCACTTAATACTATTAATCAGATTATTCTTGCGGTAATATTGAGTAACTTGGTGAGATTTGTGCACCAACTATCAATTTGTAACGGCTGATCGAGTCAGTGTCAAATCAGGTCAACTTGAAAGCAGAGTTTAGGCTAAGATCCAGATAATAACTGGATTGAATTGAATAACTCTGAATTGAATTGCATTAAAATTTGGTCTTAGATATGAGTAACTAAGACTACATTTTGAATCTCAGATCCTATGGAAAGGTGTCCAGTTAGTTACTTTCAACTAAGAGATCCTTCAACTTCAGTACTACACACCATGTTTTAGTCATGATGGAGGCTGCGAGAGAGACAGAGAGAGAGAGAGAGAGAAAGACAGACAGATAAGAGAGACAGAGAGAGAGAAAGACAGACAGAGAGAGGTAATTAAAATGATCAATTTCTGTACCATACCAAGTACAAGCAACACTTTTCAGAAGCATCATTAATTTGATAAAGGTACAGACATGGCCAGTGGCCACTTCAATGACAACTTTTTTACGTTCCAAACTGCACTGATTCTTGTTTACAAACACCAAATGGTTGGATGGTTGGGTGGGCAATTTGTGCTACTGTGGTGACTCATCAAACAGCTAACTGGGTTCACAGCTGCCTAACTGTGAAATTTAGATATTAGCAAGGCTTCTTGACTAAATTACAGTTTGTTACAACAGTTTTACTGGAGCAGGCGACCACTGATTGATACTTTGTGCATTACGTTAATGACGCTTTATAAATAGGTAATATTGGAACGTCACTGTCATTCCATTCCAGTGACATTTCAGTACTATGCTAGAGGGCTACTCTTATAAGTTTTGCATGTCGTGCTTTGTAGTGAGGTACTAGCTGCACATGGACCATCAGTGTGTGCTGCATATGCTGCCTGTCTGCTGACACGTCATTGTGCAGAGAAAGCATTTGAGGAGTTTGGACGATCAACAACCACTACAGATCTCATCACACATATTCACAAATCTTTCAATGTTCTTTTCGGATAGAAACTATGAGATCCTGTCACCGGATTCTTGTTCGTAGTCTTTGAAAAAAACTTGTGTAATGGAAGCGTTCGTCTTTACAACTGAGTTAATGGCAAATGAATAAACTGCTTGATGCATGTATAGAAAATGCTAAATGTATTTTAACTTCTATAATAAATAAGAGATTGCTATGGACACTTGCTTGATATTAAAGAAAATTACCAACTGACTGCAGTTTTGATTGAGACTGTGAGTGAATACACCAGCAGATATAAAAAATTACACCCCGATTCATTGTTCAGATACATATTATATGAAGTGCATACACAAAATGAACCTTGTTATTACGATACCGACATACAGAAACCAACAATATACAGCTTCTGCATGAGTGAATCATCGGTGGTATTTCCAGTCTAAGCAACATAGTTTTAAAGTTGTGTTTTCGATGTACTGATGATGTTGTATCCCAAAATATTGGATGAGGAAGCTAACTGGTGAGATGAACATCGAGAGGACACAACCATGAGGTACTCCATTTATGGATTTGGCAGAGCACAGAGCAGTGAAGAAGAAATGCCTTCCATCGAGATAGGAAGTCAACCAGTTTAGTGCAACTAACCAGCCATTAGAGACGGATCGTATAGCTGGGGTGTGATTCACAGGAGACCAATTGCAGCGCCAGGTCTTCACTTCTTCCAAACACAAATTGCATTGAAAGCTGGTATACATAACATCAGATCTATTAATCGAGGTTGGCCTGGTATTTCATTGTAGCAACAGAATTAAGTTTCCTGTTTAGCCATAAACTGTAATAGGAAAGCCATGTCAAATATAAAGAACAAATTGTTTCTCTCGCTGTAAATTTGACTACATTCAATTTGCAAAGTGAAGTTAGTAGACGCCCATACTATTGAAATTTAAATTTCTGCCTGTAGAGCTCATCATAGCAAAGACGATAAATGGACTGATTTTTGAAAGGTGGGGTTCAAGTCCGTGCTGGCCAGGAAACTCGATAATAATGAGCAGTGATTGTAGACTGTCCACGGGAAGAACAGACAGTGAGGGATGTCTACCCACCCCTCAAATGTCAAGGCTGAGAAAAAGTTGGTGATGCTCTAGACCCTTGGTTTTATATCGAGGCTAGCCTAATGAGCTGAAAAAAACTGTCAATCAATTTTCGTATTATTGAAGTCAAGCAGTTGTTGCATTACTGCCGTCATTGTGATGCATCGATCAATAGGGGATCTGTTAATGATCGAGTTGTGTCATCATGATCGATTAGTAACTTGCCTGGACTGTTATTGTTCATTGTGTTATTGTCTTCATACAGTATGATTACAAAACTCCAAGACTTCATTTTACAAAAGTTACAGTTCAATCTCAAACTAGTTTTTCCAAGTTACGCCAAGGAAAATTAAAATTTAACAAAAAGGTCTAGTGTGAGTTATTAAATAAAAATCAACCAACTACTTGATGCTTTGAAGCATGATCATCATTAGCATGGCTACAAGTCAGACTAACCAATGACCGCCAACGAATCGGTTCAAATTCAAGTTGACCATTTGCCAGTAGGACACATCGCCGTACTAGGAACTGAATAGACCAATGCTATGACGCATATACTGTGACAGAATATGACAAACATGATTCTTATGCGTTAAAAGGGACCATCAAATACTCGCTAAATTCCCAACATATTATGGTAAAAAGCATAAACGTCTTATTGACTGAGTAAAGAGTCAACTTGTAAGAACCCCACCCAACCACCTCCAAAACCAGTCAAATTTGTGCTACGTACGCAAATGGTAAATTGAAGACATCGATGCTATTTATGACCTAAACAATTTATACAATGCTGACAATGAACCGGGTTCATTCTACATTCGGTATTCTATAAAGTCTGGTATATTCTGTGTGAACTCTGTGTTGTGTTGAACTCAAGCGAAACCAAAGCTAATTTCCTCTCCATATGGAATGCTTCAAAAGTTTTAAGACCTGATATTTCCTGTATTACTGCAAGAAAACTGGGAACAGATTTTATAGAAAAACAGAAAAAAAACAATAGAATGGAAAACCTAAATGCTAACAACAGCAACAACAACCTAAAAAGCTGACAACAACCTAACTAAAGCTTGCAAAACTATTCCTGCATGCTTACCCCTTCATCATTTGTCAACACTTAAACTGAACACTGGCATCGAACAGTTTAACAAAAACTGCATTTTCAAATGTACTTTTCCGTAGGCAGTGCTAATCAGTAAAAAATAACATATTAAATGTGCTGCACTAATACGTCATAATAATAAATAATAAATTACAATCTTCGCAATAACACCTTTTCGACATAATCAAATCAACCCCATCAAGCGTGTCAAAAATACACTTTCTAAATAAGAGATCTACTTTTTAAACACCAAATCATCAGGTCAAACTGCCGAGTAACATCCTGTTCAGCTGCAAATGTTCAGTTTTGACAAATGAGGTGGGGCTGCCAAAGCGACACACACAAAATCACTGCAGAAATGTGAACATCGACAGACAATGACCATGCAACAGCATCCGTCCGCAGCAGCATGCAGCAAGTTTCTTCATAATGGAAGAATACAGTGTGAAATTTACAGATTCAACAACTACATAAAAATAGCTTTTATTTATTTAAGTCATTTATAACAGTTTAAATGTTAAATTCGAGCAGACGCAAACACTTCCATCTAGCTGCGTAGTAAATCGAACAGGAAACAAGTGCTTCTTGTACTTTAAAACAATGCATCAAGTAAACACAACACAAAAGCTAGTAGGGAGCGAGAGTCACTGACAATAGGTAAATGTACAGCAACTGAGACAACAATAAATTGCTTTACTGCCTACAATTTTACAATAAATTCTGCACTAAACATCGACTTAAAAAAGCAGGATTTTCCTAAATTCTAATATGTGATGCTGTGTGAAGTCTTAGATTTTGTAATAGAAAACCTTTGACTTACACATCACAAAACTGCAACATGATAATGCATACAAGCCATTAACTTATTCAACTAATAATACATTAACTACATAATAAATTCTTCATACAAATAATGTGTTGATAATTAATACTAATATACGCATGACATCATCATTGTTATTATTAATGACACTATTATTTTTATCATAATTATACGACATCCCACTTTGTGAGTTGACCACAGAAACTATGGAGCACTTGGAATATCTGTGATTTAACCAGAACCCTCAACGTGCACTGTTCCAACTATATCATGCAATATATATATATATATAATATAATTATTTGTGTGTGTGCACAAATAGCTATAATATATATATACATACACATTAATTTGCAGATTATTTTAGAAAAAGCCACAGGGTTACATTTTTATGATATAAATCACAGATCAATTATAACATTGATCATATGCATACTAAACAATTAATTTTCATACGAATTAATGAATTATTTTACATGTTTGCACCAGAATCTGGTAACAACCAAGTATGCATTAAAACCTACAAATCGTAAAAATTTCTCAAGTCGAATTCAGACATGTTCAACATTGGAACAGGAAGTCACAGAGAGGCATCTGTTTGATTTTTGTCTGGCTATACACAAAGGTCACCCATCGGTCAAGCGCATGACCTTTATCACAGAAACACAAGTTAACAAATCATAAGCACTAGCAACATCACATTTCCCCTCAGCTCTGCAAATCAGTTGTCAGCTGTTCTCAGCAGTTTTTTCTGTCTCTGAAAGTTCCAGAAGCTTTCAGAGTGATTGGCAAATGTTCGTTATAAGTTGATGCTCTTCTTCAAATGATTTCTATCACACCTCAATTCAAAATGCAGACGCAAAAAAATCAAATATTCTTCAATAAAACTCAGTGTATAAAGCATACCCAACCCGAAAATGCCGACAGTTACTGCGATAAACTCAAGCGCGCAGGACAAGAAATAACTATCAATCAAATACTCAATCCGCAAACAGAATAATTTTGAGCACTGCATATCCTTAATTACTTGTTAAAGTTGTATAATTATACAAATGTAATTATATATATATATATATTAGATATATTCACAGAAAATAATTTAATGAAGACCAAGTACTCTAATACACAGATTCTCTATTTGAACAGAATATCGTCATGCATGTTCTGGGTACTTTGACTGGGTCTTAATTAGAACAACTACGATAAATAAATGCTAATTCTACCAGTGAAAGCGATATTCTCTACAAAGAGGTTGCAAAGTACCGTAATGCCTGCAAGCATATTCTAAAGCAAGAATAAATTGGGATCCACATTTATTAGAAAAAGCATTATATTGATACACCATAAAAAAGGTTCAAGAGTACAATGTATCTATGTAAATGCTACATCAAATTAAATGTAATATAAGTGAACATGTTCAAAAGGCCTTCTAAATATTTTTAGAAGGCAATTCTCACTAGTATAGATGGCGCAGCGTTTTATTGAAGTAATTCTGAAGTAACTTAAATAGGCACAACTGGCAATTAAGTCAGTACTGTGAAGAAAAATGTTGCTCATCAGACCAAAAATGAATTTTGTTACATCTGCAAAGAGGATACCTTAAAGAGCACCAATAAAGAATGAGTGCATATCCAAAAGCATAGATCTGCATTAGTAGAAGCTTTTGCATTTCACCGGCTGTAATGAAGCCAAGTAGCAACAATGAGACACAAGTAGACCAGACCAACATTAACAGTTAAGACAAATATATATATAATAATATATTATATATATATATATATATATATATATATATATATATATGTGTATGACATGTATGTACAGAGTTGTACACTGGTACCTTCTTGGAACACGCATCATTATAACATGAATTCTTGTATACCGTAACATGGTTGTGGAAATGAAACCCAGATTAAAAGTGAGTCACAGAAAGTGATCTTACTCTAACGAAACCCTCGTTACACGGTACGTGAAATGGCAGTAAGATGGTTCCAGAGTACATACAGCACATACACTATGTCTGTACATAGCTGAGCTGAGTCTAGACAAAGCAGACCTTTTCATTTCATGTCCTACTGCCAATATGAAGCAAAACAAATTGGCCAGATGAATTCTGTGGCTACGCTGGCCTGAAATGAATTACATAATCACTAGAATGTCTTCGTCTACTTTGATTGATAACCAAAGCCAAGAATACTCGATATAAGACCTTTTTAGGACGTGATGACGCTGATTTTAAAACGAAAAATGGTATAATTTCTTAGGACACTGTTTTCATAGTTATATTTTTGCATGCCAATATTCTTATTGCAGCATCTGGAGCGTGTATGGGCTGTCGGATAAACATGGCAAAAACTGTGCAAAGATTGTGCTACAAGGATGCTCATTGCTGAATTGTACCTACACAAATACATGTATATACTAAGCACACCAATTTGTTTATATGCTGACAAGTTAAACACTTCACTTGCAAATAAATATATATACATATGCACATGTTAATTTTTAAACCTATTTGGTTTTCCACACTAGGCCAGGTCAGTAGCTATTTGAGATACCAATCACTTACACAAGTGTGTAGCATTTTCGAAAGGTCCTTGAAATGCACGGTATAAGTATTTTTAGTCACATATAATTATATATGCAAACACATACACCCATATATACACATGCAAACATCTACAAGCATAATCCAACATACACACTGAGTATATATAACCAGCACATGCATGCATACAAATATGCACCTACAAAAAACAATACAAACACACATCCATCTGCACATACATTCATGTGCACTAAGACAAAAATTCTGGCAGAAAAACAGAGCTGAGAATAAATGGCCACAGGTTGACTGGACCACGGGAAATTTTGGACCACCTACTTTTGTCCCTCATTTCCTCCAAAACAGGTCGTATGAAAGCTTTGTACAAGACCTTGTGTTGTTGATCACGTGTTATCTTAACTTTAACTACTTATTTATTAAATGTGCATCAAACCACATAGACATCTTTTGAAACATCTTGACTCCAGCACGTGTTCTCACTCATAGTTTAGATATTTCTGTTTCCCAACTATGCAACCAAACAAATGTGTACCAAAAAGCAGAGTGAAGTACTTGGCACATAAACCCACTGACTCAGGCCAGCACAGAAATATGACACTAAAATCATGTGCTTGTGTAAAGTTAGACATATACAGGAATTCACGCATATTAAACACTGGTATATGCACATGTGCAATGTGCATACATGCACACACACACACACATGTACATAAATAAATATGATATAGACTGGAACATCCTGATTATACACACACATAGATCACTATAACTACATTCTGTCACAACAAAATCAGGAAGAGGTGCTACTTAAATTTATCATAACAGAACCCATCATAACATCACAAAAACGGCATTAGAAGAGGGTGTTCCAAAGTAGCAGTATTATTATGTACATAAGATTTAACATTACATTTCCTATTGCACCACTTACACCTAGAGTGACCAACAGCGAATTGCATGATTGATCTGCCAGTACAAACAGTATCCTTAGCCTGCATGCAGACATCATGGTCTACTAATGCACAGATGCATATGCACAAATACATACGCACCCATGCACTAGCAAACACATAACATATGCGCACGTACATGCATATGTTTCATGTACATTTTTAATTAGCTACTACGCTTGAGATATGTCATAAATTATTCCGACCAAAGTTACGCATTAAATTTCTGATATGGTACTCGCGACTAACGTCATCACTTGCTAGCTAGCTGTGACTATCATTTCAACGGCAGTTTGTTTCGAATGCTGAGCTGCGCTGCATTCCGTATCGTCCGCGATGCAACTCAGTCAAGAGAAAGAGATCAGTGAGTAATTTTTTCCTTTCTTATATCACGAACAGCCATAAGATCGAAGGCTTACAGAAGCATGCTCTGTCTGGCTGGTCGACCTGCAATAACATCACATTCAAAATTGTGTTCACATGTAAGTAAAGTAAAGTCCACCATGGGCCGAAGGCCCGTAGGAGAAGGCGCTCATCTCCTTTTCTTGGCCCTTGAGCCGGCAATGGACGAATCCCAAGGTCCTGGACACGGGGCTAGTGTTTTCCAGGACTTGCCGTTTACTTCCCAGCTTACGCTGGTACCAAATTATACTGCTTGGTGACAGAGGCACGTGTGCGTAACAACTTGCCCAAGGTCGTTCACATGTATAGAACCATATATATAACACCTGGTGCCGTCAGCTCTTGGAGCTCTGGCGACAGTCGTGATGTATCCTCTCCAGTGTCTCCTCTCTCTTGTTGCCTCTCTTAGCACCTCCAGGCTCATGCCAGACTTTTCCTGTACCTCATCTAACCATCTCTTCCTTGGTCTTCTGCGTCTCCTCCTTCCCTAAGCGCATGAGGGAAGGAGGAGACGCCATATACATATATATATATACACATATATAATTATATATATATAATATTTATATATCAAATTTAGCCATTTGTTATTGATACAGCACAGATTCACAATTAAAAACTAATGCATTTGGCTCGAATAAATAAACAAAATAGACAATGGAGAGGATACATCATGACTGTCGCCAGAGCTCCAAGAGCTGACGGCACCAGGTGACCAGGTGAAATAAACAAATTATAACTATCTCTGATTTGTTAACACTTCAACAAAGAAGAAATCCATATAGCCACCAGTCGACATTATTCCTATGACAAAAATCACTGAACAATGGTGGAGATTAGATAGCCATTACCGTAGATCCTTTTACAACCTTAAAACTAGACAACTGGTGAAACAGTAGCTCGTACTGCAATATCCCGTCGTCACCATGGCAATTTTGTGTGAATACGAAAGATTTTGACAACTGTATCAGCAATGGTTAAAAAATTAGGTGGTAATCCCATAGCAAAGAGCAAAGAATTTGCAGAAATCCTGCAGTAACGGTAGCATTATCTTCAGCGGTTTACTCTTAATGGGTGAAAGAGACTTAAACTGCAAGACAACCTGGTCAGAGCGTGAAGGTTTTTTTTTACATTGCTCAAATACCAAAGTGTGTCTGACTGTCAACTAGATATGCTAATTAGTCGACATTCATCTTAGACTAGACACAATACTGGTCTCGCTAGGAGCTTCAGTGGGCATCTTGAAAGGATGCCATATAAATTCTGATTGATTATTTGATTGATTGAATGAAAGAAATGCATCATTATCACTACCTGGTTCATCTTAATAACTTGCCTGCACAGACTGCTGAAACTTTTTTCAAAATAATGCCAAAAACTACAGAGATCACGAAAAACAACTCACCCGCACTGGCTGCTGAAGCGGCAACTCTACCTGGGTCCCTTTGTAAAACGATGCCTGGCAGACTGAATATTGAGGCAACTGTATGTAGCAAAGGAAGCATTTCCAATCAATCACTCAATCAACTAATCAATATCTATTGCATTTATTCACATGCATCAATTCATCAAGCAGCAAAGGCTACAATTAAAATTAAGCAAATTAAACAATCAATCAGACCAATCACAATGAAAGCAAATGTAAATGCAAATCCCCAAAAATTTCTCAGCACCTCACAAAAACTGTGTCAGAGAGACCAACGTATTCACCAGTGCAATATCGAATCAAGTTCTAAATAGCCAGGCTGTTCTGTTCGTTCTGATGCCAGGTTAGAATATGGGAGCATTGGGAGGTCAGGACAGGGAGGGAGACAGCGCATCGTCTGTGGTGGTAATTATAGATGATGATAATGGTCATGTTGTGGAGTACCAGGAGTAGAGTCCGGATAAAGTAGCTTGAACAGTTAGGTTTTCAGTTGTGAGTTGAAAAACAGCAGAGAAGAGCACAAGAAGAAAATGAATAATGAAGAGGCCTGCAAAAGAGAGAATTGGTGATCTTTTCTTAGTTCAATGTTCCAAAGAGCTGATACAGCAAAGACAGCAGAGCAGTTGCAGAATTTCAGAGAGAAAGCTGGAGGATGAGATAGACAAATACATGATGACGAGTGAACAGATCTGGGTGGTTGGATGGTGAATAGCTAGCGAATATAAGAAGGCTGATTGGTTTGAAGGGTTCTGAGGGAAAGAAACAATTTTTTAATCGAAGTGAGATCAACTTAATTGCTCATAGAAGCAAGCAATTAAGTACTCCACTGCTTATATTCTGTATGCGCTTTCAGGTCTAAAATAAAAATGCACCTGTTTTATTTTCATTCATTCATTTCGAAAATGTTTATAGCATCCCTACAAGGAGTTTTGAAATTTGATATTTGCTCATTCCTTATTGATTTCCTCTAGATTCTGGATGACAAGTGCACTTCAAAGTTCTACTGTAGAATGATGCCTTCTGCAATGATATAATGATGTCAGAGATGTCAATGTATTGAACAAGTATACCAAGTAATGTTTTTGTGCTTCTCACAGCTAGCCATTGTGCAGAATATCATCATTTACACAACACTATTGTTGATTTACAAACAGGGCAACATACATGTCCAGCTCTTTCCTCAACAGCCATACAAATTACACAAACAGCCGCACTACCGTCCACTAAAATAGCCACAGAGACCAAAAATTTTGCCAACTGTTCATTAAATCAAACCTACCCTCCAAAAATCAATAATAAATTCAGTGTAGAAGTACAAAACAAAAGACAAACAAAAAAACCTACTGTCTGGCAGACTGTGAATGGCTGCTCCAAGTGACTCAAAATAACGGCTTCTCAGCGCATCTTGCGCTGAAATCCTCTTTCGACTGTCATACTGGAAAAGATTTTAAAAAACAACAGACAACTACAAAATCCGTGGGACCCAATTTTCTCGGCCTCAGCATAGACTGATCAATACCATATCTCATGCCTTTTAATTTAATCCAATTTGCAAACTTCCATAGAGTCAATATTATAATTCAATCAAGAGTTACTTCTAAGAATTTTTTTCAATTCACAGTCATAATCCATAAAAAAGAGCCATGCAATCATATTCCATAATGAATAAATGAATGAATGAATTAGCATATTCTAATACAATTCCAATTTATTTGCAACAATTTTCAATAAAAACTCCTTGGATCACTGTTAGCTCTAAAAGTCATCAAGATTGAAAAATCAGTCTTCTAGCCTATTGTATCATGTTACATCCAAAAAAGGGGCTGATTGCAACTCCTTAGGGCAAGATTCCCAATTTGGTGCATATGTGGCTGTCCCGCTCCATGTCTGTATCTGTATGTGTGCGTGTGTCTTCTGTCCCTTTCTGTAGCTTACATGCTTTTTTTTCTAGTACAATATCAGAACGTTTCCAAAAGTCTACAGTTAATGCTGGTTTTGGATGTTCATCCAAAGACTGGATAAACAAAGGTCAAAGTCTAATCATCTTTATGATAAGACAGCATCACTGAACAGAAGCCAAATCCCTAAGCCAAACGTCAATACCCTGAATGGCAAGATCTTACATACATGTGTGTACAGTAAAACTCACCTGCAGGAACTCAGACAAAAGTGCAAGACCATCAGGATCCAACCTGCACAGAATATGTATAAATGCTGTACAAGAGCATTGCCCACAGTTAGCGGTTCATTGCTAACACAAAAGGCATAACACGCATTCTTACCTCACACAACATCTGGAATTCTACTTATTAATTTTCTTCCCAATGTGCCTGAATTTGAACCACAGCACTTAGGACTTAGTCTTCACATCGAGTAATGCATCTCCTCAACTCGTTTCTATCCATTGCCAGCACCTTGGCCTCATCCCACAACATCTCCAGGTAGCTCAAGTTGTCTGCTGGTTTCAAACCCAATTCTTCTGTGTCTTCCTCTCTTCCTTCTCCCGCCTCCAGAATTCCAGAACATCACTTATTGACACTGTTATCGTCATCCACATGACCCAGAAGTCTTTTACCACTCTTCAGAACCTTAGCAGAGCTATTACTTGTAAGACCGGTGCTTACTACCTAATATCACTACATTCCACTTGAACTGAATACTTGTCATTAGGTCAATAATTATATTATTGTTGACCTAGTGACAAGTATTCTCTTCAAGTGGAATGTAGTAATATCAGGTGGTAAGCACCTGTCTTACAAGTAACAACCCTTCAACTCATCTAGAGCTTTCAGGAAGTACCAATTAGCAAATCAGAAATTTTCTTCAAGATGCTGTTAAGTAAAAGCAACGGATCGAGTCCTGTAGTAAATGACTTCATTTGTACCACCAGGAAAAGAGCAAAAGAGAATCATGAGACAACTGATGAACATGACTAGTCACAAATATCTTTGTGATGTTCTTAAAGAACGAAGTATAAATGTTTATTTGCATACATAGTAGGGCATAGCCGGGTGCTGACCCGGATAATCGGAATTGCCGGGTATTTGACACCCGGCAGATAACCGGACTCGGTGATGAAAGGTGTTCCGGGCCGGGTGGTAATTATGAATAGCATACCACACTACAAAGGGCTTAACAACTAACCTGCAAAATCTCCCAGCTGCATTATAGTACAATGAACAGACAATCACAGAACAAACAGCCTGCTGATGGTTGCTTTATTAGACTATCCTATTTCAAACAGCCCACCAGCACCAGGATGAGGAAAGAGGAGGAGGAGAGTTTGTATCACCCTCTTCCATGATGTCTTTCCTCCTCCTCCTTCTCCTCTATCTCTTCTACTACCCCCTTCCTGAGAGGAACAGTGGTAGACCCTGTGAAGGAGAAGAGGAAGGGAATCGTATATATATATATATATAATTTATATATATTAGAAGAGTGGCACCCTCTCCCATGCTTTCTCCCCTCCCCTTCTTCCTTGGTCGTCTTTCCCTTCTATTACCTCTTCCTCTTCCTCCTGCTGCTTGGCTGTTTGAAATATCTAACAGGGAAGAGAAAGGAGATGATGAAAGAGGAGGGGTGGAACAGTGGTATAGAAGGTGAAGGAGTATAAGGGGAAGGAATGTATATATATATGTATATACACATGCAAGTGCTGCTCACGACCATAGCTATATAGGTGGGCCAGTGGTCATCTGTCATTAATCCCTTATCTTTAAAGCCTGTTTGTCAGAAGGGAGACCTTCCACCTGTTGATGTGATTCTATGCAGCCAAGCTTAATAGGCCCCTGCCTAACATGACCATGGATACATCTCACAGATGAAGGGATGGTGCACTTTGAAATATATCTACTTGGACTGCATGAACCACAGAAACAGGACTGTTTATCAAATGGGCCTCTGACATCTGACCTCCTCTTGCCTGACTGGACATGGACAGATCAGCATTTCTATTCTATAGAATGATTCTATCAACAGAGTTCATGAACAGATATTACTGGCACCTCTCAATCAATAACCTCTGACAGAACTCAACTGTAGTAAAATTCTGACAGGGAAGAGTTTTACTCAATTCCACCAAAGGTAGCTAACAAACTGAGTGGTGTTCATTTGACAGCATTCAAAGTGTGGACATACTATTCAGTTTAGAGATTAGAGCCCAAGCTCGGAAATCGGCAGTTTCTCCGTAAACCAGACTCGTGACCTTCAGTAGGCTTGTCTGAATAGAGACCTGCTTGTCAATCAGCCTCTGGTTCAGGTTCACCTGTAGGCAAGTACCCAAGATCATTCAACTCCCTAAACATGCCGAGCTGCCCGGTTCCTCCGAGGTTATTTATATGCAAATTACCTATACCTCGTTAGTCTTCCAGATCTCCCCACTCACCCGTGTCTTCACCTCAGTTTAGGTCATGCAAGTAGTATTCCAACTCCCATGTGCAGTCTTTACCTCAGACCAGCGCCTTCTATTACAGTAATACAGTAATAGAAGGCTCTGCTTAGTACAAGTGATCTTCCCACTCACCTACAGTGTCTCACTCACTAATCTACGGCCTATAGGCTGAGGTGAACTCAGCCTTCACCTCAGCCTATAGGCCGTACAAGTGTTCCTTTGCTTATATAATACATGTAAATAAACATTATATCCTCCCTCCTAATGGGCCAGGGCCCATTATATTTGGGTATATCAAATGGTCAGCTATACATATAATAGTTCCTTGCATTGTAGCATAATATGCTACCATGCAAGGTATAATATGCTACACGATATTATCATGTCTTGCATTAATATACTATATTAAATAAATATTCAGAAAGAAATACATATAGTACACACACACGCACACACACACACACAGCTATGTATGTTTGCATGTATTCTAAACTTGGGCAATAGCTAGCTACTGTGTGCAGAAGATACATGTATGCTCATTCTTTAATTTCTATTATTGTTATGAGCAAAAAAGGCCAGTATGGCCTCCGCTTGTTCACTGTCAACACGAATTGTTAGGTCGTACTTTTGCATGGTTCCAACAAAGACAAACTCCAGGGTTCTATCCTAGGCATAATGTGCACCTTCATTGCAATGACCAGTTGATTGATTGGTGGAGTAGGGGTGCAAAGCTCTATAGTTGCAAGGCTTGGACATTGTTGAATATAAAACAAACAACTGACATTTCGATCACCTATAATTGAGATACCAAGAGGATGGTGCAGGTCAGAGAGGGTTGGAGGAAGTCGGAGGATCCCATTAGGAGGGATGATATGGTGATTATTTACATGTATTATATAAACAAAGGAACACTTGTACGACCTAGATTGAGGTAAAGACACAGGGGAGTTGGAATATTACTTGCACGACCCAGGCTGAGGTGAAGACACAGGTGAGTGGGGAGATCTGGAGGATAAACAAGGTATAGCTAATTTGCATATAAATAACCTTGGAGGAACGGGGCAGCTCGGCATGTTTAGGGAGTTGAATGATCTCGGGCATTAGCCTGTCCGGCAAACTTGCAGCAGAGGCTGATTGGCTAGCATGTCTCTATATAGACGCGCCTACTGAAGGTCACGTGTCTGGTTTACGGAGAAACTGCCGATTTCCGAGCTTGGGCTTTAATGATTGCTTTTAATACCCGGACCCGGTACCCGGACCCGGCAGATTTTATTCAAACTACCCGGACCCGGTACCCGGTTGAAAAACGGCACCCGGCTATGCCCTAATACATAGTTACGCACATACCTTGGCACATGTTTAACCCACGGTTCCGGTCTGTGGAAGTGAAAGCTGTACGTGGCAAATTCATCGAGCCAAGTGGATCCAATCCAGGTGTTCTCGTTAGGTGTACCGAGCATCTTAACGATCAGGTGCAGCTGTTCGTCGACAGTGGATCCTGGGAAAAGAGGGTGTCCTGAAGCCATCTCACTGAAGATGCACCCAACTCCCCTGGAAATAAATACTGCAATCAACATCATCGTCAGCTCGACTTATCTTTCGTCTCTGCTCATCCAGCCTCACAAACTCACTCATCAGATACTTTGACTGAAGAAGATTGTGGTTGTACCACAAACAAGAACGACGCTGGGTTCTTGGACTTTCTGGTCTAGATTAATCTAACCTAAATCCTTCCACAGTGTTTCTATTATGCACAAAACATTAATTAAAGGTCACTTTGAGTGCAATCATATTCGAAAATCATGATCCATTAGACAAAATACATCAAACTTCAAAGGGTCAAAGATGCCAGAAACGCCAAAGACAAGTTAATAACTGACAGATTCTTAAGTGCTGCATAAAATGCAAATTATAAACAATCCGCTACAATTGCAATTAACACGATAAGCAACTTCCCCGTCACCTTCATCACCATCACCACCACCGCCGCCACCACCACCACCATCATCATCATCATCATTGAAACCCTTAGAAAAACACAGCTTCTGAAGAGTTTCTTTGAAGAAGACACTACATAAATTATGTGCAATTACAATGCACTCAGCTTCAGTAACTTTACTTAGCAGACTAAGCGTATTGATCTAAGTGCACAACAGAAGCCGAGTAAAACACACAGATAATTATGTGTTCGTAAAGAAGCACATACATACCACATATCGTTCATAAAGAAGCACATACATACCACATATCGATCTGTGTTGAGTATTCAGTAGAACCTAATAGGACGTCCGGAGGTCGATACCTTCAGAATAACACCAACGTCGTATCATGTAAGAATTTATGCAGCCAATGAATTTATCTTCAGAACTTTGGTCCAAAAGGTTTGCTACTTTAATCAAATCAATTTTTTTAACTTTGACCTGTACCTGGCATAGATTAGGATAGATTCTTACATTCTGAGCCCAAAGAAAGTAGAATAGTTAATAGTTGCAAATCAATTACCAGAACTACATCACACTATTAACCAGAGGTGGCACCACTATATACATGTACACCCTTGATCTGCCTTATGACCTGCCAAAATTCTTTGAAATTTTTAATATATTCTTTACATCTAAATTTTTCAACCTGCAAAACAACTTCAATGACCCTGATGCGACCTCCTGCTGAAATTGTATGGCTGCTATTAACACATTTCTTAAATTCATGTCTTTCAATTGCCAACATAAACAAAATGGACTATTTATCTGGCTCTGCTTTTTGGTACTCTATAGCTGTTTAAGGTACTTAAAAGCACTAGAGCTTTATTAAATTTCTTCATACATACATAAATTTAGTTAACTTAGTCATCTATATAAACATATATAATGGCACTATACAAAATAATTAACCATATTGGTACCAGTAGGCTTTATTAGGCCAATATCAAGTGCATTTTCTGGCAACAACCTACCATAGAGTGACAACTTCGTTTGAATAGGTCTTAGTTGGAATTGACTTAGCACGGGCCAGACCTGAAAGTGAAAAAAATGGAGTTAAAAATGTGAAAATTTGTTGGAATTTAGTAACTGCAAAGAAATAATTTCCTGCTTGGCTCAAGCAAATGTCAACCGGTTTTCCAACAACACTCGATTCACCAATGCAGGGATGATTGGAATGCCTCTAAGCAGAATGTCTTCAAGATATGCTATTCTCAATTTACTGATTCAAACAACCTCCACAGTAGGGATGTTAATATCAATTCTTTTGGCAAACCAATTATCGGTTGTAGAAATTCGGTTTTAACCCGATTATTGCTTTTTTTATTGTCCTTCTAGAAAATCCTCCATTCCCAAATGGTAGTGATAAACAAAGATGGCTGCTTGCATTCAATAATGTTTTCAATGTTAAAAATGTCTAGAAGGTTTTGTAATTAATTTATATCAATCACTGACAGCAAATTTCAAATTGATTTTCCTCTTCGTCGTCACAAAAAGTTAAAATTTGACAAAATGCATGACGATGATGCATACAGAGTGTTGCATAATAATACATCTCTATATAAATCTTTGTCATGAATGAATGAATGAATGAATGAATGAATGAAGTTAAACAGATGAATGAAAAGAAAAATATAAATATTCAATCGCATTGCAGCCTAGAAACCTGATTTCACAGTTCTGTTATGACACAGTTACATTGCAGAAGTTCTCTGGTGATACAGTGGGGCGCGGTGTTGTAGTAGGTATGTTTGTCGTCTTGCAGCCAAAGGGTTGTAGGTTCGAATCCACCTCAAGTCGCCAAGTAGGGACCTTGAGCAAGTCCTTCACTCACAATTGCTCAGCACCTCGACATGAAACTCCAATGCAGTGTCCGTTCTGCAGTCGGGAGCGCCTCTGGGTAGAGAGCTTGAAGGGGCGCTATATCAAGTGCACAATGCACATACAAACAGAGCAATCTTACCAAAGTCGGCCAGTTTCAGTTCGCCCTGTTGTCCAATCAGAAGGTTCTGAGGTTTGAGGTCGCGGTGTAGAACACGACGCTTGTGACAGTACGCCAATCCACGCAGAAGTTGAAACAGAAAAAGCTGAAAATTAGATGACATAAGATTCAATATTCTTGATACATTGAGAGAAGCTTTGACCAGTGACTGATTTCAGCCACATCATATAAAAAAATGATGTTTCAAGCACCCTGTAACGTAAAAGACACGTAAAGTAACCACACACTTGCTGCTTATCTCGGTCAATTTTATTCCTGAGATTCTTGGCACTGGGGCTGAAATTTTTTTCGCTCAAGAATGAAATGACAACAGCTGTCCAGCAAGTAAACAATCCTTTCAACAATGCAAAATTTAGACAACCTGCCAATGCAGTAACAGTACTGCCAGTGTCGTGTGACAGAGTTCCCCCCCAAATCTCTATTTCGAAAGGCTATTTCCCCCCTGGTGGATCTGTTCCAGAATAAATTCATCCCTGAGACTACATTCTGAAACAAAGTCTCTGGATGGAGAGAATATTTCCATCGCCGCCGCCGCCGAAACAAAGTCTCCTCCGTTCAGAGTTAAATGGACTATAGTCGCATAAAATTTACAGATGCGCTGGTTAAAGCGTAAGTTTACATTGCCAAATTATTTAACAAGGCCACATATCTTTTTATATGAGAAAAATTTCTTAAAATACAGTTTCAGCCAGGGGAGACTCTGTTTCGGGGGAAACTTTATATTGGGGGGAAGACTTTATATCATGACACGGCTTTATGATTCAAAAGACTGTATCCATGGACTAGTGTTCACAGAAGTGCATATGGCACATGAGCCATCACACACCTTACCAAGAGTAACCTTCTATTAATAAAAATCATTTGCACTGTCAAGTAGCGAACTAGCCCAATCTTTTACGGCTGGCACCGATTTAAAATATTTTAATTGATTAATTTTCAAAATGAAATAATGGTAAATCGATTAAATTCGATTACCTTGGTCTACGTTACATAAAAAGCATGTAAACCATCCAAAATGCAGCCACTGATTTAGTCACTACTTTACTTTGTGCGAAAAAATTGAATTCAACTGTCTTTTGCAAATGAAAACAATTAATTCTGTCACCATCTTGGATTTTTACATGTGTTTTTACATTAACTTCAAATGCAAAATTATCGCTTAATTTCAAACTCAAAAATATCATGTCATCATTGGTCACCATGTTGTTTAAAGTACTCTGGAAATGGCCATTTGGCATCATGAAGTAAAAATTAATTAAAAAAATTAATTGAACAAGCAAAAAATTTATCAATAAAGATTTCTAGCGATTAATCAATTAGTTAATCGTTACAATCCACAGCCCTACATTAATCACTACGGACACAAACCTTAACATTGTTCATATTGAGAAGGTTTCCACACTCCTCCATGTACTGCTTCAAATCCTTTTCCTGTACAAAGCATAAAGCTTCAAAAGATTAATAAATATTATTAATCAAAATCTCAAGGATAATATTATTAATCAAGGATATCCAGTGTACCAACCTCAAATGTGATGCAAATGTGAACTAAATATTTTAACAACAAGAAAAAACTTCTCACCCATTTCTAACCACTCAACAATAGATATATACGCACACCAATATTTGTATTTTCACAGCTAGAACTCCAACTAAACTTTCAATACCAGAGTTATTTGCATACTACTTAAAATTCAATTCATTACAAATTTTAATATAATTGTAATAGTACTTTAAAAAGTTAGCCAATAATCAAAACTCGATTTACTTTAAGCTGGAGCACATATGTAACTAATGCATGCCAGGAAATAAGACAAACACATACCTTATTTCCAGAGGATTTCATAACCATACATGCAAATTACATATAATATATTATTCATAAAGGGTGGTTTAGCACAAATGAACCAACTTTGCATGCATATAAATAAATAAATTACAAAACTTGGTGGAGTTATATGCATGCAAACTTGCAAAGTCAGTTCATTTATTCTGGACCACCCTGTACATGTAAGCAAACACTGACCAGTATTCAAAAACTGTTAGCCAATAACTAAGACGTTCAACTGCTAATGTTAAAAAGTTTGTCTAACCAGTGGGACTAGTCAGAACATTGACAGACGAGATTAATAAACGAATTACCAGATATTCAAAGACTAGGGTTAATGAGTTCTCGGTGTGAATGATGTCATGAAGCGTAACGATGTTTGCATGTCGCAAATCCCTCAGCAAAGACACTGAAAACAATGTCAAAGAAATGTAAACCAGTTTCTTTTGTATCCATTAATTTATGTTCATCATTTTGCCTGCAGTAGCTACTACTCCTAGGATCTTAAAAATATCCGCAGATTAAAGAATTACAAATTGTGCCTTGAACATCAATTCTCATCAAGATCTGAAAGTACAACAGTGTTGCACTTCTCGCATTTATTTATTTAACGGCAGTAAAAATACCCACCATACCCATCCTCTCAAATTACTAATTGCAAGAATACAATACAGATGGATAAACTGGTAGCAAAATAATTAAATTACACCAAAGACACTCTATATATAAGGATGCTTAAGTGTAACCATGTGACTGCACAGTTGATGGTTCTATTCCTACGTATGCTTCAGTTAGCATGGAACTAGTTACTTCAGTTGACCTTGAACATAACAAGTAATGTCCTCATGACCCAGTGTGAAATGTCATGAGGATTTCTTGAGCCAGCAATAGACAAATCATAATGTCCTGAAAAAAGGACCAGCATACTGCAGAACTTGCTAAATTCACTTCCTGGCATATACTAGTATTGATTCCAATGCCCGGCGACAGTATGCAATATGTATACTCGGCTTGCACACTGCTTGTATTCTCTACTTGAGTTTACTTAAAATTCCACATATTGAAGATAACAAGAAAAAGCATGTATTTAACAGATGCTCATGCTGATTGGATTTATCAACAGTACTCATGAATTAGTGCTCACATGAGCATGTGCACATATTACAGTATACATGTGTTAATATACAGACATGTCTTAATATTCCAGTATGTGCTAATATACAGATATAATTTATTATTAAAATGCATTCTATACATAGATGAGACCTCATACAGCAGATCATCATAAAGATTGAGAGGAGCAATACGAAAGTAATTACTGCTCAAGGAAATTCATACAGAGCAGTTTCAATTTGATACAGTGTTGAGGGTTTTTCATGGAAAAGTAAACAATAAATATTAATTACTAAATCAATAGTAAAAGATATCAACGAACTGCTTTGAGAAAAGTGGCTAAACGCAGGGTTGCCAGATTTCGGCAAAAGTCGTCCAATTCGCGCTTTTCGCGACGACCTGGCAACCCTGGCTAAACATCGCACCACACCTTCTCGGATCGCAGTGCAAGGGGCTCCCTCTTCGTGTTCCAGACGAATCTCTTTGAGGGCGACCACGGAGTCGGTAAGACGACTGATGCCTTTGAAGACCGTCGCGTAAGTTCCCTACAACAAAACAATCGCACCAGTAATTATCTGACAATAAAAAAGCATTTTTGCTATGTTCTTAACAGATGCTATATTTGTGTTCAGACACATACATGAACCTCCTCAAAAAGAAACCCTACAACACTTCTGACATGTACTTCTTGTGCAAGTCAGTTGCATTAACTAACACACTATAAGAAGATGACACCTCTATAGAGCAGCCAATTGTGCAGGCAATGAGTAACTTTGCTTTGTTAGTACATATGCAAATGACAGTTTTTCTCTCTTAGCCACATGATTGATCAACTGACAGTGTACACTGTACAGTCAATGTAATCATCTACAGCCGAGTTCACCAATGGTGTTAGCCTAGTCAACAGAAGAAATCTGTCAGACTACCAACGTTAAAATTAATAAATCAGATACCAAATAGTGAACTCGAAGAAGACTTCAGCAGTTAAGATAAATTTAACAAATTAAACAATAAGTGAGCAACTCCATCAGAATACAAGACCCACTGGAGCAAAGCCATTGAGACTCCGAGAAATCAAAAAGAATTCATTCCATAAAAAGCAGCTCACCTCTCCCAGTTTCTCTAGTTTTGTATATGACTCCATTTTTCCAAAACCAATCTCAGACTAAAACAAAGGCAACATTAAATAACAAACAAACTCTTCATTGTGCACAAGAATCAAAGTCTAAACACCTTTTACATTATGCAGTAAATCTAAACAAAGTAACCTACTGCTAATGCTTCCTATGCAGTGCACAGTTCTATATTTAAGTCCATGCACAGAGATAGCTTTGAAAAACAATGCATAAGGAAACAACTCATGCTGCCTCTCTCCCTTTCATCTTCCTTCTCCCATCTTCTTTCCTTTCTTCTCCCTCCCTCCTTCTGATCCTCCCCTTCCTCACCCTCTTTCACTCTATCATTCCCTTATTACTCTCTCTTTCTCCTCTGCTGATTTCATATCCTCTTTCTCTCTCTCTGTCTCTTTGTCTCTCTGTATCTCTCTCTCTTACCTCTTGTCGCTTCCTTTCTGTCTGTTTGTCTCACTCTCCCCTCTTTCTTTCTTCAACTGATTTCATGTCCTCTTTCTCTCTCTCTCTTTCTAATATATTCCCTCTTCTGACTTCTCTCTGTTTGTTTGTCTCACTCTCTCGCTTTCCTCAACTGATTTCATATCCTCTTTCTTTCTTGCCCCAGTCATTTATCTCCTTCTACTCTTTCTGCACTGACTTCATATTTTCTTCTTGTTTCTGTTTGTCTCGACAAGGAAACTGTGGGTAACCGATCCTCAAACTGATATTGTGTATTTATACTGGCTGTCCTTCATGTTAAGCGAAAAACTGAAGTTTATAAAATTCTGGTACAAATTGCTTTTGGTCTGCCATTTGATTTGGTCAAGTGATCCCTCTACTAGTATTATATAAGATTATGCAAATTAGCCTATACAATGCATCCAGTGACCCCTTTCTATATGTCTGCTGCTTCATATATTTTGAAGAGGAGCCACATTACATTATATCACATGCATCCTAGTTTGGATAACACCACTGTAAGCAATTTGTTTCATTCTGAATGTGTGTCCTTTAGGATACCGAGACCCTACATGTACCATTCATTTACACACCCCAATCGTCGCTCATTTACCCAGGTTAGGCTTGTAGTGACTTCACCTTGAATAAGTAAAGTCTATGACTTAGAATTCAGCACACTGAACAGTGAACACAGCTGATTGAATGCTGGCAACAAGGCCAATGCACTTGACAAATTATCCCTCACATGACAGTGACATTTATGATCAAAACATGATCTCCTTCTGCTTTCAAGAGCTATAAGCAACTGACCAGAGAGGTTTTGCGTAGCCTTCGGTTGATCGGTCCATCGAGTGTTGGACTGATTGTTTGTTTGATGACAAAGCTCTCGGGTAGATGCATGTCGGCCGGAAGAGAAAGTCTCTTGTTTATGTCCTGACAAAAATAAATTATACATGCTCATTGCTCAACACAAATTCAGCACCCAAGAGAAGTCCTGCCTTTCATTTGTTGTCAAATCATAAAATTTCTATACTGAATCACAGGACTATGTCGTTCATGCCATTCATTTCCAGTCAAAGTGGCAGATCAGTCATTTGCAGATAAGTCTGCTATTCTTCTAAAACTATCTAATGTCTAGGTCTGCAAGAAGCACTTCTGAGAACATCTTTCAAAGGAGCCATAGAAATATTTGAATGCATGCACTCTCCTATGCATGAATGGATGAATGAATGAATGGATCAAAAGAATGGCACAATGAGTGAATGATGTACTGGATTTTCACTACAACCATCGACTGATGTCATGCATATAACACTGAAGAGTGAAGACACTCAAACAGACATTTATTTATTTATTTCAGAAATTTTATATACCGCCTCTTCACGGTAGGCTACTCAGAAGCGCTCCCGGCCCAACCACGGTTGAATAAGACAGTTCTGAGGTTCTTAAGGAACAGAGTGGAGTGACCCCTGGGAATTAAGCGTAGCGTAACAGGGAGGCTCTTCCAAGTTGTAGCATCAGCAACAGAGAATGAATGACGCTGTCGGATAGCAGTCTGCAAGCGGGGAACCAGAAGCTCAGCTTGGTTCGCCGATTGAAGGGTGGATCGCCGCTGAACACCTAAGGTGGAACATCAGAGTACTCGAAGATACGGTGGAGCTGGTCCCTCAGTGCACCGCCTAACCAACGCACAGACCCTGTATGCAATCCGCATAATAATTATGCAGAAATCATTATATCAGATTAGATTAGAAGAATGGATGCATCAAATCATCATGAAACACTCTGATCTGTCAAAAGGAAACAAAATAGCAAACAAAAGCAGATTATGACTTGTTAATTTTAAGGATTATTAATTTAATGATGTCGTTAATCCCCGGAATCACCTCGTGGGTCCAATTCCGATGTCTTTGGCGAAACTTGATGGGGGAGAAGGCGTCGTCGGAGGCAGCCGAAACATCCTCGCTTTCGCCATCGGAACGAAACTGTGAACTTATGTCGTGACTTGCACCTGCAACAATACCTGACTCCTTCACCATACATGGGTAGATCAATCATTTATTATATTGGTCAAATTATTACCAATACACTATCAGATGAGGTGGCAAATAAGACAGCTGGTCATTTTCCTTGTGAGCAGTATCTCCAAAATTAAGTCCCTAACACTGATTCCTCTTAGCATTGGCTTATGGTCTGCCCAATACCAAACAATGTGCAGAGCATAATGGGAGCAAAGTGCTTTAACTATCCAAGGATGTCGCACTGTTGAGCCATGTTCAAATTTCATTGTATTTTACTCATGAATTACACTACATATTATGTCTTGAGAAATAGCAGTAATATCTACAACAGTTGGGTAGTTATATCTAAACAGTTGTGCAGTTATATCTACAACAGTTGTGCAGTTAAATACACAACAGCTGTGTCAAACACACATAAAAGGCGAAGACATAACAAACCCTCTTACTCCAACAGACCATAATAACCAAAACCCCATCAAACAAGAGCTATACACATGCAGACCAGTTAAAGAAAAGAAACTGACCATTTTCAACAATGGTTCCGTGTTCTTCAATGGTCATCTGGTCAGTTAGGTCCGACAGATGACCGTCTACGCTGAATGATCGATTTGGAAGTCTCCACAGTCGTCGTTTTAATCGCTTCAGAGAAAGTCTTTTCTGTCTGCTCACAAAACAATCAATATTGAATTACCTTTGGTGCGAGAATGAATGACTGACTTAATGAATGTCACTCACAATGAATGACTTGCTGATTATTTATTACATTATAACAACTGAATAATAACACTCACTCCTTGAATGACTGAGTGACTTATGGATCAATTACAACATCACACATAGAATGACTGACTGATTTACCAATTGACATTCAGAAATATATGCTGAATGCGACTGTCTGACCAATGGACATATTACTCGAGCATAGCACCACAGTCAGATCGAATAACTGACTGAATGATGGGTGTAACTGCAATTGTTTTACATATTGTATCTTCAAGAAAACTCATCAGAGGTACTCATGACCTGACTACACAAGCCCACAATCGAACACAATGGTCTTCAATTGCTTGCAAAACAGAGACATGGAGAGTGGAAGCTCATGCTGCAGATCGCATGGAAAAAATTCAGGAATGAGAGGCAATGTGCAAAAAACTTCCATGTCCAATTGTAGGTGTGTGGGATTAATAAACATTTCATTCATGAGTGACTGACCAACTATTAACCACGCGCAGGAAGGAAAAATAATTAGGTGTTCCGCTGGTCAATGGATGTTTATCAGTTTTGCATCCTAGGAAAAAGACTCTTTAACCTTAAGACTGCACCTATGAAGAATTTCTTTAGAGATATGTATCCAAATGTGGATAAGTCACTATGACCATGGTCACTCAACTCGGCTGACTGATTTAGTACCATATCTTCACGCAAAATCAATTACCAACTTGGTATTATTGTACTACATGTTGCCTTCATCTGCACAACAGCTATACGCTAAAAAATTCATAAACCTCTCTGCAGTGCTTTTAAAAAGTAACATTCTGTCACTCAATATATATTCAGGAAACAGATTTTCACCTTAAGTAACATCCTCAAAGTTAACTGTACTCGCTTTTGCCCACCTCACATATTAACATCATGTTGCAAAAGTGGACTTCAAAACGAGCTATAAATTCTAGCACCTGATAAATTTTTTCCGAATATCTCAATGCTCAAAATCGAAGAAGGAGCTGGTCTGAAGATGTGAGAATCTCTGAGACAGGAGCATCAGTACTGTCCTAAATCCTATGTTACTCTCTTAGCACTTTTTTTTAAGCATCGTCCGATTTCAATACATGGTATTCTATACATGACATTTTATTACATCGACTTGAAACTTTCTTTGGTACAAGTCAATTCTTCTTCTTTGGTTTCGTGCAAGCTTATCTTAATGATCGCATCCACATGGTCACTCCAAGTGGCTCTCACACCCCATGGGCACCTGCTAAATTTGCAGTCATTTAAAGATTACTTAGCTTTATATTATTTTTAGAGCTTATATTCTTCTTCTCTTTGCTAAACACTCAACATCTGGTCACCTCTATGCTGATGATGTCCAGGCCTTCTTTCAGGTTCCTCTTTTCAACAGCTTGCTCTTTCCCAGTCTATTGACGGTCATTCCGCTGATCTCAATTGTTAGATGTACTCGAAATAATCGTCTTTCGCTCAACTCTTCCAAGACTCGACTGATCTGGCTGGGCATTCATCAGCAGCTAATTACATTTAACAATGCTTTATTTGTGAGGCAATTCCTCAATTTACTTTTTCGACAAATGTTCGTGACTTGGGAGTAACTCTGGACACTTACTCATTGCTTCTCTGTACATATATATCTCAAATCTCTCTTTTATCATCTGTGGTATCTGCGCCATTCGACGATCTGTCCTCTTGCTGATTTTCTTCCATGGTTCATGCCTTCATTTGTTCCCACAATAACTACTGTAGCTCACTACTCATCGGCTCACCAAAACTCTGTCTGGCTCCGCTCTTGGAAGCGGCCTGCTTGATTGTCCACCTTCCTTTTTTCTCTCATTTTTTTACTTTTATGACCGAACACCTTCATTGGCTTCCCTTAACTGCCAGGATTCAGTTTGAAATTCTCTCTCTTAACTGCAAAACGTTTTGTTTGGGTTAAGCCCCATGCTACCTCAGTGACCTCGGCTACCCCTGGACGTCCTCTCCGCTCAGATTGCCACAGTATAGCATTGCGCCTATGTCTGTTGGCCCTTTACTGTAGAATGACCTTTCTGCTATAATTCGAGCTGAGATCTCACCTGGGGGAACTACTGTTTCTGTCTGTTCTCTTAAGACTTTCCTTTTATATTTATAGGGTTCTTCGCATTACGAGCGCCTCTGTTTAGGTTGCACCGTGAGAGGCGCTGCCCGTAAACAGAATAGAACATAATTATCTTCCTCTCATGCACCCAGACAATAAAAATAAGTCCCTAACACAATATATCTGCAGCTATAAATACCTCATGCCTTCAACTACGAACGTGCTTTAACCACAAAACTAGCGAGCCTACGGCGTGAACGAACACCATTGGCATGCAATCAGACGGTATTTTGGTTCTCCATTCACAAAGCCAGGCGATGGGCAACTGCCGAATGCAAAATACATATTGTAGGAAATGTCAAAAGTGTATCTTTTAGCATACTTCTTTTTAGGCTCCTCTGAAGATGCGGAAATCTCTGAGACAGGAGTTTCTCCGCTCGATCGCGACATTTTAAGTGCAAAAATTTGTGTTTCTTTCAGACTTCTCCGCGATTAGCCGTCATACTAGCACAGATTACGTATCGTCGCAACGAGTCCAACGACCCTCGATTGATCAAAAACAACTGGCGATCCATGTCATTGACTGAAATTTTCCCTTGCATTAATAATTATTAGGGCTTAGTAGGCCTAATAGTATTCGGGATCGAATGACGACCCCATTCTTAACCAAAACCTACCCTCACGACGCCTAAACCTGAACCTAAACGACACGTTGGTCCCGGATACCATAACTAAGCTTTATTTAGTACTGCTTGTCTTCTGCTCATTATATAATAATAATAATTTTCTTTTAATGAAACGCTTGCAAACGCAAAAGCAAACGCACAGCCTCTACATGTAGGCCTACAAGTTATGCAGTAAGCTTAATTAACATCAAACTTAACTACTGTAAGCTTAATTAACATCAAACTTAACTACTGCTAGAACAGACAGCCTGCACTACACGGCGCTAATAGCAGCATAGAGCATGTCCGCCCTATGAGGCGCGAAATCTGTAGGGCCTACCTCTCGCTCTCCATGCCAGCGTATTATCCAATGCGCTACCGCCCCCCCCCCCGTGACATTTCTATAGCGGTCCTCTGAATTTATATAATTATAGTCAAGACTGTTTACTTTTAACGAATTTATTAGGTAGACTAAGTTATAGTCATTGTCACAACCTGGAGAGGAGCGAAGAGCTTAGGCCTACGTAGGCCTACCCTACTAAGTGGACTAGAGCTACAGGTAGTACTTAGTTCCAGGTAGTACTATATGTCAAACGAATTTTTGTCGATTCGACGGCAGCGACCTAGGTCCTATGTTGTCGTAGGCTAAGCTAGCTGTCTTTGAACTATAGCTCACTACCCTACTAATTTATAAGACCGCTCGAGCCTTTCAATCGGCAGGTGGCGTTAGTAAAATCAGTCTAGTAGGACGACTTTAAATAGGCGAGTTGGATATTCATTCATTTGTTTCAAGAATTTGCAAACCGCACCTTCATCCTTCAAGCGTCTTAACATTGGTCTAGTTCTTCCAATTGGTCGCCAGTTTGGCACGATGGCATGGTGCATTGTCATCTTGACAGAGGAACCTGTGAAGAGTTGCTGAGCTGATCGATGGCGTGAACTTCTGCAGTAGGCTACGCCGCTGTTGTGCTGACCATTCCATCGACGATATGCAGATGCCCGACGCCACTGGCACCCATGCAATCCCAAACCATAATCTTCAGAGGATGCTTTAGGACGCTGAACTGGCCCGCCCAGTCCCCGGATCTCATGCAATCTTGAGAATCTGTGGCATAAAGTAGGCTAGCCTTGGCAGTGGCGTAGGCAAGGGGGGCTTTCGGGGGTTAAACCCCCCCCCCCATTGGCTCCGGGGGAAAGGTTTCTTAAGGTTATTTTTCCATTTAAGTAAGAAAAATAGCAAAAAAAACAGGGTTTCCGGCCACAAAACCCCCCATCAAAAATTCCTGGCTACGCCACTGAGCCTTGGAGATATCCAAGAAATATCCAAGCGCGAGCTCATCGAATCGCTCATCGCCGTCTGGGACCCCGTTGTGACCCATGACCACCTCGTCAAGCTGGTAGACCTACACTCGATGCCGAAACGTTGCAGACAAGTGTTGACGAACAATTAAGGGCTGACCAATAAAATATCGATGCATCACTGACACACAGAAACAGCCTTTTTCAAGGCCACTAAATCATAAAGAGGGCTTACAAGCACACATGCCGGTTATTTCATCGCAACACATTGCACTATATAATTATGCACAGACAGGCCCGCCGACAGAAATTCCGGGCCCCTGGGCTGAGCAGCTACGGGCCCCAAACTATCAATAGACTTATTGAGCAAATTTACACAAAACAAAACAAAATAACAATAGGCCTAGTGTGGGTATGATGCTTGCATTTATGAATTTAAACAGTTCTTAATGTTAAGAATTTAATTTTCAAATAATATGGTAGCATATGGGCGGAGTTTGGTTTCCGTTCTTGGAGGGGCTAAATTTGTTGAGACAGAGTCTCGGTCCAGAAAACGAGCCGCGCCGAGAAAAAAGTTGATGGCTCTTTTTTAGTCCATGGTGAAAAATAAAAATTTTCCCGGCCAAACAAAGTTGATGACCTTTTTTTTAATCATTCGTAAGTTTCGCGTGGGGGGTTTAAATCCGAGAAAAGATACCATTTACACGGTAAAAAAATGACTCTGGGTCTTCTTGGGGGGAGCCCACCCCTAGCTCCTGATAAACTCCGCCCATGTATGGTAGTCAGCAAGCAACCTTTCTGGATTTAACTGCAACGATATCTCTTATAATAAACTGGTAGTTATCCATCTTGTCTCAAGTTGTCTGCGAACCTAAAAAATGCACCTCGAAAATACTCTTTCTTCATCGTTTGGAAAATTGTCCGAATGTCTTGGAGGACCGTTATTGTAAGCTTTGTAGCAGCCTATATCGTCTTAATCGTTTGTGTATAGGCCTAAACGCGGCCCCTGGCGGCAGAGTGCCAACATCAAAACAATGCCTCTTTACAGTTTCCATAATTTCAGCATTTTCATAATTCTTATTTAAAATGTCTTCATTTGGAATTAAGATATTAACACCACAAATGTAATTTTAATCCATTCAGTTATAATTATACGATCATCAAGCAGTCACGTTTAATTCACTAGAAGCAACCGCTGTACCAGAGCAGGCCTAGTTACTGGCTCTGAATGCCTGTCTGCTTTTTCGATTCTGACTTGAAATAGTGTGCGACTGTATAAGCTTACCAACTTTTGTCTTTTCAAACTTATTAGCTTTTTCTTTTTGTCTTTGTGCTACAGATTTGTGTTTATAGAATATTTCATCGTTGCGAGAGAAATTTATCATTAGATTTTTGTTCACTTGTGATTGAAATCGGACAACGCATAATTTAGCAAAAGAACGTTCTGAGACGGAAGTGAGCGTGTTCTTTTGCAAAGCACTGATAACTATATGGTAATGGACAGTTGCTTGAAACTGAAACAGTTGTAGCAGTGTAACAGTAATAGCCTATTAGGCTCTATTTAAAACAACATAAATCACTGTCAGCCTCTCTGCCCTACGTTGGCCACAGGCCACGAGTTAACTCCACAAGAATTCAAGTTCAACTACTTTATTATCAATATACACAGCTTTATATACCAAGTAACTCCTCCTACAATGCTATACTGTCCAATTAGAGCACAGTGTGTCCTGTCATAGTTCAAGATTGACAGTTCATAATAGTTCATGATAAATTTTAAATAAATATAATTATATATATATACATATCTCTATATATATCTGTGCCTACCTATGACATTACCTCTAATCCCCTTTTTTTAAGTTTTCAAATCATACCAATTTGTAAACTTAAATATAATATATAACAAATCAACACAATAATAATTAAAATAAACACTAATTATCTACTACATATGTTTTCCCTGGATCCATATGTACATTACATTACTCCTCTAAAGTCTAGACATACAATCAGCAACGATATTCAATTTCCCTTTCTTGTATCTAATTTCTACATCAAAATTTTGCAACGCTAAACTCCAGCGAACCAGTTTGGCTGATTTTGACATAGTCGTGCTTAAATAAGTCAAAGGATTGTGATCGGTAAAAATGACAATATGTGAGCCCAAAATAACATCCTTCAATTTAGATAGAGCCCAAACAATGGCATATGCTTCTTTCTCTATTGTGGCCCAGTTTTGTTGAGTGGCAGTCAATTTTTGGCTAATAAAAGAAACTGGCCTTTCTTTTCCTTCATGATCTAATTGGGTCATTACTGTTGCATGACTCTGTCACAATACAGACTCACTAGTCCACCCAAACGAAATATTTTAAGAACAAACATCGTTACACACACAACGCTTCAATTGAGTTTTCGTTAACAGTCTAGCCATGTCAGATTATGTTTTCTTATTATATTAGTTATCGGCATTAAAAACAGCGCAATAAGCTTGAGATGTTCATAAGTCATCCCATGTCATCAAATGGACTGTTTGATTGATTCATGATGTCCATATTGATGAGTTCAGAAATCTGTCTCTCGATTTCTGGCTGATACATCAGTGGAGTGCGACATGCAGACCACTCTTTTGGTACACAAGCAGGACGCAGATTAACTTCATGTTCTACGACAGTACAAAAATCAGATTTGTCAGAAAAACATTCAGTGTATATATTTAAAACATTCACCAAGTGTGTTTGTTGTGCAATGTCTGTCAACAATTTCAAAAGTGCATTACAACCAGTTATTGCAGCTAAAAGTTTACTTTGAACTTCAATTTCAATAGGCATTTCACATAAATCCCAGACAATGTGTGGTATTAAATTGTGCCATTTTCTTGTGTTTTTCTGATTCACATCATGTATCATTTTCTTCAAAGATTGGCTACATCTCTCAACTATTCCTAAACTCGGTGGATGACCTGGAGTATTGAATCGTGGGCTACACCCTAACAAAAGTGCAATACAGACAGCTGTTGCTGTTAAACATTTCAGTAAGAATACTGTAGGCCATCTAGTACAGATGTCAACTATGCATAAACAATAGCAATGTCCCTGTGAGGACGCTGGCTCAATAGGTCCAGTTATAGGCCTATCCGTTTGGAAAGTTCTGAAAGCTAATTGATCTCTAGCTATCGCCGTAATTGGCACTCGATCTAACACAACATTTCTGGCTTTTAGTTGGCACTCATGACAGGATGTACACCACTCTTTAATCTCATTGTTAATTCCAGGCCAAACGAAAGATAAACTTATCCGCTCTCGTGTTTTATCCTCGGCGAAATGCCCGCCGAACACTGATTCGTGAGCCAATTCTTTAATCTTCTGCCGTCTCTGTTGGGGTACAGCCAGCTGGAAAACAACCTGCCCTGTTATCTTTGCTCGTTTATATAACAGGCCATTACTTAAACAAAACTCCGAATTTCCTGCTTTTGCCAAGAGGAACCACTTCCGCAACGATTCATCAGATTGCTGTTGATTTGCAAAGACCATAGAATCGGATAAACCTAGATTCTGCTGTAATTGATGTTGCGCTGATAAATTATTCGGCTGTTGTGTCAATGCCGCGTTATCTGCATTACTTTCCTGTTTTTCCAAATCAAACAAACGGTCCAAGTGCAAATCTGTCATTTCAGTTTTATCTAAATTGTTTGGCTCTTCAACCAAACTTACTTCCTCACTCATTTGTTCAGCCATTTTACGTTGTGATCTTGTCATCATATTTGACTGAATGTTGGTGTCTAGAATAGGAATTTGTGGCAATGATTTTAATTCTGCAATGATCTCAGGATGTAACAAACAAATCTCTTTTCCTGTCATATCATCAACCACTGCACAAATTATTGGCATAAAAGGTCCAATATTTAAACATTTGTCAGTTTTATCCATCTCTTCGTTCACCAATCTCAATTCCAATTTAACCAGCTTTGCGGTAATAGCTTTTCCAGCAACACATTGCAAACTTACATTACCCATTTCCTCCACTGGCATGCCCTTGATTATTTCCTTGGACACCACTGGAATCTCTGTCCCAGAGTCAACCAAACAGCTGATCCTCCTATTCTCACTGCCACTGTGTTTTATTTCAATGCCTACATGCTGCAAGGTCGATTTTTTAAGAATTAGATTGCTGTTAAAGTAATTTGTAACCTCTTCTTTCCTTCCTTCGTTCCTCACATTTATCTCTTCATTCTTTTCTGACTTGGTCACACATTTCATTACGACCTTCGGTTCAGTTTCTATCTCCCTCACATCTTCAATGTCATTATCAGGTCTGTTGATCACCTCTATCCTCGGCATCTCCATTTCATCTAGTGCACATGCCCTGGCTGAGACTTCTTTCTGTTGTTTTTTCCAACAATTTTTTATTGTGTGCGCTTTATCACCGCAGTGCCAACATTTTCTCTCATTCTTTTCTGTGAAACCTTTCTTCACTTCAGGTCTTACATACTTACTTGAAAACACATTTTCCTTCACAAAACCTCTTTCTTTCCATTCTCTGTTACCTTGCTCCTTAGGCCTACTCTGGTAAGAATTATTCTCTGGTGTTTTTGATTGATTGTAAAATGGTTTTGATGGACCCAAATAACCAATTTTGTTATTGACATGAAGGTCTGCCAAATCTGCGATCGCATCAGCTTTTAAACAGTCTGTTCCTTCCTTCATCAAAACAAACTGCAACGGGCCAGGAGCCAAAGACTCTTTTAGCCTATCAGCAACCATCAAATCAAACAGTTTTTCAAAGCTCTGCTTCACATCCCTGCTGCGTAAATAATAATTAAATAGATTCTTTAACCTCATGTTAAACAAAACAAACGTTTCATCAGCCGATTTTTTAGCCTCGATAAATTTGGCTCTGTACTCCATAGGAGTCAGTTTAAATTCCTTGAGAATATAATCTTTCACACGATCATAATCATCATGATCCTGGTAAGACAGTCGATTTAACACTGCCCGGGCCTTGTACGACATCAGTGGTAACAATAATTTAACCCAAAACTCTTTGTCAACTTTAAAACTTTGAAATGCATTTTCGACAGTCTCGAAATACAAAGGGATTTCTGCTAAGTCCACAGGCATTTTCGGTAATACATGTTTCATGGCATCACCTAGTTTTTTCATTTTGACAACAGGCGTCTCATCCTCTTCCTCTTTTCTTTTCATTCTTTCTTCATCACGTTCCCTCCATTTTGATCTTTCTGCCGCAATCTGTTCTTCCTGCTTCTTCCAGACCTTCTCCATATTCTCCATTATGCAATTGTAATTGTCGTTTCTGAAATGCCATCTCCTCTTTTCTCATCTCCATTTCTTCTCTTCTTAAAGCCAGTTCTTCTCTTCTCTCCTCTCTCCTTCGAGCCATCTCCTCCATTCTCAATCTCTCATCTCTGTCGGTACTCGCCCTTCTTGGTCTATACTCTTCTTCTTCTGATATTCTGCTCTCTTCTCCCAATTCAACATAGGCACCTATCTGTATTTCTCCTTCTTCTGCAATCCATGCCTTGGCCAATTCATCACAGAGTGCCTCTCGATCAAGCAAAAACAACTCATCTTGCGACTTCCCATACTCCCTCAACATTTGTCTCACCCTCTCAGTAGACATACTGTTCATTTCTGCACGTCTTTCACTCGTAAGACTTTCCATCTTGTTATGCAAATCAAGCACAAAATAACCACACAAAGAAAATCATCACACAAAGAAACTCAATACACAATCAAAATCACCACACAAAGAAACTCACTATGCAATCAAAATCACCAACAAACAAAAATCACACCCAAAAGTGTTCACAACTTCACACATGTACAAGAAAATTAACTTATCTTCTATAACAGAGTTCTTTTCTTCCGCCGTCGTCTTCTCCCAAACCAGCAACAGGTTGAGTTGACTTCGGTTGCTTCACCGTCTGCTTCAGATCGTCACTGTCTCCTTCGCAGATCGTCACGTCACCTTCGCAGATCGTCACTGTCTCCTTCGGATCGTCACCGTCGCAGATCGTCACCGTCTCCGCAGATCGATCGTCACCTTCGCAGGTCGATCGTCACCTTCGCAGGTCGTCACAGATCGTCACTGTCAACCAGTTGAACGGCTTATTCCTCGTCCTCTCGCGACCGGAATTAAATTGCTCCACGCAGACACCGTCCGATGTAGACACTGCCTGCACTGTAGACTTGGAAACCGATCAGCTTTGCTTCGACTGATTTCCTCCAAAACAACATCGGCGTCAGACAGAAGGCAACGAATGCAACTCAGACCTATTTAGGATCAGCCCTTGCTGCACTCATTAACCAACTGTCAACCGAAAATAATCGTAGATCGTCTCACGTATACGATTCAGACAAAATAACAACTTGCTGCTAGTTATCTGTCTCTCCAAAACTCCAACAGTCTCTTCAGTTCAGTTTGCGTGGCCAGGGATCATTCGCATCCCACCACGATGCCACCAAATGTCAGCTTCTCTGCCCTACGTTGGCCACAGGCCACGAGTTAACTCCACAAGAATTCAAGTTCAACTACTTTATTATCAATATACACAGCTTTATATACCAAGTAACTCCTCCTACAATGCTATACTGTCCAATTAGAGCACAGTGTGTCCTGTCATAGTTCAAGATTGACAGTTCATAATAGTTCATGATAAATTTTAAATAAATATAATTATATATATATACATATCTCTATATATATCTGTGCCTACCTATGACAATCACAATATGAGTGATTATAGGTTGGGACCCGCCGCCCGTAATCAACATATGAAACATATTATAATCACTATAGCCCGGGCCCCTCCGGGCCCCTAAAAATCGCCGGGCCCCTGGGCATTTGCTCCCCTGCCCCTCTCGGCGGGCCTGGTCCCTTAGGGGTTCTCTCCTTTTGCTTTTTGTTAGTTTCTATATCAGTTATTATATGTAATAAAGATGCTTTGTCAATAATATTGTCACTGAGCAATAAAAACTGTGGTTATGGTTATGGTTAACTCAGTTGTTGCACACAATCTCAGCTAGGCTAATGAACCTTTTGGCAGCTGCTGGTGATTTCTTGTTAGTGGAACTGAGGAAGTTGACTATATAATTATATAGACGTACGTTTTCGATATGAGTTGAACGAGTACGGGGCGGATACAGAAATTTTAGAAGGGGGGCAAAATTTGTGTTCTTGGACCGACAAAAATTTTCATTAGTCTTCCGCCGAAAAAATCTTTTTTTAGTCTTTCACCCAAAAAACTTCTAAAAACCCGCTTGGCAACTCCGGTTATTTAAAATCTGATGACCTTTTTTAGTAATGTGCTACTTTCTCTCTCACCTTCCTGTCCCCGTTCCGTTGATTACAGCTTCTTGAAGCCTGCTGGGGGAGGGAGCACGTCCTATGCAAGTCTCTAAATGGGGTGGGGCATGGTCGGATTGCCCCCCCTTGGATCCGCTCCTAAATGAGCATGATACAGATCTACTATTATAGGCCTGTAAACAATTAAGTCATGTTTATGTTATTTTTTAGAATATAAACGGACTTTTATGACGTCACTTCGATTATGATGCAATTCTACAATTAAATAAGTTCACCGAGAAAACAAAATTAGGCCTACTGTGACGTCACTTTGATCAGGATCGATACAGATCTGCTGTCATATTATTTCATTAATTTTTGAGAATACAAAACCAGGTCTATGCTTATTGTAACGTCACTCTGATTATGATACAATTTTACTGTTGTATTATAAGTTAACTTCGAGAATTAAGAAACTATAGGCCTATTATGACGTCACTTCGATTACGATACAAAATGTACTATTATATAAGTTTATTTTGAGAATATAAACAAGGCCTATTGTGACGTCACTTCGATTATTATACAGACCTATAGCTATCAGTATATTATGTTCATTGTGCGGATATAAAACGGGCTCTTTTATGACGTCACTTTTATTATGATACAATTCTACTATTAAATTAGTTCACTGGGAAAAATTAGATCTATTGTGGCTTCATTTCGATTATGATACAGATCTGCTGTCATAATTATTATTCCATTTTCATAATACAAACTGGGGCTGTGTAAACTCTTTGATTATGATGATGATGCTGGTTCTCTGCCCGTATAGGCAGGTTCATTGGCTTTACGCCCCTGGGAATGAGATGAGTGTGGTGGTCTCCCGTTGCCTTCCCCATAGACAATGATGGGTAAGCAACTTGCCCAAGGTCGCTCCGCATCAGCTTGCACCCCTGCGTCCTAAACGTGTGTAAGGATCCTGGGGGTGGCCCATGTTCCGAGGGACGCTGCGGCGATTTGGGTGCCCCGGAGAGATGCCGCTCCAGGCCATGCTCTCTAGGCCACGCCTCCTAGGCCATGTTCCATAGCCCTTGTTCTGGTAGGCCACGCCTCCTAGGCCATGTTCCATAGCCCTTGTTCTGGTAGGACACGCCTCCTAGGCCATGTTCCATAGGCCACGCCTCCTAGGCCATGTTCCGTAGCCCATGTTCTCCCTAGCCCATGTTCCATAGCCCTTGTTCTGGTAGGCCACGCCTCCTAGGCCATGTTCCGTAGCCCATGTTCTCCCTAGCCCATGTTCCATAGCCCTTGTTCTGGTAGGCCACGCCCCCTTAGCCCATGTTCCGTAGCCTAAGTTCCTTGGTGGATATAAATAGCTCTGCCCGCAGCAGTAGTATAGAGCTCAGAAGACGCAGTAATAGAGGGAAGATAATAGATGTAGTTGAGGAGAAGTCACAGACGTCCGTTGATAACTAGTAGCTGTAGTTAAGAGCCGGTGCATGTCGCCTGTGTCGTTTGGCGGTCTTTTGTACAGTGATTGCGACGAATTAATAAACTCTGCTGAAGAAGAAGAATTCGTGTCGTTGTCAAGTTCTGTTGTCGTCGGGGAAACTCAACGTTTAAGCCCTTCGATAGACCACGAAGGCCGAACTGTCACGTGTCCTGCTCACCGGTGCATCCTGGTACTTTGCTCGGGTGAAGGACGACGCTTTCCGGGTTCAACTCCCACGGAGGCCGCAAAACATTTCCGCGCGAAACCCGTGATTTTCGCCACACTGGTACCAGAAGTGGGGTCTACAGCTTTCCTGCAGAACGACGACAACTAGAATCAACCGAGAATGTTGACCGGAGACGACGAAATCACGATCCAGTATTCGGCGACTGGGGACGCCAACACGCCTCCCGACCGCGAAACACCAGCAGCCCGGAGAGCAACGATGGAAAGATCGCCGCTGCGGAACGTGGAATTCGGATCGGAAGACGACGAGACACAGGTGAGACAAAGCTACCGAGAGAGGACGGACCGACCGGTACTGACGACGGATCTGCTGGAGACCGTCGACGGCTTGCTGCGAAGGCGATCGGCGCCAATGAAACCCGGTCGTTTTGATGGAACAGGTTCCTGGGAGTCTTTCTACGCACAGTTTGAAGTGTGCGCCCGCCATAACCGATGGACTCCGGCGGACAAGGTCGACCATTTGCGCTGCGCGTTGGATAAAGCGGCGACACAACTCCTTTGGGACTTCGGCGCGCAAGCAGATGTGAGTTATGAGGAGCTGGTGGAACGCCTCCGACAGAGATACGGGTCGGAAGGTCAAGCAGAAACCTTCCGGGCCCAGTTATATTACAGACGGCAACGAGCGGAAGAAAGTCTCAGCGACCTGTTGCACGAGATTCGGCGTCTCGTAGTCCTGGCGTATCCCGTCCCATCCAATGAGACGACCCAGATCATCGCGAAAGACTCATTCCTGGAAGCCCTACGAGACCGTGAACTCTCATTGAAAGTACGAGAACGAGAGCCACAGACTCTCGACGAAGCATACCGCACAGCCCTGCGTCTGGAGGCCTATCAACGAGCATCCGAGAGCGACGACCGAAGGAGACCGACGAATCGGGTTCGTGGGACTCAGGAGACCGACCCGAGTGCCCAGCTCCAAGCGACGCTGGACCGGTTCCTGACGGCGCAACGGGACGACCAGCGCCAGTGGCAGCGCGAGATAGAGGATCGGATTGACCGACAACTGCGGGAGCTGCGGAGCCAAGCTTCGAACGATAACGATCGGGGACGAAACGATCGTCCCGGAAATCGCAACGACGGTGACCGACAGCAAGAGACTACGAGACGGGCGGTCACGTGTTTCAACTGTGACCGAACCGGTCACGTGGCTCGTGACTGCCGCCAAGCACGCCGTTTCCGGAACCGCGGGAACGACGCCGGAACGACTGGAACCGAGGAACCGATGCAGCCGGAACCAGTAGCCATGAACCACACTACGCGATCGACGTTGCCGGACAGAGCCAGCAACAACGCCATCTACATCAGAGGGACGATCAATGGACAACAGCAGCTGTACCTGGTCGACACTGGATCGGAGGTCAGCTTGGTGCCATCCTCCGTCATCGAAGGGTTAGAACTTCGTTCATGTAATCGTACTTTGATGGCTGCTAATGGGTCAGAAATTAGGGTCCTTGGGGAGGTCCTAGTGTCCATTAAGATTGGGAGAGGTTTTGAAATCCCGACCACGTTTCTGGTGTCTGACCAAATAGTAGAACCTATGTTGGGCATGGATTGGCTCAGAGAGCACCGTTGTAGACTGGGATTTGGTGCAGGGGCATTATTTGTGGGAAAGAGACGCATTTCTCTTGTGCGGGGCAATGGCTCTAATTGGTGCCGGCGCGTTATCGTTGCCGAGGAAGTCGTAGTATTGCCTAAGCGCCAAAGGGAGGTTCCGGTTGAAGAAAGTCCGCCTTTGGAGGCGTTAATAGCAGAATTACCAGAGGAGGTCCCCCCTGAGAATCGAGGACGACAGAGGAATTTATTGGCTGAGCATAGTGATGTCTGTTCTGTTACTGACCGAAACGTCAGAAGGATGTCGATGTGTAAGCGCAGGAATGAGACTGAAGAAAAGCTAATTGGGGAATCGCCCAGAAGGCGAACATCGCTGCAGCAGAGAAATTCTGTGCATAAAGACTTTGCTTGCGTGGTTGTATTAGGAGCTTTGCTTATGGCTTTTCTCAGCGTTAATTGCAGTAGCGCTAAATGCGTAGAAGCCGCTCCTATGGCTAATCGGGGGGCTACCTTGGTTGCCAGAATCCCCGTGGAAAATGTTATTGTTGGCCATGGGGTCCCCCCTCAAATTTGGACAGACCAAGGGAGGGTTATGAACAGCCATCGGAGTGATTGGGACGAGGTTTTACCCTGTGCTCTGGCTGCATATCGAGTGTCGCCGAATGACGTCACGGAAAATCCCTCGAACTGATCTATATTGGGACGGGAAGCCGGTGCATCGATCAACCTGTACCGTGGACGACTTGCCGGCCTACACACTGTCAACAGGTGCACGATGGCCGAAATACGCGGGAAACGACAGCTGTCAGCGGCGTCCTACGTCAAGGCCGTCATTCGCGCTAAAGTCATGGAGGACCAAGGAGCATCATGTGAATTGTGCGGGTTCAGCTATTACGGTCCGAATGCGGAAAAGTCAGTGAAGCGACATGTAAAGGACAAACATCGTGCGCCGGCGATGGTTCGTCGAATTGTAGAGGCAGCGCCTATTGTGGAGACCGAGGATGTCGTGGGGGACATGGACTTCGGAGACGACCCTGTCCTTCCACCGCTGAAAGAAGTAGAATGGAGCCAGTTAATCGGGGAGCTACATCCGCTCTTTCCGACCCTGCCGACGGTCGAGCGCTCGAGCCCGATGTGCGTGCCTGGACTGGAGGCGGCTGCCCTGCCGGAGCTACCTTCCGCGTTCGACGACCCTGCTTTCGAACCGCCGCCCCTTCCACGTATGGAGGACGAGGAGAAGCAGTTACAGGACCTCGTGGACACCCTCCTGCCCTGGGCGCCCGACCTTCTGCTGGGAGTGTTGCCCGAAGGGCACCCGCCGACGCCACCGCCGTTCGAACCTACTCCCCTCCCCTTCGCTGAAGGCGCTCTCGGCTTACCTCGCGTGTCTTCAGCCTCTGATTTCGTTTGCCAAAAAGAACGACCCACCGTGAGTGAGGGGGGGCGACGTCTACGCCCCCCGCGCCTATCGTCTCCGAAGGAACAGAACGCCGCCGTCCGGTTGCTGTGGTGCTTGGCCACCCGAAGACTCCCCCCCGGAGCCGGAGGAGGAAGAATTTCCCTGGGAAATGATCGACGACCCGATGGCCTCAGATTCCGAGGTAATATCGATCGACCACGACAGCGACCCGGACTACATTCCGTCTGACCAAACCGGGTCGGGTTCGGATACGGACGACCTTCCTCCCGGACAACCTACTTCCGAAGTAATCGAAATTTCCGATTCCGACTGAAAGTCGGCTTCTTCGAGAAACGCTTCGTCGCCAAGGACAATCTCCGCCGAGCAGTAAGCGAATATTTAGTTTTGTTTGAATATGCGGAAAAAAGACTTTCTGAATGAACAGTTAATTTGGACTTTTCAAACGAACATTTGAAATGGTAATTGTTACGTTAGGCCCGTTGGCCGATGAAGCCCGTTGGCCACTTTTATGTAGAGTTTTGGACTCTTGTGTAACGGCTTATGTTAGGTCCGTTGGCCATAATTATGTGTAATGGCCCGTTGGCCACTTTTACGAGGTAAAGGCTGTGCGAACTTTGAGTAGATTGGTCCGACCCGTTGGTCGTGTTATTTGAGGCGTACCACGGTCAAGTCGACCTGAGACTTTGATAGGCGATGGACTCGGCTCGTTGGCCACAGTTGTTTTAAAGCCACGTTTGGCTTTTTGCTTATTGTTGAGCCATGTGGCTCTGCTTTATCAGTTCAGAGGGTAGGGACACCCTCTAGCGTAGCGGGGGGAGCATTGTAAGGATCCTGGGGGTGGCCCATGTTCCGAGGGACGCTGCGGCGATTTGGGTGCCCCGGAGAGATGCCGCTCCAGGCCATGCTCTCTAGGCCACGCCTCCTAGGCCATGTTCCATAGCCCTTGTTCTGGTAGGCCACGCCTCCTAGGCCATGTTCCATAGCCCTTGTTCTGGTAGGACACGCCTCCTAGGCCATGTTCCATAGGCCACGCCTCCTAGGCCATGTTCCGTAGCCCATGTTCTCCCTAGCCCATGTTCCATAGCCCTTGTTCTGGTAGGCCACGCCTCCTAGGCCATGTTCCGTAGCCCATGTTCTCCCTAGCCCATGTTCCATAGCCCTTGTTCTGGTAGGCCACGCCCCCTTAGCCCATGTTCCGTAGCCTAAGTTCCTTGGTGGATATAAATAGCTCTGCCCGCAGCAGTAGTATAGAGCTCAGAAGACGCAGTAATAGAGGGAAGATAATAGATGTAGTTGAGGAGAAGTCACAGACGTCCATTGATAACTAGTAGCTGTAGTTAAGAGCCGGTGCATGTCGCCTGTGTCGTTTGGCGGTCTTTTGTACAGTGATTGCGACGAATTAATAAACTCTGCTGAAGAAGAAGAATTCGTGTCGTTGTCAAGTTCTGTTGTCGTCGGGGAAACTCAACGTTTAAGCCCTTCGATAGACCACGAAGGCCGAACTGTCACGTGTCCTGCTCACCGGTGCATCCTGGTACTTTGCTCGGGTGAAGGACGACGCTTTCCGGGTTCAACTCCCACGGAGGCCGCAAAACATTTCCGCGCGAAACCCGTGATTTTCGCCACACGTGCTAGCCGAGAAATCTAAATCTCTGAATGTCAACTCCCAGCCCGGAGCTTGAACCGCAGTCCGTTACAATCAACAGACGTATGCCACTCTCGCTTACCGGTGTAGCTAACTAGGCTAGTAGGCTGATTATGATACAAATCTATTATTATACGTTCAGTTTGTGAATATAAAACTAGCCAATTGTGACGTCACTGCTACCATGATACAGACCTACTATTAAAGAAGTTCATTTTGAGAATAAACTATAGGCCTATTGTGACTAACTTCGATTATGATGCAGATCTGCCATTATAGAAGGACATTTTGAGAGTATAAACTAAACTATTATGACGTCACTTCGATTATTACACAGATCTACCGTAATAATTATTGAAGTTCATTTACATAATCTAAAATGAGGCCTATTGTGACGTCATTACGATCACACTGCAAATCTACTATAAATTCACTGAGAATATGAAATTAGGTTTATTGTTACGACACACAGATTACGACAAAGATCTACGTATACTATTGTATAGTTTCATATTTGAAATCATAATTCATAACTGCAGAGATGAGACAAAACGACGAAGTCGATCGAGTCGATTGTCGGCCGAGTCAAATCGATCGACTATATAATTATTATATGCCTCTTTTTATATAACACTCTTGTAATAAATTTCATAGAGTCTCTTTCTGGTATACGGTGAAATTATGAGCCCCTGTACATGTATTTGCCGAAATAGCCGAAAGTTATATATATATATAGGGCCTATATATATTATATATATATGTATAATATATATATATATATATATATATATATCATGAAGCCCTTAAGGCAGGTCTTGTCCCTTCAACTCGCGAGACCCCGCCATACAGGAGAGCCATACATCATTCGAGATATGATAATACTAATAGGCTAGGTCTAGTAATTGTTTGGTCTTTATGGAGAACCCATGATTATAATTATTATTGGTTCAAGCATACACACAGTAGACCCCATATCCGTAATCGTTATCTCTAAATTTCTAAAGTACCGAAGTCAGATGGGTTGTCCAAAGCGTATATATATATTCTGAATGACGCCGGAGTCCAGGTTCGAGAGGGTCAGTGGGGCAGAGAACCGATAGGTATTAAGGTGGGTGTGGACCGTGTCGTCTAGTTCGAGAGTTGTATAGGGTGGAGGATCAGGATACTCGGGGAAAGAGTGCAGCACCTATCAATTTCTTCTTCCCATCTAGATCTCTAGCATTCTATCTTTGTTGCTAATGCTATGCCGCTATGCGTCTCTTCGAGCCTCTTGTCAGACGCTCTAAGACAGCGCTGTCCAACCTGCGGCCCGCGGGCCGAATGCGGCCCGCGAGGTGATTTCAAGTGGCCCACCAGGGCTCACTAAATTTTTGCACTTTGTGTGAAACGAAGTATATAGCCTCGTTTTTAGCAACTCTTATTACTGTACTCAACTAAACGGACCTCGCAAACCCTCGACCTCAAACCATTCACTTCTAGGCTCTAGCCAATCCCTGAGAGTTCCAGCACGTCGGCAAGTGACTGCGAACATTCCTGTGAGAAATAGTCGAGTTCTAGTTCTAAATATTGCAATGAAACAATCGACAAGAAACCCAGGACCGACGAATAGCGATGTACCGTTATTGGCTCCATCTTGTCCGACGAATATAAAGTTCTGTCATTGCTCTTTAGACCGAGGGTCTGCCTTCAACGATTTTTTTTATGAAAGGATGAAAATTCGACCCAGTCATAAAGTAGATCTTAACCTTAAAAAATTGACTGCTCGCCGTAATGAGGAGCTGAGCTGGCCAAACTGTGTCTGGGCAACGAAACTGAGTGTAAGGCAGGGATAAACGCCACCTTGCACGTTTTTTCTCAACTATTGTGAATCATGGCAATCGTGGCTTGTGTAGTTCACATGATATTTTTCATTATTATTATTCCTGTGGGACTTGTCGAACTCTTTCCATAAACTGCTCAAGAATTTCCTCTTTGGACATTCCTGGGTCGGGAGCATCTCTGAATAGTTATTTTGTACCAGCGGTATATAAATTTCATATATCGATAGCTATAGATTGATAGAAAAATTATAATCATTCCATATTAAATTACAATGGGCCTACTCGTTTCAATGTTAATATAATACATTATCAATAAATTTTAGCCACTGCTTTTCAGCTTAGGCCTACTGTTGTGGCCCTCGACTTCGAGAATCTTGCTTTTGCGGCCCGTGGTACCAAAAAGGTTGGACAGCACTGCTCTAAGAGGACAGTGTGTCAGTGTCCGTATGAATGACTCTGTCTATCTGTCTGTATGTCTGTCTCTCTGTCTGTCTATCTGTCTGTCTGTCTGTCTGAGTGCCTGTCTGTCTGCCTGCCCGTCCGTCAGTTTAAGTCCTGCTTATGGCGCCATAGAGTCTTTGGTGCTGTAGTCTATGCGTCCGTGTGTTTATCTTTATCGGTAGCTATGATGTACACGTATACACGACGTGTAGGCCTACCCAGGTAGACGAGTTTGTTTTCGCTTTCCAGTTATAGACCACCGACGATTCATCCTGAGGCATATGTATACACACATATTATTACGTATGCGTGTATGTATGTAATACTACGTATGCGTGTATATATGTATGTATGTATGCGTGTATGTGTATGTATGTATGTATGTATGTATGTATGTATGTATGTATGTATGTATGTATGTATGTATGTATGTATGTATGTTTGTATGTATGTATGTATGTATGCATGCATGCATGCATGTATGTATGTATGTATGTATGTATGTATGTATGTATGTATGTATGTATGTATGTATGTATGTATGTATGTATGTATGTATGTATGAATGTATGTATGCATGTATGTATGCATGGATGTATGTATGTATGCACGCACGCACGCACGCACGCACGTATTTGTGTGTTCTTGTCTTCTGCGTGTAGACAATATAGCATAAGTATATATATATATACAGCCTATGATGAGCCTATGCATCCATAAACCTATACATATGCTAAATATGACAGCAGTGAAGGAAGCAGCCTCATTCTGCGTATGAAAGATGCTTGCAAGTTGCAGCAGTGGAATGCTGCTATGTTTGCTGCATGATGCTATGAGCTATATATTTATATGTGTAGCGTATTAAATCGCTATTATCTATCAATCTAACTTGTCTAGTATTAAGTGTTAATTGTAGGTAGAAGTTAAGTCAGACAATGTAGTGGCGTTGATTTAATTAGTTAATTAATTGGCGTTGTTAGAAGAATTAATATTTAGTAATATGATCAGCAAACGAAAACACAGAAGCGCTAAAGAAGTGCAGCGAGACTGATAAGCGTTGGTTGCTATTGGAGACTATAGCAACAAAAACAACGTAACGACGCGTAAGCCAATTAAAACGCAGTCTAACTGATTAAACACACGTCATCGACAGAAACGGTTGAAAGATCGATTTCTGCAGTTGGAGCTAATGGCGAAGGGTCATTTTGTTGCGGCAAATGAACTCTTAAGTGAAATTAGCGGCAGAATGATTGGTATGTGGCACCTTCGACGTTGAGAAGAAGGGTGGCCAACAGACGTTAAGTTTTCGAGACAGTTTTTGCGATCGAGGTAAATTCTGGAACTTGGAGAACTATCGTCATTCGTGGGTGAAGAGTTTGCTCGAGGATTTTGAATTCTACGAACATTGGAGAGAGTCGTTGGAGATAATCACACGGTTGATTCAAACATTTATGATCACACGGTTGATCTGGACGTGGATGTGTACGCTGGAATTGTGACACATTACATCCATTCGAGTAAGAATACTGGCATTTGTGAATACAAAATATACTCCTTGGAATTTCGTTGTTCGGCCTGGACTGCGAAATATCTTCGGTATATATTATTCCACTGCATATTCGAGACACTTGGTTGTCGAAATACAAGGATCGGAACTACGACGATTTACAGAATTTGGCGGACGATGAACTAGAACGAATTCTACACTCAAGTGAAGCTAAGAAACATAATAAATCTAGTAATCAATCAACGCCAATAGGTAAATAGGAGACACTGCATAATTGTATTGTTTCTTTAATAGTAATCAATATATTTTACATTTAAAAGAATTGGTTTCTCTTTGAACTGGCTATTTAAATGCAGTACATGTTTGATACCTGCTAAAATGAGCATATGCTAATAATAGGTGGCTACAAATGGGATGCTCGCGTCGGGATATATAATTGACAATATTATTGTTAATTAAATTGAACTTTACTGACATTTATCTTGAAGAGACAAAACTGATTAAAATGCAAAGTTATTTGAATGTTAAGCACAGCGCAACGCCAGCGCCGCGCATGTATAGATTTTAAGCATTAGAGTCGGTGCGATAATCTTATTGCGTAACATACACCAGAGATTGTATTACGTTAAGAGGGAGCATTAGTGTGACGCTTAATAATTTTAATAATTATTATAAGCGAGTGTGAAATTGTATAGCGCATATTTGAGCGTTAAATTTATTACTACTTAACCAAAAGTGAGTAAGTAAGAATGTCAATTACGGAGTGGCAACAATGGATTGATATGGGACGTGCACAGTCGTTGGAAGGTGAAGAATTGAAGGAATTTGTCAGAGACAGACAGAACGAATTACGACAACAGAGGGCGGAGGAACGAGAAGAAGCGAAGGCTATTAGAGAGGCAGAATTAGAGCGTGAGACGGCTAAAATTGCTGAGGCAAAAGCAGTTAGAGAGATAGAAATGGCGAGGATGGCTGACGCTAGATTGATACGCGAAGCAGAGATGACCGAGGCAAGGCTTACGCGAGAAGCAAATGACGTCAGACTGGAAAGAGAAGCAACTGAGGCAAGGCTTGCAAGAGAAGCGAGTGAAGCTTTAGAGCATAAAAGACTCGAGATTCAGATGAGATTGAGAGAGATAGAATCGAGAGATGGACGAAACAGGGATGATGGTGATTCTTATATGACGATGGGTGACAACCACCAAGGAAACCAAAGTCATAAGGGAATGAAGAATATTAAATTCCCAATATTTAACGAGGCAAAGGACTGTCTCGATGCGTATCTTCTTAGATTTGAGCGGACATGTACGACATACGAGATACCAAGAGATGTATGGTCACTGATGCTAGCGCGACATCTGGAGTCGAAAGCATTAGAAGTGTACCAGCGTTTGTCAGCTGAAGAAACACAAGACTACGATTGTTTAAAGAAGCATCTCCTGAAAAGATTCCAATTAACAGAAGGAGGGTATCGTAACAAGTTTAAGACTAGCAAGATGGAACAAGGAGAGACTCCTTCAAATTTCATTTACAGATTGCAGCGATACTTGCAGCAATGGTTGCTACAAGCAGGATTTAAGCAGACCTACGAAGGAATCGAGGATCTACTGCTAAAGGATCAATTTTTCCTCACTTGTAGTAATGAGTTGAGGATGTTCATTAAAGAGAAAGGAAAAATGAGCTTAAAGGACACATTGACGTGTGCAGAATCCTACATTGAAGCTCATGGGTACAGATATGCCGAGAATTCTGTGAAACCTCAAGGGAGATTCAATAATGACAGAGGTAATGGAAAGTCATTTGAAGAGAAAACGAGAGAGAAATTCCAAGGAAATGTAAACAGAGGAAGAGTTGAAACGCGACAGAACAAAGAGACAAATCACAGTGGAAATGTGAATAGAGGATTTAGTAGAGATAGAGAGCAGGCAGCAGAACACAAGATAACTTGTTTTGCATGCGGAAAGGTAGGTCATAAAGCATTTGATTGTGTGCATAAAGCCAAAGGGTTTGTTAAACACACAGCTGCAGCCGTACAAATTTACGAGAATAGGGCGTACAGGGCTGTACAGACGAATGAAAGCACGAAATTAAATGAAATTGACAGAACAGTAGAACGCCAGGATAGGAAAGGTAAAGAAGAAGTACCGAAACACATGGCAGCAAGTACGGTAGTTACAGAACGGAAAGATGGTTGCATTGACATTGAGGACAAAGACGAATGTCAAGCGAAGGTCAATGGAGTAGACGCCAATTGTCTTTACGATTCTGGAGCGAGTACATGTATTGTGAGGAGATCGCTAATCAAGGATAGTGATTTGACTGGGAAGGAAACGCACTGCATCCTAGTTGATGGGAGCTTAAGGTGTTTTCCTACAGCCCATGTAAATATTGAGAGCGAGTATTTTACTGGTGAAGTTGAGGCAATGGTTATGGACGAACCAGTAAAGCCGATTATTATTGGACGCGTAAGAGGGTTAAAATATACAGTAACGAATGAGAACACGGATGAAAATATGATTAATTGTGACAAAGGAGAGAAAGTGGATGAGACGATTGTGAGTGAAAAACAAGAAAAAGTTGGGTATAAAGGTATACTCAAGAGAGTTGTGAATGCTAATTCACGTTGGCAAGATACCAAGAAGATAGTAAGATTCGAGGGTGATGAAATGAGCACGGAGTATGATGACGTAATAGAGAAAGTTGTAAGTGATGACGTCATGAGCAGTGACGCACATCAGACAACAGCAGCAATAGAAACGAGGGCTGAGTCGAAGAAAGTGGTGAAATATAAACCGCTCAAGGTCACCGAGATGCCCGATTTAAATATAACTACAAAAGAAATAAAGGAATTACAGAAGACAGATGAAACATTGAAGAGTTGCTGGGATAAAGCATCTGAATGGAATGGCGATGAGAAGAGTACAGAAAAAGTGCTGTACGTAAAGAAAGATGGATTGTTGTACCGGAGATGGAAAGAAGTATTAAAAGATGAAGCAAAGTGGCAGTTGATGGTACCGAAACAGTTGAGAAACAAAGTTCTAGCTGTAGCACATAACTCGCTACTGTTAGCTCATCTGGGCATGAAGAAGACTCACGATAAGATTGTGAATGAATTCTATTGGCCAGGAATAAATCAAGAAGTTCGGTGATATATACTAAGTTGTGATGTATGCCAGAAAGCAGTAGATAAGAAAGTGAACTACAAGGCACCGATGGGACATCTTCCAGTGCTGGATGTACCGTTTAAGCATGTCTGTGTAGACATCATAGGAGCCATAGAGCCTATGTCTATGAGAGGATATCGTTATGTACTAACAATTATCGACTTAAGCACCAGATATCCTGAAGCGATACCATTGAAAGGTATAAGTACCGAGGAAGTGGCGGAAGCCTTGTTTAACTTTTATTGTCGGATGGGCGTACCACAGAGGATTCATACAGATAGAGGAAGCCAGTTTACGTCAGAACTAATGGCCGAAGTAAACAAAATGTTACTAATCAAGCATACGATGACGAGTCCATACCACGCGATGGGAAATGGTTGTGTAGAACGTCTTAATGGAACGATTAAGACAACACTGAGAAAATTGATAGGTGAACAAGTTAAAGAGTGGGACAGGTACTTGGCACCACTACTTTTTGCATTACGAGATACTGTACACGAGAGCCACGGATACACACCTTTTGAATTAATCTTCGGAAGATCATGTAGAGGTCCGGTACAGATATTGAAAGAACTGTGGACAAATGAAAAAGTGGAAGACGAGGTGAAGGATGTGTACACATATATGACAGATCTACGAGAACGTATAGAGGAAACATGTAACATGGCGCAGAAAGCAATTCACAAAGCTAATGCGAAGAACAAGAAGTATTACGATAAAAAGGCACGATATAGAAAACTGGAGATAGGTGATAAAGTCCTATTGTTACTGCCGAGTTGTAATAATAAGATGCTTGTGAAATGGCAAGGACCATTTGTTGTCAGAGGGAAAATCGGAGATTACGATTACAAAGTTGAGGTTGATGGTGGTAAACTGAAGACTTATCACATTAACATACTAAAGAAATATTACGAGAGAAATGAAGAAGAATTATCAGGTTCTGAGACAATAGCATACGTGTCGGCTATTGTACATGATGGAAAAGAAGGTGAGGATGAAGAGGAGGAGATATTAAATCTGTATGTCAGTAAGCAAACTGAGACGTACAAGGATGTTGATATTAATCCACAATTAGAAGATGAACAGAGAGGTGAATTAGAGAAATTACTGAGAGAATATCAAGACATATTTACAGATAAACCAGGAAGAACTGACATGGTGAAACACGAGATTCATCTTACAAGTGATGAACCTGTTAGGATGAAAGCGTATCCAACACCGTATCATCTACAGTCAGAAATTGATAAGGAAATTGAGATAATGTTAGAGAATGGGATAATAGAAAGATCAGAAGCAGCATACGCAGCACCACTTGTTGTTGTCAAGAAGGCTGATGGAAGCAATAGACTTTGCTGCAACTATAAGCAATTGAACAAAGTGACAGTTTTTGATCCAGAGCCGATGATGTCAAACGAGGATATCTTCAATAAACTGAGTGGTAGCAAAATATATAGCAAGTTTGATTTTTGCAAAGGGTATTGGCAAATTCCAATGAGCGAAGGATCAAAAGACTATACGACTTTCATTTGTGCAAGTGGGTTGTATAAGTTTAATGTATTACCATTTGGATTGGTAAATAGTGCTTCAAGCTATAACAGACTGATAAGGAAGATTTTGCATGGAACCGAGAATCTGGAGAGTTATGTTGACGACATACTAGCTCATACAGAAGGATGGACTAAACATATGAAGATTTTACGAGAATTTTTTCAAAGAGTGAGAGATGCTCACCTAACTTTGAAACCAAAGAAATGTTCATTAGGCTATGGACGCATAGATTTCTTGGGTCATACGTTAAACAACGACGACATTAGTCCTAAAGGAGAATCGATAGATAAGATTGTGGAGATGCCACAACCGAAAACGAAGAAACAAATAAGAAGCTTTTTGGGAGCAATAAACTATTACAGAAAGTTTATTCCGCATTGTGCTGAACTGATGGCACCATTAAGTGACTTGACTAAGAAGTCAGCAGCTAACAATGTTGATTGGAACGAGGAATTAGATGAGAGTTTTAGTAAGCTGAAAGCAGCACTTGCTAAGACACCAATACTAAAGTTACCAAACTTGGAGAAGGAATTCGTGATTCAAACGGATGCTTCGGGAAGAGGAATAGGTTGTGTCCTGATACAGCAGTATGAAGGAATAAACCACCCGATTGCATATGCGAGTAGGAAACTATTGGAAAGAGAGACGAGATATTCAGTTGAGGAGAGAGAATGTCTAGCGATAATGTGGGGAATTAGTCGGTTTGACAGGTACTTGTGTGGAAAGCAGTTTGTGATTGAGACGGACCACTGCGGACTACAGTACATGAAGGAAGGAAGAATGAAGAATGCGAGAGTCATGAGGTGGAGTCTAGCACTTCAAAATTATTGCTTTACGATACGCTATATCAAGGGGAGCAATAATGTTATGTCTGATTATTTGAGTAGAGGAATTACATAGTACTTAAATATATCAGTAATGTATTATAATAATGTAGGTAAGAAATAGTTTAGTAATGTTGTATTGTTATGTAAGATAGAATAAGAAGTTGATAGAAATTTAGTTGATAGATAATTAGGTGAGATTGTAAAGCCTGATTACTAGGGCGCCCGTTAAACCAGTGAAAAATTTTGAAGTTCATAATTTTCAACGTGGTACCCCCTGAAGTTGTTACCCCTGTTGAGGTAATAAACAGTGTAAAATTTCAGAATTTTATGCTGACATTTACCGGTTGCTCCACGTATCCAAAGTTTCTATGATTTTGCAATTTTGCGCCTGCTTCAGTTTTATTCTGTTTTATTCAGTTTTATTCATTTTGCTTCACCTGTATACTTGCCATTTGCTGATTTAGTTATTTATTTTGGTCTGATTGATCTGTTTACTATAGAACTTCAATAAGAAAGCCTGGACACGACATTTATAGATCCCCTCTCAATCCGAGTCAAGTAGACAAACTAGACTACTGTTTGACGAAAATTCGGCACCAGCAGCAAAAGTCACTTTTAATACATCCGTACCTTGAGCTGTGCACTGGGACGGTAGGATGCTGCAGGATATAGGCTAATAGGGAGTGAGTGGGTTGACCCCTACCAGACATAAATCAGATTTGCAGCTTGTCATTGTGCCAAAACTTCCATATGGTATGGGTTCAAACAAACGATGGTGGTGACGAACACTGTTATAATGAAGCAAGTGTTGGAGGTAGAAAGTCAGGCCAGGGCCATGCGATCGACCTTCTAATACTACAGACGAAGTTTGGCTTGTGGTGATAGAGATTACGCTTGGCAAGAATCTACTGAGCCTGGAAAGTCAACACCATATGCCCAAAATTGTGACCAGAGATGCGTCCAAACACTGCTTTGGTTCATCATCTGGTTTCCGACACTACATGTAGTTTATTCAAGTCTTTTCAATTGTCATGACTACTACGTCAATGAACTGATAGAACCAAGTAGCAGATTGTAAATGATAACCCAGCCAAGAATTGGTAGAAAAGTCCTCATGAAATTTGCCGGCTTGACGGACAATGCTGTTTTCACTTTTCACAAAGCAAGTTTCTTATGTCCAGTTAGCAGACGAGTGATGATTACCGTGTAGCCTACTGTTAGAATTGACAATACTCCTTTTTGGGTTGATGTGCTACCAAGTGGTGTGCCATTTATGGCCCCTAGAGCGAAGCACATACCCTGGTGGATGGTCATTGGTCATGTTGCAGTGTCTTAACATCTGGATCAAATTGGATGTTCAAACTAACCGCTTTCATGGAAAGAACATTGATAGAGAGATGAGTCTTTCTTCTGCCTGTTTTACACAAAGCTTGGATATAATCCTCAAGTCCAGCAACTGCGCCAGTGGCAGACTATCAACAAAGGTTTTTGGATGCTGTAGTTCAATTGCACGTCAGATCTTTTGGCACCTTAGTGAGGAGCCAATGGCCCTTGAGTTTTTGTTGACGCTGTAAGCAATGACACCAACAGATATTGTGATCAGCAATTTGAGGACACAAGGTTCTGATGAGCTACTCAGAAGAATCCATATGGAACCAAGTTGCTTGAAAGTAGCTTGACAACTTGGAAGTGCAATGTATCTTCGTAGGTTGATGCTGACTTTCTTGAATAAGACGATCCAGACTAGCAATGTACCCTTGGAAATGTCCAGTTAAACTAGAAATGGGCCTATGCCAACAGCCTGGAAGTGATAAACAACCGAGTAGAGCAAGCTGCGGAATTGACCTAGGACCTCAACAGCTCCACTACAGCAGGTGAAGAGCAGAAACAGAGTCTGCTGCTGCGTGATTCTGCAAGCCAGAAAGTCAAGTACCCAGAAGCGAGAAGGACGCTGTTTGTCAGTGATGATATTCTGCGGTATCAGAGTCAGACAACTAAGAATGATAATTGATTGATTATTTTAAATGTCTGTCAAAACTTTGCTTTGATCAAAAATGATAAAGAAATTGCTTTAACAGAGTTAATCAGCAGACATTTTATAGTGCTGTTGTGATAAAATATCAGAAATATTTTAGTGATAAAATAAGTAAGACATAAGCACGAATAACATACAGTCGGATCAAAGTTTGCAAACTTCTCAGGTGTGGAGCAACCTTCAAACATGCATCCAAAATTCACAAAAAATTACCATGAGCTGCTCTCATGACAGATAACAAAATAGGAGGGTACCACAAAAGAAATTCAGAAATTTATTTTTAACGGGCGCCCTACTGATTACAGACTTTTGAAGGAGGGGTATTTGTAGCGTATTAAATCACTATTATCTATCAATCTAACTTGTCTAGTATTAAGTGTTAATTGTAGGTAGAAGTTAAGTCAGACAATGTAGTGGCGTTGATTTAATTAGTTAATTAATTGGCGTTGTTAGAAGAATTAATATTTAGTAATATGATCAGCAAACGAAAACACAGAAGCGCTAAAGAAGTGCAGCGAGACTGATAAGCGTTGGTTGCTATTGGAGACTATAGCAACAAAAACAACGTAACGACGCGTAAGCCAATTAAAACGCAGTCTAACTGATTAAACACACGTCATCGACAGAAACGGTTGAAAGATCGATTTCTGCAGTTGGAGCTAATGGCGAAGGGTCATTTTGTTGCGGCAAATGAACTCTTAAGTGAAATTAGCGGCAGAATGATTGGTATGTGGCACCTTCGACGTTGAGAAGAAGGGTGGCCAACGGACGTTAAGTTTTCGAGACAGTTTTTGCGATCGAGGTAAATTCTGGAACTTGGAGAACTATCGTCATTCGTGGGTGAAGAGTTTGCTCGAGGATTTTGAATTCTACGAACATTGGAGAGAGTCGTTGGAGATAATCACACGGTTGATTCAAACATTTATGATCACACGGTTGATCTGGACGTGGATGTGTACGCTGGAATTGTGACACATTACATCCATTCGAGTAAGAATACTGGCATTTGTGAATACAAAATATACTCCTTGGAATTTCGTTGTTCGGCCTGGACTGCGAAATATCTTCGGTATATATTATTCCACTGCATATTCGAGACACTTGGTTGTCGAAATACAAGGATCGGAACTACGACGATTTACAGAATTTGGCGGACGATGAACTAGAACGAATTCTACACTCAAGTGAAGCTAAGAAACATAATAAATCTAGTAATCAATCAACGCCAATAGGTAAATAGGAGACACTGCATAATTGTATTGTTTCTTTAATAGTAATCAATATATTTTACATTTAAAAGAATTGGTTTCTCTTTGAACTGGCTATTTAAATGCAGTACATGTTTGATACCTGCTAAAATGAGCATATGCTAATAATAGGTGGCTACAATATGCATATATTATATATAATTATGCACATTTGTATAGGCATGTTAATGTTATATACATATATGCGTGTTTAGATACATAACTCAAATAAGGAGAGCAGCAACAATAATAGCCGAAATGTATCATCATATACCTGAACTATGTAGTCCAGATGTGGACTATGGTTCTTCTGTCTGTCTGTGACACTTGCTCCATTCAAGATGAGAACGATGACATGAATAACTGACATTATGTGTTCTGATCCCATGGCCTAATTTAAGCTTTTTATAGCCTTACGCTGCTTCCTGAATTTGATATCCTTGAACAAGGTAGGCCTATACATAATAGGCCGGAGCTCAATTATTGCTTATCAGCTGTATTGCAATATTGCATGCTGTCATCCCAGGCATTGCTTTTTACATTGAGCTATCTTTCCATAGAGAAAATAATTGCTTTCCGATTATGTCCTTCTTGATGCACTTGTTCTGCGCTCAAAGTGTGACTGAACGGTCATGGATGGCGTCCACGTAGGCTACATATTTTTTTTATCCGAAACCGAAAGCCATCCTGCCACTTATTATGTCAGCCTGTAAAGGTAACAGACGTCCTGCAGGCACTTCTTTTCTACACTTTAATTTAAGCACTGCTCTTTCCATCTGCAAATATTACAGGCTTACAGCCGAGTTTATCTTGATGACTTTCGTTTATGTAGGCTTATTGTTTCTTTAAGGTGAAAAACGAACGTATAAAGGTGCATCGTGCGGTTTGTCACCTGGATTTATCATACTTTGAATTAAACGAATATCATCATCGTCGTCATCATCATCATCGTCGTCGTCATCATCATCATCATCATCATCATCATCGTCATCATCATCATCGTGTCCATGGGTGCCTGCAGAACTTTTTATAGGAGGGGCAAAAGCCGCAAGACACAAAATATGCACAACGGTCAGATCTAAAATTTTCAGCAAGTGCTTGACAAATGTAAAGCAGGAAGTTATGGGTTTTCTGCAGAAGTGTCTGAATGTAAGCTTCTCGGGAGAGACTCGGGTTCACTTTGTGTATTATTAGTATAATTAGTGTTTTTAGTGTGAATAAATTTGTTAGGATCCAATCATCCAAATATTGTCTACATGATAAAAAAAAATAGGAGTCAATTTTTCAAGAGAGGGGCAAGTGCTTCTCATCTGCCTTTGTACTTTCGCCAATGATCTAGTCTGAGACCAGATTTTTTTAGTAGCCTCTATAGCTGAATAGGCTTTGGGATGAATGCCACAGCAGCATGCACCGACTGCTCACTATTTGAGTTATGGTTCTTCGACCTGTTTTACTCTCTCGAGTCAAGGTTATTTATGCGTATAACGCGTTGCTTGTCGTTCAAACATAAAAACTTGCTTCACACTAATTGCACACAACGCGAGCGTAGCTTAAGAAGAATGCTATCACTATCGACTTCCGCGAGTAAGGCACCATCGCCTACTGTTTATTCCTGACAACAATTAATCAAGGCATAACTATTGGAGGACACCCGGTCATGTCTGACATCAGTTTAAGCAGCATAGCAGGGCTGTCAATTTAAGTTTTTTTTAATGAAAAATCAATCTCTCTAGTTTTTTTCTTTCGCCGTACGTGGCTGGTCTGCAAGCAAGCGGTTTTGAGCAGATTTCTTGAAGGACGCTATAAACGTTCATAGAACGAATGAATGAATGAATGAATGAATGAATGAATGAATGAATGAGAAAGAATGAATGAATGAATAAATGAATAAGTGAAGGCATAAATGAATATTATAAATATAGACAACCATAGGCGCAACCACCCTATGGGACCCACGGGACGCGTCCCCCCAACTTTTGAGTGGTCCCATTGACTTTATCATTATGGTCCCCCCAACTTTTAGGACGTAATTCAGTTGGTCCACCCCAACTTTTAGGACGTGATTGCGCCTATGTAGACAACAACTGAAAACTGTTCATTTTCGCTAAGTTTCGACTGGGACCGCAAGTCAATGTCATTTTTCGAGAGGCACTTATAAAAGCTTTGAACAAAATAATGTCGAAATTAACGATGAGACAATCATTGAATGAATTGATGAGATTGCATAACATTCTAATTATCACAGTCTGAATGACTCGCCGTGCATCTTATCTTTTTGGCCATCTGTGCCAAAGAATCTGTGATACTTGTTTGTTTCTACGGCACAGCATAGCAGTAGGCCTATAGGCCACCGGGCCCTATATTATTTATATTATTTATATTATTTATATATTATTTATTATTTATATTATACATATTCATATTATGTAGATATTTATATTATTTTTATTATTCATATTATTTATATATTTATATTATATGTATACTTATCGTTATTTCTGGCCGAGTCATTCGATCCTCAAAACAGCAAAACGCAATTACCAAGCATCATTGATGTTGTGGTTCACACATTATGATTTTCACACGAGCTACAAAAGATCCGTCGAGGTCGAGGATCACAGAAAATCGGATCATCGCTGTTCGGAAATGACTTGAGAGTCTAGTCTACGGCTCAATGCATACATACATACATACATACATACATACATACATACATACATGCATGCATGCATGCATGCATGCATGCATGCATGTATGTATGTATGTATGTATGTATGTATGTATGTATGTATGTATGTATGTATGTATGCGTTGAGCCGTAGACTAGCATACATACATACATACATACATACATACATACATACATACATACATACATACATACATACATACATACATACATACATGCATACATACATACATACATACATACATACATACATACATACATACAAACATGCATACATACATACATACATACATACATACACACATACATACACACCCACATACATACATACATACATACATACATACATACATACATACATAGCCTACATACATACATAGCCTACATACATACAATACATATATACAATACATACATACATACATACATAGGCTACATACATACATACAATACATATATGCATACATACAATACATACACGATATATAGTCCGTCGCTTGTCTCTTAATGAGTTTACTTGTCTTTGTCTAGGAGAGCTTGTAGCAGCGCGGCTGTGTTATGGCGCCACAGAAATTGTCGTCATTACATTACATTACATTACATTACGTTACATGCAAGTGACCTATAGCAATAGTGGGCCGTAGACAGACTCAAGTCTGGTCATGACCCCGAAGTCACTGCGGTTGAAATGTGAACGTTTTCGCTGGAACTGGGAAGTTCTGTTCTGAGCCCAATCCTCCTCTTTCTCCTTCTCTTCTTCCCCTCCTCCTCCTCCTACTCGTAATCTTCCTCCTCCTCGTCGTCCTCCTCTTCTCCACGGTCTTTGATACCGAGACGTTGTAAAAGTTAAACTTCAACTGATCGATACACAGACGATCAACTCTTTTCAGCTCTTTTCACTGTAATTTATGTTACACCGTGTTTTATAATTGTGTGCATGCCAAATGCAAATAGAGATATAATAATACACACTTAGGTGATGGCTTGCACATAATATTATGCAGTCAGTATAATATATCCCTGAAGTTATACCGACTATCCAGCGACGTAAGAACCGCCAACGCAGCTCCATACGTACACCCCGCTGCCTTAAACTCAATCCACACTGAGATGCATCCCACCAACCAACACTTCATGATCACTCCTCCACTTGCTGCTGCTGCTGCTGCTGCTGCTGCTGCTGCAGCGGAGGATAGCGAAACCTACGCAGACCTTCCTTCCTTCCTTCAGAGCCAGGGAACCAGTCTCTGCAGCTGCACAGTGGCTCCAGCACACGGCGTCTGCAAAGGCCGCCAGAAGCTGTTCACGATTATAGGTGGAAGGCGATGGGCATAAGGCTTTGTGTTGACTGTTGACCCTTCCACCGATCAGTCGATCTCGGCTAAAAGTAACGCAACCACGGCGCTCGCCTCCTCTGCAGTCATGTGCTGCTGCTGCAGCTTGGAATCGGGTGTTGCATTCTGGGCGGCTCCCGCATCCTCTGCAACTCCATCATCCGAAGGCGCGGACGCCCTGCCTCAGCCGCACCAGCAGCAGCAGCCTTGCGATTCGCCGAAGTACAGCAGCGTCAAAGTAGCAAGTTACGTTGGGTGTACACACGATCGGTGCGCACGTAGGTGTACGCAAGCCTAGGCATACGTACGTTCACCTGTTGGGCGCTGGCGTGTGTGTGTGTGATAGGAAGGAGGGTCTGTAGACTGGCTCCCTCGCTCGACCGTTTATGACCGCCACGGACCCGGTCTCCGCTGCTCAGCAGGTCGACTTTTATCTCGACAAAGAATCGAAGCAGACGGCTCAGGATTTGATCGACCGAGTTGTAAAACGGAATTCTCTTACACTCAAGCAAGCGTGTTCTGACTGACTTCTGCAAGTATGTATAATAAAGTTTTGTTAGGGCGTCACATAAATGTCTGTTGAGAATGCGTCAGTGGTTTGACCTGGATTTGCGGCTTCGTTTCAATGCACGCGCCGTCGATAGGTGGCCAACTGTGGTGATTTAGACAGACAACACCAGTCATCATAATCATATTTCATCATTAATCATTTACATGATTGCTGAAGGGTAACTTCTGATGATGATTTCCGTGTACAGGATTAGGTTACGCGACAGTACACGTGTGAATTAAAAAGTGTCTGTGTTTATTGCTCTAAGCCAGCGTAGTCTATTGTAAGACTAATGTTTCATTACGTCATCGTCATCGTCATCATTGTCGATTTGTCGTCGTCGTCGTCGTCATCAACCGCATCATGCGTCATCCTATAACCACGAGCAAATGAGTCAATCATTTGCGGCAGGAATTCTTTGCGTTTTCGTCGCTCAGTTGTCAAGTCCACTTTCGAGTTAACTCTTCTTATGTGTGTAATGTCACTTTGTATGTATGTATGTATGTATGTATGTATGTATGTATGTATGTATGTATTTATTTATGTATGTATGTATGTATGTATGTATGTATGTATGTATGTGTGTATGTGTGTATGTATGTATGTATGTATGTATGTATGTATGTATGTATGTATGTATGTATGCATGCATGCATGCATGCATGCATGCATGCATGTATGTATGTATGCATGCATGCATGTGTGTATGTATGTATGTATGTATGTATGTATGTATGTATGTATGTATGTATGCATGCATGCATGCATGCATGCATGCATGCATGTATGTATGTATGCATGCATGCATGTGTGTATGTATGTATGTATGTATGTATGTATGTATGTATGTATGTATGTATGTATGTATGTATGCATGCACGTATGTATGTATGTATGTATGTATGTATGTATGTATGTATGTATGTATGTATGCATGCATGCAGTAGTAGTAGTAGCAGTAGCACCAGCACCAGCATTATAGTAGTATATCTATAGTAGCCTAGGTCTTATAACAATCGCAACTGTAGCTATTATGTTGACGACGACGATGATGACGATAATAATGATGAGACCATGAGAATTTAAAAAAAATTATAATAGCAAGTATATTAATTTATTAGACGAAGTATTTTCAAAAAATATGTTCATAAATGATTACATTTGTATATATAGGCTAGGTTACACCGGGGAAATAAAACGATATATCGATTCGAGAACTGCAATAGAATTGCGTTCGGGGCATAGACTATAGCAATAATAGCATGCATGGTAGATCTATGCAAAATTGTTGGACAAGCCAAAACGACGGATCTACAAACTTTGAAGACGGTCGAAAAGAGAGGAATCGTCGACTGATAATTAATACGATTGCCTCAATAACAGAAGTCTTGCTTTCAGACGGAATACGTTTTAGTAATTCCCGACTTTTGAGATGATCTAGTCCTACAGTTTGTAATTTCAACAGCAACTTATATCAGAAGCTTTACCCACCTTAACCGTCCGTCTGTCTCCCTGCCTGACTTTCCGGATCTTAACCCTCTGCCTATCGATTTTGCCTTGATTAAGCGCCCGTGAATAAGCTGGTTCTCGCGGCTTCGATTTTGTGGGCGCTGTAGCAATCTCGAAATTACAATCACGATTACGAAGCGCTTCACAGTTGGCAAGATAAAATCACAGAAAAATTAAATAAACGCTGGATTCTCATGAACTGTTTGGCCATATGCATGCGTTATGCTTGTACAGTGCAAACAATAGGCCTATACCGGTATATGCGACTCAGTCTTCTTCATCAGCTCCTTACGCCGGTGACACGAAACGGAGTATCTCCCCTGAAAGCTATCCGGGGGGATGAATTAATCTATCCCACCGGATGGAGTTAACCGGTTTATACTATCCGGGGAGATAAACCATTCTTCCCCTTTTTTGAAAAATGTGCATAATAAAACAATTTATGCTGTAATCAAAATTTAAAGTGACTCTAATTGTTTTAAGTGTCCTAAGCAATGCTCAGACAAAGGCAACTCGAATTTATTTAGTGACTATGAGTGTTCTTAAGTGTTTTAAATGTTTTAAGTGCTCTAAAAACAGGGCAGAACAAATTATCTAGTAGGAATAAACGTACCTGTTAGTGTCATTGTTCAAAACAAAGCAGATGAAAATTAATTTGCAAAACAAAATACACGCGGAAGCGGTTTTTTCAACTTTTTTTAATTTGGGGGATACAATTAATACGGGGGATACTCTATTTCGTGACACCGGCCATGATGACGAATAATAAATTGAATAAATGATCTGTACCGTCCTCGGTCATTAAATTTTGTCAAGTTTCTTGCATCCTTTAGTGTTACTGTTATTGCAGGTGACACGTACATGTACTCCTTTATGATTATTAATTACTAACTATGTAGCCAACATCGTCTTCGTCTGTGTGTCTGTCTCTTCTTCTAGCGAGTATTGCACGTATAGCCATATCCCTCCATGCAGTGCATTGATTCTGTCATCTCTCATTTCTCCACTTGTCCAAATCATCAGAGAACATCAGTTGAACAACTTTGTCTTACAGAATTGTTTGAATACCAGGAATCCAGGATACCTAACCGTTGCACGTGGCAATTATAGCTTAGCAGCAGGGCCGGCCTTAGGCATAGGCAAAGTAGGCAGTTGCCTAGGGCGCCGCAGTCTTGAGGGGGCGCCTCGGCACCGGCGATTTTTTAAATATTTGTTGCACTATATTCTTTTAAACTCAAGACTTTCACTAATGGAAAGAGTTTAAAATAATTATTGATTTCATTGCACCTCTTCAGGTTGGTCTATGCCTAATTCAATTTCAACGACTGCATAAATTTTATTTCATCTAATAAAATTGGATTTTTTAACGGCATTCCGTAGACTTGTGATTTGTAGTCTTTATATGCGTTTATAAATTATAATAGACATGATCGGCGATCGCGTATGACATAGTGACATCTTTGAACCGAATACGCCAACAACTGAAGAATTGTTGCGTTATTTTTTCCGTTGCGTCTTAGGCCTATTGCTGACTGCTTAAGCTTATAGGTTTTCATCTTTTGATCTTCCAAATTAAATTATATCAAACCCTATGATTCCATGAAGCGTCAGAAGTTATCGGATGCCGAAATTCGTAAGAAAAAACAGTAAGCAGAAGTTAGAATAAAAAGCATGCAGTTGCGTGGGGCGCCAAGTTCTAGAGGGCGCCATTTCCATCAAAGGGGGCGCCATTTCCACATTGTATTTAAATAATTTTTTAACTTATAAATAGACTAGGCCTAGACATTCTCCTCAAAATTGATTATTATCCAGCCTTCAGTTTACTAATAAAAAATTATAACAAATTACTCGGCTGTGGCTATTTTTAACTTTAAATTTTGACGTGGGCTGAACAATTGAGTGGGAGTCTAAGGGCGCCAAATGTAGGCCCATGCGGTGCCTGAGGCGCCAAATGTATGCTTTGTCTGGGACGCCAAAATGGATGCCTTGCCTAGGGCGCCATTTGGGTTAAGGCCGGCCCTGCTTAGCAGGCCTTGACTTAGTATATTATAGTGCCCTATACATGTTGCAATATTGTACTTTCAGGTGCTGCTGTAAACTTATCGCCATCGTCCGATACAGCAAGACCGATCTAACGCTCAGCTCATCCCATCATCAAGACGATCGTTTCAGAGGAGGATAGGGTTTCGGTCGTACCGTGCATCGGTCGGCGATTGCCCCGCAGGAGGGCACGCGTGTCAAAACTAAGACGGTTGGAATGTAGGAGAAGCAAGCACTCGACAAACTCCAACTCATTTGTACAACGTGGCAAAGCTGTGAGCTAAGTGAAGAATTTAATCGTTCGTCTGCCGCGACCTCTGCCATCATCGTGCGTCTATCGACCGGAAAGAGAAAAACATTTACTGCGGTATCACAACAGACGGATTATAACAAACAGTGCACCTTGTAATGTGAAGTGAAACGAAGCGTGGCTGGAGAAAGACCTAGGCTGCATTTTCGTTGCCCCGCTTAGGTCCAGAAGTGTCCTACGCGTTTACCATTATCAACTGGAAGTTATCAGTATTTAATAGGACCCTGGCATGCAAATCTATGAAAAATATTAGTAACGAGTATGCGAACGCAAGTGACAATCTTTGAGAAAATTTATTGATTTAAAGCCTTGAACCAAGAATTTGTAATACTTAACACGTTTTGAAGCACACGTTCTCATATACCAGCTTGAGTCCGAACCAGGCGCTACTATTATATTAAGAAAGCATTTCTAGAAGATTGCCTTCAAAATGGCCGACCAACATCAATTTGAGTGCAGTGTGGACGAGTTGAAGGAACTGATGCAACATCGTGGACCGGATGGGTACAAAATGATACAGCACATATATGGCGGCTCATTAGAAATATGCAAAAGACTCCAAACCTCACCCACAGAAGGTAAACCTGTGACAAACTTTGCTTGATGAATATTCTCCATTTCCAGTGTTCACTGTTCATGCCACAATGCAGTTATATATAGGCATTATATATATATATATATATATTCATGGTGATTCATTCATTCATTCTAAGAATTTTTATGGTGCGTCTTCGAGATATCTAGCTTTCTATCGCCATCTACATCTCCCTCTTCTTAAGATCTTTTTCTATGGGTAAATTCTTGCGCTGGTAGCGCTGCTGAATGGTCATGGCTGCAAGCAGCGCTATGGAAGTTACTAGCTACATTACATTACATTACCCAGAGGCGTTTATAATAGGCCTACGATGTTAAATTTTATTATTGTCTCAGCTAGCAAGGTAATGCACAGTGAGCTATGTTTTGCTTATGACGTAGACCAGTGCTGTCCAACCTGCGGCCCGCTGGCCGAATGCGGCCCGCGAGGTGATTTCAAGTGGCCCACCATTATTACTGTACTCAACTAAACGGACCTCGCAAACCCTCAATCTCAAACCATTCACTTCTAGCCAGTCCCTAAAAGTTCCAGCACGTCGGCAAGTGACTGCGGCCATTCCTTTGAGAGATAGTCGAGTTCTAGTTCTAAAATATTGCAATGAAACAATCGACAAGAGACCCAGGGCCGACGAATATCGATGTAGGGCCTACCGGTATTGGCTCTTTCTGGTCCGACGACTATAACTGTCATTGCTCTTTAGACCGAGGGTCTGGCTTCAACGATTTTTGTATGAAAGTCAGAGCAGGAGGATGGAAATTCGCCCCAGTCATAAAGTAGATCTTAACCTTAAAAAATTGACTGCTCGCCGTAATGAAGAGCTGAGCTGGCCAAACTGTGCCTGGGCAACGAAACTGAGTGTAAGCATGGATAAACGCCACCTTGCACGTTTTTCTCTCAACTATTGTGAATCATGGCAATCGTGGTTTGTGTAGTCCACATGGTATTATTTATTATTATTATTCATGTGGGACTTGTCGAACTCTTTCCATAAACTGCTCAAGAATTTCCTCTTTGGCCATTCCTGGGTCGGGAGCATCTCTGATTAGTTATTTTGAACCAGCGGTATATAAATTTCATATATCGATAGCTATAGATTGATAGATAAATTATAACCAATCCATATTAAATTACAATGGGCCTACTCGTTTCAATGTTATATAATACATTATCAATAAATTTTAGCCACTGCTTTTGAGCTTAGGCCTACTGTTGCGGCCCTCGACTTCGAGAATCTTGCTTTTGCGGCCCGTGGTACCAAAAAGGTTGGACAGCACTGGCGTAGACCCTATATCTCAGGCTGATTGTATCCGAGTAGGCCTATGTTGGACAATGATAGTCTGTTGTGTAGACCTGCGTACATAAAACTGCGCAGATGTTTTCATGTAGGCCTATATGCGCGTGTTAATATACTCTGCTTGCACACAGGCCTACACGTTAACGTATTTTGATAAGATTTCACCACGTCTACAGAACATGTACCACTGAACCGAACTGTGGTATCTGGTGTTTCTGGTATATACTGCAGCATATGCTTTGTCAAGCAGACGAGTTGGTGTCTGGCTATATAGCACACATTGTATTAAGCAAACGCGTCGGGTGCAAAACCAGACCATGGATTCCTCGAATGCTTCTGCTTCATCCTCAGGTCCAATAATAATAATAACAAAGTATAGGGCCTATACTTGCAGCCGGTAGGCCTATAACTCACTGCAGGTGGCCTGTACAGTATATAAACTATATACTATAGACGAAAGAACAAAAAAACGTAGACAAAAGCCAAATGAAGAGACGCAGATTAAGAGACAAAGAAAGAGAGACAGACAGACACACAGACAGAGACACAGACAGGCATACGGACGGACAGGCAAACAGACAGGCTTGCACTTGCCCCTCTCCTGGAAAATTGACACCAATTTTATCTACGACCTATCGGTTTGGTAATTTCTTTGCACTAAAGCACTAATGTTACTAATATTACTAATGTTACTAATAATACTAAAGCACTAATGTTACTAATGTTACTAATGTTACTAGTGACCCACAAAGTGAAACCGAGAAATTCGCATTTCCATGTAGAAACCACTACCACAAAAACACCTGTTCTTCATTTCCTACCTTGGATCTCTCAAGCTCTCATAAAATTATACTAAACACTTTAACTCGCGATCTCCTGCAAAGACATATGTGGATGCACTATTGCACATTACTGACGATTGAGATTCAGAGCCCGAGAACATAGGGCGCTGTCGCTCTGCTTTTGGTTTTCGAGTGTTGCTTTTAGGCGTTTGAAGTCCACCGTGATTACGGTTATGAGAAGGTTCTGGCTGCTGATGCGTTTTATCGTTAGTCGACTTATTGACATTCGTCCTTTACGAAAGTTTTTCCATATGTATAACTACAAGCCTCTTGGCGTTTGTCAAAGTGAAGTTTGCAAAACCTTTTAAAGATAGGCGTGCGGGCATATTTTTGTAAATGACTCCATAACTTTCATGCCCTAGGTCCACGTCTTCAGTGTGTATGTATGTATGTATGTATGTATGTATGTATGTATGTATGTATGTGTGTGTGTGTGTGCGTGCGTGCGTGCGTGCGTGCGTGCGTGCGTGCGTGCGTGCGTGCGTGCGTGCGTGCGTGCGTGCGTGCGCGCGCGCGCGCGCGCGTATGTATGTATGTATGTATGTATGTATGTATGTATGTATGTATGTATGTATGTATGTATGTATGTGTGTGTGTGTATGTATGTATGTATGTATGTATGTATGTATGTATGTATGTATGTATGTATGTATGTATGTATGTATACATGTATGTATGTATGTATGTATGTATGTATGTATGTATGTATGTATGTATGTGTATGTATGTATGTATGTATGTATGTATGTATGTATGTATGTATGTATGTATGTATGTATGTATGTATGTATGTATGTATGTATGTATGTATGTATGTATGTATGTATGTATGTATGTATGTATGTATGTATGTATGTATGTATGTATTGATGTATGTATGTATGTATGTATGTACATGTATGTATGTATGTATGTATGTATGTATGTATGTATGTATGTATGTATGTATGTATGTATGTATGTATGTATGTATGTATGTATGTATGTATGTATGTATGTATGTATGTATGTATGTATGTATGTATGTATGTATGTATGTATGTATGTATGTATGTATGTATGTATGTATGTATGTATGTATGCATTCAGAGACGCTCCCGACTGCAGTGCAGACGATGAATCGGTGTTTCACGACGAAGCACACGAACAATTGCGAGCGACGGACTTGCTCATGGTCCTTACGCGGCAGCTTGAGGTGGATTCGAATCCGCAACCTTCCGTCACCAAGGCACCGACGACGTACCCCCCTCCAAGAACCGAAACCAAACTCCGCCCATGGCCTGCCTCTTTGGCTTGATTTATAAGTCACTCTGTGCGCGGTTATTCTCGCTCTCGTCGCTCCGCTGATCGACTTAATTGATCTTTTCGTTTCCCGTTCGCGAACCTAATAAACCCAGCATCGGGTTCTTGCTGTAGTGGACAGGCTACCCGCTACATTGTACCTCACCATGAAATGACGTTTCTCTTCAATTCGTTGCAGGATTCTGGAGACGATAGCAGCTGCTGCATCTCTCCGTTTCCGATAAAATATACAAACCTTCCTCATAACACGACCTTGCCACGGGCTGCAGGTAGCGCCTCTGAATAGATCTGTAGGCCTATAGAGAAACGCTCGACAAAATGTTCGTATTGGACTAGATAACAATAATGATTATCGAGTAGATAATGAGGTGGTAACGACTGCGTTGATGGCGATAGGAATTTCAGATTACGCTAAGGATGCATGAGGAGAATGAATCGGTGGTGTCTCTCTCTCTCTTGTTACATGTATATGCTGGAGGTTCTGCAGAGATGTTGATGAATTGGTTTCAGTAGGCCTTATATATAACGGTATGTGAAACGTGGAACGGTGGAAGGAATTTTTGTTTGTCGAAAACTGATTCAGGTGATGCAAAACTTGTTCGACAGGTATAAACGGGAGTCCAGCTGACAAACAGCAGCGAACCGATGTGTTTGGGGCGAACGTAATTCCACCGAAGCCGCCAAAGACCTTCCTTCGGTTGGTCTGGGAAGCGCTGCAGGACGTCACACTCATCATCCTCATCATCGCCGCAATCATCTCGCTCGCTCTCTCCTTCTACACTCCGGAAGATGACGCCAGTCTAGGTAACATCTAACATGTAGGCCTACATCTGCACGTCTATAGTATAGGCCTATCAGGCTATCAGCATATAATTCTACGGTCGATATCACAATTGTGCCTATTGCTAATTTGTCATGAATTTATATAGTTGAGACACTTAATCACCAGCGCTGCCCTGTGATTGAGTACCATGCACTTTGGCGTGTGTTACTCAAATATTTCACTCTCCTTTGTTGTTTTGCATGCATCCAACTCGCATGATCGCATCATGCACTGTATGACAGTGTAGCCTATTATCCTATGTTGGCCTACATTTTAGATAATGAGCTGCTAATTAGCAGCGAAAAATTCCTTGGACAACTCTATTGGATAAGCAGCTCCATTAAAATTTTTATAAAAAGAAAGTAGCAATTAACTAAGTTAGCCTACTAACTATAGACCTTTTCACGCGGGAACTGTTACCATGGCGAAGCTATCCCGTCGTGCGCCAGGGCTACGCTCGTTTTTTGGGTTGCATCATATAGCCTATTATTATATTATTTCTACTTTCATGATTAACTATACCGGCATTTTGATATCGCCGTTAACATTTTGACAACTACAGCTCATTTGAAGGCCCTCGCATGATTTATAAAGCATGCTAAACGTAAACATTCATGAACAATTCGTACACTATAAAAATTGTCTATGCTGGTTTACGCTTAGTATGCTTTTATCGATCTCGTGGTGGGCCTTAAGCTCCAAGTAAAATAAACTGTTGAATGTTGACACTTTATAATATGACTGTCTGAAAATAAGCTATATTTATTACATGGTGGGGATTGGTGGAATGGGTTGGTTGGATGGTGAAAGCATCAATAAGACATTTTGGCAGGCCGCAGGCTGTGTTGTTGGGAGGTTTGGCTAGTGATAGCAAAGATATTAGAGTTTTATCATGCATTAATAAGGTCTTTGGTGATAGGACATAGAAAATAACTGTTGGAAAGGCCAATAAAAAAGTTTTTATACAGAAAATTTTATTCAACACAACATGCAATTATACAAGACAGTAGTAACTTGCACATGGCAGATTCATTGTGATTAGTTCATCTTTCAGATTCAAAAGGGAAATTTACAGAGACTAGGGCCTGTACGCTTATTGTATTGCTAACAGGTAAACCAGCAGATGACGAACTGAACATTGATTATGTTCCAATGATCTTCTGTTTGGCCTACAGCCATAATTATGCCAATCAAGTTTGAGGCAGGTTATTGACAGACACAAACGGTGTAAACTGAGATTACAGAGAAACGGGACCTGGAAGCAGCCGCTGTTCTGCTTGACCTGAGCTACAACAAGGAAACTGGCACTTCTTGTTAAACCGATGGTACGAATAGTCTATTGAAACACGGACTGAATACACTTCCTGCGATTTGCTTTCTATGTCTCAAAGAAATAATGCCCTGAATTTCCAGCGTTCCAGCACTTAGGCGATTAGTGTTAAGCTACCGAGCCTGTTGTGTAGCGAAGCTGCCCGTATTTCGTATAACTTGTATCTGTAATCATTCTGCGGTCTGTCAGATTGAATGTTAATAAACGAAGATTATTATTATTATTTTTATTATTATCTAACTTTAAGCGTAAAAGTTGCTAAGCTCATTGGGGTAATTGATTCTTTGACCAATAAGATTTCACCACAGTAGGCTACTACAGAATTAAATGCAAGGAACTATGGAACAAGCACATCTAGCCACACACAATGAAAGCCTTAAGCTGAAACTTAAGTCCTACAGTACATTTGGAGTAAGTTCAATTGAAATGGATGATGCCAAGACAAAATATACTGGCTTACATGTAACATGCCTGTCTGGAGTACAACCAGGATTGGGTATGTTATAGGATTAATTAAAAAATCAACAGGTTTCAATTTTGAGATTGACATGTAAATCAGAAAACTTCGCCAAATGTTGCTGAGCTGCTATATTCTCACTTTCAAGACCATACCTTGTAGCAGCATTTTTATGTGGTTAAATGCAATGCATGGTCTTCTGTAGGAGGCTTTCAGGTGGATTGTGCATGCATGGCATCGTGAAAGAGAGACTCGCTAATGCGGTCTTTTCGACATTCATGCCACAGGCCACTCTAACACTGCAATCTTGCGGTTGCTTCCAGTGCACTGCTTTCCCATTGCATTGCAACCAAATTCTGAAACGTGTTTTTGCATAAATGTTTCAATTCTGTTTCTGAAAACATATCATAACTATAATTATACAATAATTGTCCAATGTTTACTGTAAACCTATGCAGGGCAGAAAGTGAGCCGGGTCTGTCGGGGTCTGTGACTCGGCATTGATTTTCGTGACCTGCTGGGTCGCGTGTTTAAAAATTGTGGGCAAACGACTTTTAAAAAGGCTGTGATATATCAAAAATAGGTAAAATGGTCTTATTTAAGAAATTTTTTGGCAAATGACTAAAAAAGGTTGTCAGAAATTTTTGGCTCAAAAGCGTCGGCTCGTCTGCCAATGTCCGACCCGACAACTTTTCCAAACCACTTTCAGCCCTGAACCTAGGAGCAGATACTCTGCAAAGTTTCGGCTCTTGCACAGTAAATATCACAGCGTCCGGAGCACAGACTTTCAAGTCTGCCAGGAATAACGAGGTGTGGTTTGGCTTTTCTGATTTCGGTTCACCAGGCAAGTGTTCTGGACAAGGAGTTACGGTTGGTGCTAGAATTCCGTGATGCGGTTGATCAAAGTCGATGTCACATACTTTCTTTGGTTTTTAACCTAAGGACAAAACAAACCAAAACACTTTGTAGTATAGATATATTAAAAGAAAATGAAAATAAGTAAACCAGAGGACAGGTCATCAGTTCTCATCTACCAACGCTGAATAAAGTATTTGTCAATTTTAAGATTTGAATAATTTATTAAGTAGCTTGCTATATGTACAAGAGTAATTTTTTTAATTGTACCATTTCTTCATAATATCGAAATCAAAATGTTTCGTCCTGTGTCCATTCCTCCAAATTAAGTGTAAACAGTACTATTGAACAAAAGAGCCTAATGAGATTACATGTACAGAATTGATCATCTTATGCATGCTAGTTTTGTATCTCACTGTTTTTAAATAAAATTTTCTCTTGTACCTTCTACTTTTCTGGTGAATAAACTAAACATATCAGTAATTAACACTTCTTGGAACATTCAATTGTTGGCATTACAGCTCAAGGATCCAATGTGACCAAGTACACAATAAATATTTTCGATGAATCTGAAAATTACACATAACATCTCAGACCCTCAAAGATGACATAGCACATATGAAAAGGTGAGACACAAAACCTATGTGCTCAATGACAAACGTGCAAATAATCACACTTCAAAGACTTACTCATCTGATAAAAGATTGGTTCCACTGGCACGGCACAGATGTACACGACTTCTGGTAGTAATGCAGTAGTGCGGTGGTCTCGATCTTGAACAGCACAGCAGCAATGTGTGAACACACCTCTCCCAGTCTGGAAAAAGAAATCAATCACTATACAGATATCTTGACCTGGATCGGCCCTAGTCAAAATGGCACCCCGGACAAAGCAAACATTTGGCACCCCAGGCAAAGCTTGCATTTGGCACCCCAGGCAAACCATACATAATTTATGCAGTTTGAACCCTACCTCATGGTCCACCCCACGTCACAACAGAAAAAGTTTTAAAAAAAGCAAGAGCATTACACTCACCTTAGGCCTATTTGTTTTTATTAATAATTTTTTATTCAACAATCCAGTTGACAAACTGCAACCGGTTACAGTGAACCAACCGGTTACAGTGAACAATTATGCAATTGAAACAATTACAAGAACTCGTATCACAGAATACATATATCTTCACTACTAACAGAACAGACAGCCTGCACTAGTTTAGTAGATAATAGAATTCCACGATACGGCTGTTAGTAGATTAAACTCTGGAAATGTCTTGAAAATGAAAATAATTGGAATTGAAAAACGCCAAGAAATTAAAAATCTAAGACTGTCAAACACGTTTTCGGGGAAATGGCGCCCCTAGATTGTTGGCAACTGCCTGTTTTGCCTGTGTTTAAGGCTGGCCCTGATCTTGACTATATTTATACCATGCATGTAATGCAAATTAAAATTTTCTGATAACCAGTGACATTTTGATCAAAGATCCTGTAGGCAATAAAAAATCTTTAGATTGTCCACCAAGACCAAGCATCACATTGTGGGCTTACATCAATATGATTGGGAACAACAAACAATTTACAGAACATTACAATAACAACAGTTACTCTTACCCGGTCGAGTAACGTGCATGCGTCCATGACTTCGATGCATCTATTTCCTCAATGTATGGGTCACCACCGTCCACTTGCAACCCAATACTTCCAAGCTTGAATAAATATCGTTCTCTAGCTTTTGTATTCAAAGATAAATACTATGAACTCATTTTAAATTAATGAATTTCAACGATAACTAAGATGACAGCTTTGCCACACACAAAACCTCTTTTTGCCCTACACCGGAGTGCGCACGCACAACCTGATTTACCAAAGATCACAAAAATTTCCCGCGTGAAAAGGTCTATAGTAGCCTACGGCTCCTACATTTTAGACAGTTTCACGCTTTTGAGACTGGATAGAGATGCTACTCGAAGCAAGAGACCATGCAGCAATTAAACGTAGCGATGGATAGACCATATTTATATTATATGCAATCGAAAGGAAGACATAACGACAGAAACATAGACTGACAGAAGGGTTTTATAATCCCGTCTAAAATTATACAATCAGTCACCCTTCATCCATTTTGTAAGCGTCTGTTTGACAATCCCGTAGCGTACGTTCTATCACCCACTGCCATAAACCAGAGACCGACAAGTTAGCCTACTGCTTAGCAGCTTAATAAATCCGACTGGAGTCAGTCTCAGCCGTATTGTGCTTCTACGCGTAGGGCTGAAACGTTATTATTTTTAGATTGCTTTAGTAGGCCATATGGGCCAAGGACCGGTTGGTTATAGACCGCTGGAAAGCAGCACGTGTAGCCTAACTGTGTATGGTGCAGCGGTATGCTCCGTGACCTGAAACCGGTGGGTAGCAGGTTCGAATCTACTTCAAGCCACAGTCATCGTTGTTGTCGTCGTCGTCATCGTCGTCATCGTCGTCGTCGTCGTCATCAGCATCAGTCCAAATTCTATTTTGCTTGATACATCATACAGCAGGCCATTTGAGTCTAGCTTTATGGCAAATATGCACTGATATTATTTTTATTGCCCTATCACAGATTGACTATTAGGCTATGTCAGATAAACTTGCCCTCCCTCTCTGAACTTATATTAATAGGCTACGCGAGAATAATTTCGCGGGTGTTTCGTGACGCTGATCGAGTAGGGCAATTGGTCACTTGGTGTCATAATATTAGTTAAATAGTTGAGCGATACGTAGGCCTACACCCAGCGGCGCCCGCAGACGTACGCACGTACAGTGTTGCCACTGAGGTTTCAGAAATAAACCCAGATCTCCTTCCGAAAAACCCCCAGAAAAACCCAGACTATTCATTTAAGCTGTTTTAGGCCCCTTTTGTTCAAATTAAGTTGATTTTTCGCTTGTTCGTATGAGGCTTAACAAAATGTTCGTCAAAAGAGTCGAATAAAATGTAATTACAACTTTTAAATTATCAATTGTTAAAGTTGTCAGAGACTCAGCATCCATACTGACAAAAAGCCTAATCGATATATTCGCGTGCGCATGCGCAGGAGGTCGAGCCTTAATGTAGAAACATAATACACGCCCCTTAAGTTTACTAAGTCTTAAAGTTGTCAGAGGTTTCCAGCCAAATTTTCTTAATACATCAACAATCCAACGTTTTGACCACCTAGAACATTATGACTTTACAACAACTAGAGGATTGACCTGACCTACAGTGTATATATGTATATATGTATGTATGTATGTATGTATGTATGTATGTATGTATGTATGTATGTGTGTATGCATATGTCCATTTATATAGCGCCTTAACAAGAATCTCATGAAGGCGCTTATATGCATGTTATAGACTTATAGATGTCAAAACGGATTAACAAGAAGACAGAAGTGACCGGACCAATTTGAGATATCAAAATGGTTTATTTCTGTGCAGAGTTATTCTTCAGGTTATAAATTATTTGTGAATTGACAACGTGAGATCTTGATTGTGAAGTTTAAAATTAAAATTAGTGGGAAAAAAGTATGTATCAGAACCATTTTACATTGAATTTCACAGAATATTCATGTGTTGTAAATACAAAATGTCAACTCTCCAAAATAAACCCAGATTTTGCCAAAAAAACCAGAAACCCAGACGAAGGCCAAAAAACCCAGATCTAGTGGAAAAAACCCAGCTGTGGCATCACTGCGCACGTATGCAAGTGCGTACAGCGCGATGACTAAAAAAGTCATCAGTTTTTTCGGCGGATGGAAAAGGTATGTTTTTGGAGAAATTTTGGCTGATGACTAAAAAAAAGGTCATCAGTTTTTTCGGCGACTTTGACGAAATTTTTTTCCCTGTTCCCTCCATCGAAAATTTCTGTGCGTACAAGAAAAAATCCTGCGGGCGCCGCTGCCTACACCGCTACTCGTCGTTTAATTTTAGACTATATAGAAGACGACATCTAGGCTAATTATTGCGAAGTTGTGAATTTTGAATTTTAAAAAAAAATCTTCTTCGTGGTTTTCAACTTATTGGCATGCGTATTAACTAACTATTTGAAGTTCTTGCAAAGTTGAACAGTTCAAATTTATGATATTTAACATTTTTGCTGTTTTATTTGGTACTTGTGGGTTTGACGACCCCACAGAAATATAAATTCGATGAAAGAACTAACGTTGCTGCGTTGTTATCTTTAATAAATCCAACTTCTAGTTTGTCTAGAAACCTTTTAATCGATCCAGCTTCTGCTTAGACAAGAATTTGTTCGATAAATCCCGTTTCTATTTTGTGAGTAAATATTTTTCATCAATTTTTCATTGAAAATTATTCTTCATCAATCCAGCTTCAATTTCAGCAGAATGACTGCACTAACCCTAAAACTAACCCTAACCGACCCTCACGACGCCCAGTGATGGGAAGTATTTAAAATACTAGTATTTAAAATAGTATTTTAAATACAATCTAAGTATTTTGTACTTGTATTTTAAATACTTTTATGATCAAGTATTTTTACTTTTACTTAAAATACTTTTTTGATAGTATTTTGTACTTAAAAATATGATTATGTCAAAATACTTTTTCAAAATACTTTTAAATCTCACCAGCTGCAATTAGCTATGCAATATTGCATTCTCATGCACTAGGCTGCTTCATTATACAAACAAAGGAATCCTTGTACAGGAGGTTTAAGTCACACAATAGGCTACAGTAAAACAGGCTGACTTGTCATTGTTAGGGATGACTGGGCACCGCTGACCACAGGGTGAGGGAGGAATGTTAATTACAGGTGTATTTGATGTAATACTATGGTGTATGGGAAGAGTACACAGAGTCTATACATAATGCCTATGACGCATCAATGACATGCATAATATTATAATAATTATGTTCGAAATCAGTTTGATGCTTGGCACCACAATGGACTTGTCTACGCTGATAGAATAGGACAAAGGTTAGATTTAACAATCTAGATGTTTATGAATAGGACAAATGAGGAAGGCAATATAGACGTGTCTATTGGCTGGTGGCAATTGGAACTTCTCTGACCTTGGAACGGGGTGCAGAGTTTCATTACATTGATCTCCATTAATGGATCATAGACAGTGGCGGAGACCTAGGGGGGGACAGGGGGGACGGTCCCCCTCAATGGAAGCGTTGGGGGGGACGGCCCATGCATTTGTCCCCCCCAATGTTTGAGCGTTAGGACATGTCCACACACACACACACGTCAGTAGAGAAAAGGAGAACCAGAGAAAGAAAAGTTTAGCAGATGAGGTAAATATTTCTGATGATATGAATTCCTTGGCAATCCAGGCTCTAACCAAAAGTTATTTAGTCCCACGTTGGATATTTTGTGAACAGAGGCGTTGATAAGATACCTCTTTTAACCTATTACCAGTTATTATAAAAGGCTTGCCAACAAACAACGTTACAACGTCATATCGGGTTTCATCTACATTCCCTTCAGGTTTCCTTGAGGCTCGAATCAACGTCATGTTCATCATCGGGAATAATATGGAAAGTAAATAAGTAAGTAAGTAAGTATTTTGTTTATTACCCTTTTGAAAAACGAGCAATGGGACATAGAACATCATTATATAATACATCGGATTAATAATAGGTAATAAAAACGTACGACTTAAAATCTCAAGTGAAATATAATATAATTACTAAACTATTATAGTCAAACAGTTTAACTATGTAGAATTCTGAGCACAGCATGTCAAAAGTAGCAGTGTCCCAAACCACGAAATTTAGTTATATGCATCACACTTTAGAGACGAAATGCGCAGAGATAATACAGTATATATCGTGGTTGTAGGACATTAGCCCCCCTGGACATTATCCCCCCCGGACATTGTCCCCCCCGGACATTAGCCCCCCCGGACATATTCCCCCCCGATTTTGCGTAGGACATTAGCCCCCCCGGACAAAGTCCCCCCCTATGTGAAAATCGTAGAATAATGCCGTAACCGATAAGACTTGTCACTGGCAGTCACATGCAAACAAAAGTACTTAGTGTCATTTAGGTCCTAATTGTATCAATAGGCCTAAGCCTAGACTTAGATTTGAAATGAACGAATGAGAATCGTATGTAGGGCCTATACAGTCTATTTGTTTAGTGTCTCACAACAAAGATTTGTTAACGTCAGTTAGGCTATGTTTCAGCTTCCTAGACTTATTAGTGTCATTTCAATTCAAAATTAGATTCAATACATTAGATAAATGAACGAATGGGTATCGTATACAGTAAGTAGGCCTACTTGTTAGTGTCAGTTATGGCTACAACGAAGGTTTATTAACGACATTTACGTATGAGCTTCGTAGACTTCTTAGCGTCGTTTCAGGCCTTTAAAATGTCTTATAATATACATATTAAACCTTCAATTAACTTAGTATATTCCTACAGGATGTTAAACTAATGTGTAATGTATAGATATTCATATAACATAGGCCCATTAATTACATTTTGTGCATCACTTTTAGGTAATGCTATCATATACTGGGGGGGATAATGTCCTACCCCGGGGGGGATAATGTCCGGGGGGGCTAATGTCCGGGGGGGACAATGTCCGGGGGGGGATAATGTCCAGGGGGGCTAATGTCCGTTTACCATATATCGTATGTGTGGACACAGCCACTCAGGGAGATATGTGGTATACTGAATAAGATAATGTGAAGTCAATTTTGTCCCAATATACTCAAATTCAAACACTTAAAAGACCACCTAAAGCTGAGTCCCAAATATAATAATAAAAGGTGTCTAATGCAGGATTATTAATAATAAGAAATTCCACAAAATAATGGTGTGTAATTCAGAAAGATCGTATAAAAAGACAATTGGCACACGAATTAAAATTATTTAACAATTATAGTTCAGATATATAATATATTTATATACCCATTGGTGCATAATCAGTCGTGGTTATTAGACAATATTTCAAACGATATGAAGCCAATTTGTACAATTGTGAAAACAGTTTATGCAGTACTCAGATATACGAAACAAGTTTGCACGACAATAATAGGGCCTACCAGTCTGCACCAGCTACGAAGCCAGTTTAGACAGCAATCGGTTATAATTTTTTTAAACAGAGGATTCCAATTGGAGATGTCTCTTACACACCTCTTTTAACATTAGCAGGCAGCTATAAATTCAAGACTAGGCAAAAACAACGCAAATGCAGATACGTGGTTCTTGCTTTGTTAATAATTATGACTACCTGAAACGCTACCATTGCAGTGTGGAAAATCGACATTTTTCGAAATATAGGGGGCATTTCTCCCTGCCAAAGCCCTCCCCTGCTCGGTGCTTCGTGCCTCGGCGATCGTCATTCGGTCGCTCGTCCGTCCCCCCCAAAGTTCGGACCAGGTCTCCGCCTATGATCATAGACTACACACTTGACGAATTACAGCATACAGGAAGACACCTATAACACTAAGTTGACCTGTGCTGGTGCAGTCTATTGTATTAATATCACAAAGGATAGACCATTGGGCCCATTTCCATACCACAGATTTCGAAGACTTACTTTAAAAAGTACCCTAAAGGTTTTTGCCGATGGGCAGAATTGTGATAGGACGTCTCAACATAGCAGATTTTATAAGGTATGTATGTTGAACCTGTGTTCAGCAGTTGAACAACTTTTATCCATCTCATTTGGTCAGATTTATGAACAAAACTTTATCTAATTTAATGTTTTTAAAGTTCAGTTTGGATAAATTACATTGACCATTCTTTCTGCGGTATCCGGACGTTTCATCCCCGGACGTTTCATCCCAGGACGATTCATCCCGGACGATTCATCCAGTGGACGTTTCATCCCAGGACGTTTCATCCCAGGACGGTTCATCCAGTGGACGGTTCATCCAGTGGACGTTTCATCCCAGGACGATTCATCCCCGGACGATTCATCCCGGACGATTCATCCTGGACGATTCATCCAGTGGACGTTTCATCCCAGGACGATTCATCCGAGGACGTTTCATCCCAAGACGTTTCATCCCAGGACGATTCATCCCAGGACGTTTCATCCCGGACGTTTCATCCCAGAATAAGATTTGAAACTGTGCGCACCCTTATTATCAGCATCTTCACGCTCATTCTCATAATCAGCATATCTGAACACATAAGCCTATAGAAAATGCAATTAAAAATCAGAACAGAACACATAAGCCTATAAAACATGGAATTACTTAGATATAAGACATGCAATCAAATAGATATAAAATCATGCAATTGGATATAATAAAGGAACACATAAGCCTATAGAACATGCAATTAAATATCAGAATGGAACACCTAGGCCTATAAAACATGGAATTAATTAGATATAAGACATGCAATCAAATAGATATAAAATCATGCAATTGGATATAATAAAGGAACACATAAGCCTACAGAACATGCAATTAAATATCAGAATGGAACACCTAGGCCTATAAAACATGGAATTAATTAGATATAAGACATGCAATCAAATAGATATAAAATCATGCAATTGGATATAATAAAGGAACACATAAGCCTACAGAACATGCAATTAAATATCAGAATGGAACACCTAGGCCTATAAAACATGGAATTAATTAGATAATTTCACATATATTAGTAAGTATGTATTTTATCTATCTGGATGAACCGTCCGAGGATGAATCGTCCACTGGATGAATCGTCCTGGGATGAACCGTCCGGGGATGAAACGTCCATTGGATGAACCGTCCACTGGATGAATCGTCCTGGGATGAAACGTCCACTGGATGAATCGTCCGGGATGAATCGTCCGGGATGAATCGTCCGGGGATGAATCGTCCTGGGATGGAACGTCCACTGGATGAACCGTCCACTGGATGAACCGTCCTGGGATGAAACGTCCTGGGATGAAACGTCCACTGGATGAATCGTCCGGGATGAATCGTCCGGGGATGAATCGTCCGGGGATGAAACGTCCTAGAATCCTTTCTGCATAGGTAGTGGGCTATCGATATTTTTATATGCCATTAAATTGAGTGTTTCTGTGGATCTTGATGTTAATGGATTCTGACTCGAACTTGGATCCCCATCTCTAGCGTCTTAGACTCGGACTCGGACACCTTTAGACCCAGACTCAACTCGGACTCAGTTTAGATGGACTCGGGCATGACTCAGACTAAGCTCAGGTGGACTCGACTACATCACTGGAAAGCAGGATATGAGCCAGAAGTGGGAAGTCACCATACTGCTCGGTGGCCCTTCAAGTGTTTAAGATGACAGTTATGATGCCATGGGCTAATTAATTCCATGAGACACATTAGACATGGACACAAAGAATGCTGAACTGAATGCTGAAGAAAATGTTTGTGTTCAAAATTCTATGTATTTTTTGTCGCAATGTAATATGACTTCCTTAATTGTTATATAGTTTGGCAGTGAGTATTTTGTACTTAGTATTTTAAATACTTTTCGAAGTCAAGTATTTTATACTTGTATTTTAAATACTTTTGTAAAAAAGTATTTTTACTTGTATTTTAAATACTTTTGTGACCAAGTATTTTTACTTATACTCAAAATACTTTTAAAAAGTATTTTCCCCATCACTGACGACGCCTAACCTGAGCCCTAACCGACCCTCACGCAATAAATCTCGCTTCTATTTCGTAAGGAAATATTTTTCATCGAATTTATATTTCTGTGGGGTCGTCAAACCCACAAGTACCTTTTATTTAATTGTATATATATATAGCTTACGCCTAGATGATGGCAACTAGGTCTAGGCCTCGCTCTAATTGAGAATAGACCTATAGGTCGATGATAGTAGAGAGTCGTCTGTGGAAACTGAATCACATAAGTTTATTAAACTAAGCGAAACGCCGAAACGCAATGATTTTCCGCGAGTGGCGGTTGCTAGGCCTAGGCCTAATCGCATTTTAGAACAATTTTTATTTCCAATCAGAAGGCTCAACTGATAACGTAGATGGAGCAAGTGGGCCCACAATCAAACCTACCAAACAATGTGTTCCTCTGGTAGCCTACATAACGTAGGCCTACATGTATACGCTACTCTTTTTAAGCTTCATTCTCGACTCCATTTAGTCTACCGGTAGGCCTACTCTACTGCACCATTGTGATGAATAGGCCTAGACCTATTAGCCGATATTTGGAATGCTCATGCATAGGCCTACGTGCAAACGTTTTCCTTCGCTCCCGAAATCTATCAGACATTGATTAACTTGATGAAAGTTGTACAAGACAATCGACTCTGTTGATGTGGGAAGCCGATGTGCTGCGCAGCTTATCAGGCAGCCTGGTTGAGAGTGAACACGTTCCACAACATCTTCGGCCGGTTTGGAATTGGAAAGAGGCTTTCTCATGTGCATCTTGTGAAAACAAAGCACAACGATAATTATAGGCTATATATAGCAACGATACCGTGTAACCAACAGACTGATTGCAAAGGAGACAATCAGTTATCAAGGGCCATGTGCTCGCTTATGGAAACCTTCGAAATCTTGTGTTGAAGATGTGAAAGAAGAACGGTAGGCTATCATAAACGTTATCTTGAGAAAGTTGAAAGTTGAAGAACCAGTAAAAAGTATGCCTACGTGCCGGAAATCACATTGACGTCGTCAACTTCCGTCACAAGTTCCGTGATGACGTATCTAGCTAACTGTTCCATTATTAATCCAATACAATTGGAACAATTAGTCTATAATTGTGGCAGGCATGTGCTTTTGATAACCGGGGATTTGATTTATGTAGTAGATGCATATTCGTTTAATGAGTAAAAACAGGTTGGCAAACCGCAACCTGGTACATTGAGACAAAGAAAATTACATTGAAAAATTATTATTAAGGGGAGCAATCAGTTATTGCATGAAATTGAATTGAAATGATAGTTAGAGTATTATATGTTTGCAATATGCCATAACTAGGCCTATATAGTCCTGTGTTGGTGTGAAATGTTTTAGCCGAAGAGAATGCTCATGGATGGATAGAAGGAGTAGCCATCTTGGGTGCGGTCGTCGTTGTCGTTCTCGTGACAGCCTTCAACGACTGGCAGAAAGAAAAACAGTTTCGTGGACTTCAGAACAAAATCGAACACGAGCACAAGTTCTCGACGCTGCGCAGTGGTGAAGTCATCCAGATTCTTGTCAGCGATATCGTTGTGGGAGACATCTGTCAAGTTAAATACGGTGGGTAGAAGGCGACAATAGGCCTATCGTTTCTTTGCATATACATGTGCATGACAATCATGACTATGGATGCATTATGAGATTAGAGATGGAAATCTAAGCTCTCTCTCTCTCTCTTGTTACATGTTTAGCGACACCGGCATATCAAAGATGAGTAGTGTCACCCTCCTCTTTTATCCAGGTTTGGGACTGGCGCTAGCAGAGAACAAATGATTAGCCCTTAAGAAATGTTGCCATTGCCATTACCCCTGCAATTAATTGTTATTGTCATGTTCACTTGGCTATGTTGGCATAATGTTGCATATAATGCAACTGATTTGATACTTCCCACCTTCCAAAGTGCACACAAACATGATTATGAGATACATCAAGGGCACTGCTGTGCATGAAGCACTTGCTGAAGTCTCTTACAATGACAGTCTAAGAGTCGGCTCGAACCCATATTTCTCAATGTTATACAGGACAAGTAATTTATTTATTTGACTATGATGTCTTTCAGTTTTATGCTACAACAGCAATGTTCGTGATCGCATCTTTGAGGTGCAACAAATAATTATCAAACTTCTGCAATATCTTGCCTTACCTTCACTGTTTCACATTTAATTTTTTAACAGTTTCATCACTAACATTCAACAAGTTTATTTCTCATTAAACCAGTTTCAGCATGAGTTTGTCTCAACAGCTGCAGTTGGACTCACTAACTGTAGCGTTTCTGATTTCAGGAGACCTACTACCAGCTGACGGCATTATAATTCAGAGTAACGATTTGAAAGTTGACGAGAGTTCCCTCACTGGAGAGTCAGATCATGTGAAGAAAAGCGAAGTGACTGACCCAATGCTTCTCTCGGGTAAGTAACTTAATGAGGGTGCAATATATAATTTGTATTGAACAGTACTTCCAAGATCAGAATTATTGCTGTTAATATTGGGTTGAGGGTGTCTTAGACCTAAGGACAAATGCAAAGTACAATGAAAGAAGGGTTAAAGAGCTTCTGAAGCGATAGTCGATCTGTATGTTAGAAGCACAGCAGGTAAATGGAGCTTAATAGCAAACCACTTCTGGCTTCAGAAAATCTGAGATAGAAACCTATGATACCGAAGGCATTCTGTATCCAAAGCATGTCGCAAGTCTACAACTATGACACTGAAAATGCCAGGTCCGTTACAGTTTCTTCAATAATTTGTATGTGTTGTCTCGAGTCACATTGTTTGATCATTCACGTTATCATATTTCTTCAGATGTTATAACTTAAGTCCAAGATATATTGTGTCCTCTATTGGGTTCCATGACATATTGGGACACAGAGCATGCATCAACCCCACCACTGCACATCTGTGTCCTATGGTTCCGTGCTCAGCCGCTCGCCTCATTGCATTGGTTGTATCTCAAGATTCGGTCATCACTAATTATATACCGGTATGCGGGATGTCCTGCATTGGCTCCCTATTGTACACAGGGATCATATTTCAAGTCTTTGTTTTGGTGTGTCAGGTATACTACTGCTCTTGCATATTGACAAGAGCTTTGCCTCTTCACTCTGGATGTGCAGGGGTGTCATACTTATACGCTCCTTGTTTCCTGAGGGCGAACTGCTCTTTGACAGCACCATGCTTTAAATCATTCATTCATTCCGAAAACCATAGATGTAAAAAACGATGAAAATAAAATAAAAAACGGGAAAAAAGTCGGTTTTTTCGAAATAATAAAAAACGACAAAAAAAGATAAAAAACGGAAACGGAAAATAATCTGCCTTTGTTACATCTGAAACTTCATTTTAAGGTTAAAAACCTTGCCTATGCAATTTTATCTTAATCTGCAAATAGTACAACTTTATTATTAGGCCAAAATTAGTTGGTATAAGTAACATTAAGCTGCCACAGTTATTTTTTTCTTATAACTTTGGTTTACGAAATTCGGGCAAATTAATAGTATTGAAATCTTTTCAAATTTAAATTGCAGACATAAGTCCACATTATAAGTTTATGCTGATCGACATAACACAATTAAAATCTAACCAGAAGCAAAAACCTCAGATGTTTACTAAATTATATATTGTATATTTGTACTTTTAAAACCATCCTTTTCAGCCGGGGTGTTGGCCCTGTTGGGTTGGGAGTGCTCCTGAGTTTACTGACCTTGAAGGGTGCCATATAAGTCTTCATAATGAATGAATGAATGAATGAATGAATGAATGAATAAATGAATGAATGAATGAATTAATGAATGAATTAATGAATGAATGAATGAATGAATGAATGAATGAATGAATGAATGAATGAACGAATGAATGAACGAATGAATGAATGAATGAATGAATGAAGCTACTGTATGGAGCACCTATAGTATGCACGTATGACCTTTACAATATTATAACAGTGTTGTTTATTATGCTTTTCTTTTAATAAATATTTTAAATTAAATATTAGCAAGCTCATTCTTAGCAAAAAGAAGAGAAAACAGTCTCTTTAGCTAACTCAGAGAGCAGCCTGCTATGCACTATGCTGCTTTGGCAGATTGTATCATGACATATAAGACGACGGCCAATGCTGTCTGAACTTCTCACCAATAGCACACAGTCAGTGTATCGGTACACATTTATAGCCGAGTTCAATGAGGTGCAACAGGAGGAGAAAGATTCAAAACATTTTGTGATCTGTTAAGAGTGCAACCCTTGATCTCTGGGTTGAGAGTCCGTCCGTCATCTTAACCATAAGATTGAGAGCACTGTTTCGAAGATCCCTCATCACCCGTGAGCCCGGTGAGGCCACCTAGGTACATAAATAAAATTGAGAATTTGTGACTGGACTCCATATCACTTCACATGGTAGGTATCATAGATCGAAAAGAAATCTGCATGAGAAGGTTCCGGTGTACTTGCTATGGCTTCCACCACAGCTTAAGAATCTGAGGTTGTAATGCCAAGTAGGTCCAGTGGTCGAGACTCAGACATGGTCTGGAGAAAATGTGAGATTTGTTTGAACTTCCAAAGTTCACAGCATCGACCGCTGTGCCTATTACATGCATGAGCTGACGGTGCCAAAAGATGATGTTGTGATTATGTTCCAGCATGCTTCCTCTCTACTCTTCTCATTAAAGCAGATTTTGTTGTTGTTAGGTACACACGTTATGGAGGGCAGCGGAAAGATGTTGGTTGTGGCCGTTGGGGTGAACTCACAGGCTGGAATCATATTTGCACTTCTTGGTGCCACTCAAGAGGAAGCAAAGAAAGACAGCAAGAAGAAAGGTAGCAGTCTTTCATTGCATTTTTTTGTCCTTCCTTCATTCACCCGGTTTCCCTTACCTTATTCTCCTCTGTCCATGCCTCCATGCCCTCCTTCTCTTATTTACTGGTAATCAGTGCTCACTGCTCAGCCTATGTCACTGGCATAAGGTGTCTATTCCCACGCTGTTGCTCAATAAAACAGTGGTGGTTTGACCTCTGCTGTGCAATGCACATGCTTCCTTAGTTCTTGTGCTAAGATAATTAATTGAGGTATGAAGTATGGAACTCCTGATATTAAATTCGATTACTAGCTGTTATCATTAAATGGAACTATCATTGTGTTGCGCAGTATCTTTTATGCAATGCTATCATTTAATGTACCCGACTCATCTAGACGTGTCACATTATGTTATGTGTCTTTTTCACTGTTATGCTATGTCCCTGTATTGCATCATGTGACTTTACATAGGCAGCGATAGGCTTCCTTTATATTTTAATAAAATATAATTAGGTAGCATACCCTTGTTCTGCATTAAATGTCGCATGACTGTACATTAAATAATAATCACTTTACATATATAATACTTAGAGCTAATACAAGAATAACACATGAATAATAGAGATAGTATTGCGTACCATAGCATTAACATAAAATCTGCACAGTTTAAAAATAATTGATAACAGACGTGTAATATAAAACGACATTTGTTAATAGCTAATTCCAAATCATAATATACTTGCTGTTATTACCAAATATTTTCCCGAATTCGTCTCTATTAATAAGTGATGGGTATTTTCAGATGTTAAAGGTGGTGATGCCATCAAGTTGGATAGTAATGGACAGCGTGGTGAGGAACCAAAAGCTCCATTGGCAGAACTCGAGGATTTAACGATCAAGGATTCGTCCCGGGATAAAAAGAAGTCTGCGGTAGGTCTATATTTCTTGCTATGTTTATCCAGGTTTATTGAACTCAGTGGCTGTGCTATGTACCTGTACATCACCTGAGGCATTCTACCAGCGCACCTGCTGGTTGCTGATCATGCTATGGACGGTATGTATATCTCGGTGTGTTACGGTAGTGTGTTTGATGCTTCGTAGGAAATGATTTGGGTGTTTTGCAAGTAGACATTGTTTATTCTATAGGTAATGTATTTTTGGCCAGTGTTTAGGAGCCTAAGGTACTTCGTGCTTTATGTGTAATGTTTTAGGCATTTATAGCCAGTGGTTTAGGTAATTTGCAGTGAGAGTTTGTGTAATTTATGATGAATGTTTTGAACATTTAGCGCCAGGTGTTTGCAGGTTGTTCAAAGTGACTTTCAAGCTATGGGTAATATTATGAGTTTTTATGGGTTGTGTTTTTGGGCGATGCTAGGCAATGTTCACCGTCGAGATTTTTGTGTCTTTTATTGACATTGTTCTCGTTCTGAAAATGTTTGGGAAAATTGTGTGCTTTTGCTGACAGTGTTTTGGCTTTTTGTAGGCATAGACCTAGTTTTAAGCTAGAATTTGCTTCTGGTATGTGTAGGATATTTGTATGGTCAAGGGTTTCTATGTTTTTCGGGTGTTCAGCGGTCTGAGTGTTGGATTAGCCTACTATTTGAGGAGGGGCCTGATGGTGAAATTATACAGGCAAAGCAGAAAGTAATTGAAGTGATAGAAACACGAAAATGGCTTAAGAGGATGGCATGGATATTTAGTTGAAGAAATGTACGCAGGTGTTAAAATGTAAATAAGCTTGCAAATATTCAATTGGACTTTTCATCTGCAAGGTGGCTTTGTTATTTTATAGCATTCAGCAGCTTTAACTCAAACAGCTCTAAGATACAGCTCATCTTAAAATCGACAATGTTTGACCTATGAAAAAACCCAGATAGCTCTTGAAAAACGATTCTGCAAACATCACTACTTTTTGTTTAAAAGAGAATTACTTGAATTGCAACACACCTTCACGCCTATTTTGCTCTCAATCAATTTTACGCCTAATTAAGTAGCGCATTCAGAATCTCAGAAAATTTTCTGCTAGATTAGGTGATGTGGTGAATGGGCCTTGAACGTCCATTGTGGCCGAAAATATCTGTCCTGCTTAACTATAATGTATATGAATTGAAAGTTAGCATGCTTAATGCTGTTGAATTGTAAAGAAATTTTGATTGCTTTGGTGGCGTTTGTTGTAGGATGAAGCTGAAGTTAAGGCTATAAAATCTGGAGGACATAAAGAGAAATCCGTCCTCCAGACTAAGCTCAATAAGCTTGCCATTCAGATTGGATATGTTGGTAAGTATTTTCAATTCAATTTAAATTTTCTTACAACATTATATCATGACACTAAATTACCAATTAAGTGTATGGTGTATATGTGGTGATTGCTAATTCTTGTCTCTTCAACTCTCTTGATAGTGGAAGATTAGTAAATCAACTCAGGAAAGCAACTTAATTGTATTTACTGTAAACCCTAGACAAAGATAGACCTACGTGTTTTCTCTCTGTGTGATACTCTATTATGATGTCTTCTCAATCTTCGGTAGGCTTATTCAAAGTCGCACTTAAATAATAATGAACTTCTTTCTTAATGAACAATGAGCAATTAGTGCCATTTGGAACACATGTTCATATTGCATTGCATTACATGCACTAGAAGGTGCAGTGTTTCATCTAGTCCCTCTGCTCTCTGGGATTAAGGTTTCTGGGGGGCAGGGGCGGGACAAACGGCCGTTTTGGGCGGACGGTAACAGCTGAGGCAGACACCAACGACACCCGTTGTCCGCTCGTTTTTCTGTGGGAGGGAGGGGGTATTCCCCAGAGACGTTTAAATTAAGCACTGCGCTAGGTGTTTGGGGGATTTTTTTACATAGAACTCATCTTGTGATGCTTCAAGATGCAATAATTTTTCTTATCCAAGGTACCGTGATTGCACTGCTGACCGTTTTCATCCTGATTACTCGCTTCTCAATTAAGACGTTTGTCATCGAAAAAGAGCCGTGGAGGGTCTCCTACCTCCAGAAGTTTGTCAAGTTCTTTATCATTGGTGTGACTGTCCTTGTCGTGGCTGTCCCTGAAGGCCTCCCGCTGGCTGTCACTCTGGCCTTGGCGTATTCTGTTCGGGTAGGAGTCACTGTGCTTTTGCAGTTTTTGTGGTCATTGACTTACAATATTATCGGCTATTCAGTATTCGGGTCTAGGGCAATTACCCCCTGGACAATTACCCCCCGGACAATTACCCCCGACAATTACCCCCTGGACAATTACCCCCTAGGACAATTACCCCCGGACAACTACCCCCCGTGCCAATTACCCCCCCGGACAACTACCCCCCGTGCCAATTACCCCCCGGACAATTACCCCCCCCCGTACCAATTACCCCCGGACAATTACTCCCCATACCAATCCCCCCGGACAACTACCCCCCCGTGGAACAGTGTGAGCTTGTTCTCCCACTCGTATCTTCGTATAGGGAATTAAATTGTTAATTAAAATTGATTAATTAAATTGCTCTGTCCTCTATAAACACCAGGCCAGAGGTCATCTTTACGCTGATGATGTACAAGCTCTTGTACATGGCTTACCTTATGAGCAGATCTCTTTGGTTGAAAGGATGAGCTCTCTGTTGCAAGATCTCCACTTCTGGATGTCGTCAAACAAACTTAGCCTTAATCCTTCCAAGACCCAATTAATTTGGTTTGGAACCAAACAACAATTACATAAGCTTGATCTTCAATTACTGGCCACATTATTCCCTCATTTTACCTTTTCCTCTAGTGTTCGTGATCTGGGTGTCACACTTGATAGTGCTCTGACATTTACTGAACACCTGTCACTCTTGACCCGTTCCTGTTACTACCACTTGAGACGCCTCAGGGCAATAAGAAGATCTGTGTCCTCCAAGGTGTTTACAACTATGGTACATGCCTTTATCTCCTCACGAATTGACTACTGTAACTCCCTACTAATTGGGCTTCCTAAAGTTCGCTTGTCATCTGTACAATCTGTCTTAAATTCTGCTGCTAGACTTATTGCACGACTTCCTCGATACTCGCACATCTCTACATTCATGACTCATGACCTTCACTGGCTTCCGATCTTTGCCCGAATCAGATACAAAGTCTTGCTTCTAGTTACTAAGTCCCTGCAGGGCTTAGCGCCTAAATACCTGTGTGACTTAATGTGTAAGCCTCTTTCTGCAAGATCTTCACGCCCTCTTCGTTCTGCTGACCGCTTTGATCTATTTGTACCCAGATCACGAACATCATTAACCCAACACCGAGCTTTTGCTATTGTTGGTCCTTTAATTTGGAATCACCTTCCTTCTGAAATTCGTGGCAGGATTCTTGTAGGAAATTCACCTGCATCTTTTCGCTGCTTGAAGACTTTTCTTTTTTCATGGGCCTGTCACGCTGAGAGCGCTTCTGAATAGCTCTGCTGTGAGAAGCGCTTTACAAATGCTTTATTAGATTAGATTAGATTAGATTAGATTAGATAGGGAACGAACATTCGCATGGTCATGGTCTTACGTATTTTTCAGACCTTCAGCGCTGCCAAAGTCTATCCTAAAGTAACTTTACTATGTAGACAACTTTCTTCATTGGCTCACTCTACAATACTTATTGTACACACTTATACAAACTCCTTGCTCAACTACCATTATTTCTCATCTATCTGCGTACATGCCTCCTTCTAGCACTCTGTGGAGTCCATGCCTCTCTGTTCCTCTCTCTGTCGTTCTCTATGTACCTGTTTATCTCGCTCTCAGGCATACGTTACCTGTACGCTCTTGCATAAAATTTAGCTGACCATTCAATGCAATACTCACAGTCTGCTTAATTTATCCATATCTAGTCATGATGGAATTTTATAAATCTGAGAGAGGGAAAGATAAACTTAGTTTCGAAGGTTTTATTTATGTGAAACAGAAGAATTTAGCAAATGGTGTCGTTTCGTTGAGTGCGAAAATAGATGAACATGACATAGACTTCTTTATTGGCGCGGGGGTAATTGTCCGGGGGGTAATTGGTACGGGGGGTAATTGTCCGGGGGTAATTGGCACGGTGGTAGTTGTCCGGGGGGTAATTGGCACAGGGGGTAGTTGTCCGGGGGGTAATTGTCCCCGGGGGTAATTGTCCGGGGGTAATTGTCCGGGGGGTAATTGTCCAGGGGGTAATTGTCCTGTCACCCAGTATTCATGGCATGCTTTCATCATCATCATTCCATTCATTGCTTATTCTCATGAAATTAACTGACTATTTTGTTAATTGCATACTTCTATAAAGTAAAATAATTAATTGATCTTTCACTACATACTCTACAAAATGGTCCTCAATGGCTTCCATTCCATGGATTGAAATCGCTTGCGACCAAAGCTCGAAAAGCTGTCATCACAGCAGTGATTCAACAACCGGACCAACTTTTCTCTGATTTTCATGTGATGCTGGAAGTTGAACCTTTGTGACAAAGTTGAGGAATGACACATTAGCATTTTGGCATGTATTTGGGTCGCCCTTCAGTCACTGAATTTTCTCTCCAAAAGAATTATGTCCAATCTTCAAAGGCAATGTGTAGATGTTCACATACTCGCATAGTTCATTGGTGCTGTATCAATGTCTCTACATTTCTGCCTAAATTCGGCCCTCGAGCGTTTGGGCTTTAGTCCAGTTTTGACATATCAGTGTGCATTTGTTAATGGTAAGTAAACGTGAACCGTTGCTTCAGTCATATCCTAATGTTGTAACTTGTTGGCTGCTAAGGAATTTCACATCAAGCTGAGTAGACCTCGTCATTTCTAAGTTTACCATTCCAGTCATCTTTGAGAATTTCTTGTTTGGAGCTGTATGTACTGAAGTCCGGCATAATTATGCACATTTAGGCTAATTGTAAAAGTTTGGAATTATTGAACATGTTCAGTGAAAGCTGCTTAGGGTCTACAGGTCAGTGAAAGTCAGCCTTTGAAAGCATGCAAGTAAAATTTGCAAGCTTTTCCGTCAAAGCCTTTGTCAGAATTCATGTTATTTGAGAACATGAGATTGTATGTTTCTGATGAATGAAGTTGATTCTTTTGTCTGTTAGAAAATGATGCTTGACAATAACCTGGTGCGACATCTCGATGCCTGTGAGACAATGGGCAATGCAACAGCCATTTGCTCGGACAAAACAGGAACACTGACAACGAACCGAATGACTGTTGTCCAGTGTTATTTGGCCGGTCAGAATAAGTTGCAAAAATAGTCTTGTAATATCAAGACTTCTACATATTTGCTATTCTGCCAGTATTTTTAACATCTGATAAGCACTGAATATATTAATACTAATGCATTGCAAGTGTGGCATAGTGATATAATATTGTCTGTTCAGTAGTGTGCTTGTTCTTTACTTTTCGGATTTCAACCTGGCTATGAAGTTCTAACAGTGCTACAGAAATTGCTAGATCAGATGGATATCATGATTGCATGGTCAAGCCTGCTTAGTGGACTCAATGCACAAAAACTTTGACTATTTTTATGTTGCTTATCTCTATGAACAAGCTGTATAAGTTGGTACTGGCATAACCAGGTAAGTAAATGACAAAACCCTTAGATTTGCTATGCTGGCCCTGTGTTGAACCATTGGATTCATCCATTGCTGGCTGAAAAACCGAATTGTATAGAATTACTTGATCCATAATATATAGGCCTAATCTTTGGAGCTTGAGAGCTGCAATATTCTTGCTTTATTAATGCATTGCTGATTCTATTACTTAAACGACAATAATACTAATATTATATTTATGCAACGCCCCATGGCACATTTGGGGAGACACCAAAACCTTGTAGTCACCGATGGACATGATGTGCAGTCAGGCAACATGGCCATTCAGAAGATTGAGAAGGTTTTTAACATTTTCAGAGTTAGTTTTATCAGTATTCTAAAGGAGATATGCAAATGACCAGATGCAAAAGATTGATTGGTGATTGGTGATTGGTTTTGTTTCTGAAGGCAAACGTCATCGATCGATTCCAAAGTACAGTGATATTCCACAGAAAGTCAGCGATATTCTTATCAAGGCCATTTCAATTAACAGCGGTTACACGTCAAGGATATTGGTAATTTTGGCATTTTAACAGTGCTAGTGGTAATAAATTTAGTTAATAAATAATAATGTAGCCATTTCAGATGACAACATTTACTTTCTTCATTGATCACATTTCTCTGTCGCCGGGTGTTTGAATAGCATTTCACCTTCAATACACTCATGCACGTATTACTGTGGACGCTTTCAAGATGAATCTCAAGATTCATTTCTTCAAGATTGCATGCCCTGATTAATTCGTTGAGTTTGTTAAGCACCAGTGTAATTTGTAACGACTGTGTTGGGTTAAGGCGCTATAGAAATCGTTGCATTCACATCATTATTACTATTAAATGAAGAAATACATTAATTCAAGCATTAAAGGTACTAGTTGTCATGCTTAGTATTTTGTTAGAATCTTTAAAGTCGAGGAATTCGCTCCTCTTCAGGATTCCATTTGTTAGCATTTTTTTTTCTTTCAGGCAGCACCAGTCAAGGGTCAGCTTCCGAAGCAGGTTGGCAACAAGACGGAATGTGCCCTTCTTGGATTTGTCTTGGACCTTGAGCAGGACTATGAGAAAGTACGAGAGGCGATGCCTGAAGAAAGATTCCACAAGGTCTACACGTTCAACTCCGTCCGTAAATCGATGAGCACCGTGATTCCAATCAACAAGGGATTCACTGTGTTCACAAAGGGTGCTTCAGAAATTGTGCTCAAAAGGTAGAACGTTGTCTATTCCGAAAAGTCTCAGCAGAACTATGTAATGTCAACTTTAGGCAGCATGTAGGCTAAAGCCATTGTGTAGTTATGAAATTTGATGACAATATTATTATAATGCACAAAATAGAATGATGATGATAATAATGGTGATGGTGATGATGATGGTGATGGTGACGGCGACGACGATGATGACGCTGAGGGTGATGGTGAGATGATGATGATAATGATGATTATGATAATGGTGACAACTATAATCTTGAGACGTTCTAGCTAGCTGTCCCAGAATTGATTTTGTATCTCTGAATGTTTTTTCATTCTTGATGGATCTGAGGAACCTCGGTTATAATAAAAACGGAAATAGTAATATTTCTCGTGACCATCAACTTAATGGACTCCGTCAATTGCACAGGTCGAAAGTTCCTGATGGAGTATGGGTGCCTCATGACAGTCGTCTCGGGCGACTTTCTGGAACCCGTGCACCTGTTCCAGCGTTTAGGCCTACCGTATCTATTATGCACTCAGAGATTCAAAATCATGACCTTCAGAGGCATGTTCACATAACCCACTGGTCACGAGGGCAGCTCTTCAATTTAATGGCAGACCTACCATAGTTTCTTAAAACTCGAGGGCTTATTTATACTTAGAGTGAAAAAACGATGTTAATGATTCTAATATCAGCATTTGTTGATATGATTAGATGTTCATGGATGATGGGAAGAGATGGAGAACCACATCCGTTTGGAACAGAGGATCAAGAGAATCTAGTACGAGCAGTCATTGAACCAATGGCCTCAGAAGGCCTTAGAACTATTTGTGTTGCTTACAAAAATTATGTATCAGGTAAGTCATTTCTAATTTTTTTATTTATGACTGTATTTTTTTTGAGAGAGAAGACGTAAGGAAGACTTTTAGTCATTGAAGTTTTTGTGATGCTTGCATTTAGCGAAAATATTTTAGGGAGGTTGCTTCTTTGATGGCTTTGCTAATTGAAGGATTTACGCAGTTGGTAATTATCTTGCCATATCCTGCTTTATCTTGCATTGCATTGCACCTTACCTAACGTTATATACTCAATGCCTCGTCTGTTTCCTTGCTTCACATTATTAATTATCAGACCTTTGCTACTGTACGTCACCTTTCTTTGTAGTCAATACCTTCCCGTCCCATACCTTGCTTTTTGTTTCTCAGGTGATGCACAGCCCAATGACGTTCACATAACGAGTGAACCAGACTGGGAGGATGAGACCAGCATTGGCTCAGACCTCACCTGTCTCTGTGTTGTTGGCATTGAAGACCCGGTCCGTCCAGAGGTAAGTCCCATACCTTTAGGAATAAATCTTGGACCAATCTGGGAGATGAGGCCAGCATTGACGAAAACCACTTTTCTCTGTGTTGTTGGCATTAAATACCCTGTCCGTGCAGAGGTATGCTAAGTCCCGTACGTGCGAGTCTTGGTCATGTTCCGAGATGCTAATCAAAAGAGAAAGAGGGAAGTCTTTAACTTTACTAGTCATTGACTAGGTTCAATAAAAAAAACTATGTTTCTATGTGTTTTGCATTAGTTGTTGCCACGCCGCTGAGTGTTTGTTATTCAAGTTTGATGTACTGACGATCAACATTCATAAATAAAAATGTAAATTTTATACACCATATTTGGTGTGTTTTCTTGTAAAGGTACCAGATGCCATTGTCAAGTGCCAGAAGGCTGGCATAACAGTGCGAATGGTCACAGGTGATAATATCAACACGGCCAGGTCCATCGCATTGAAATGTGGCATTCTCAAAGCAAAGGATGACTTTCTTGTTCTTGAAGGACCGGACTTCAACCTGCGAATTCGACCAGAGCCAAATGCTCCGGTTATTAGCACTCTTCCTTAAGTCGATCAATCATTATCTCTTTGTGGCTCGTCTTTATGCATATTGTTGTTCTTGCTGTGTAAAGTCTTGCCTTTCTTGTCGTGTTGTGTTGGGATGTTTATCTTATCTACCATAGCTCTGCACAGGCATTACTTGTGCCTGTCATCTTGTCATCATGTGTGTTTTCATTTTCTGTTATACCTTTGTGCATAGATTGAGTATTCGCATATTACGAATATTAAGATTTTCAAATATTCACGAATATTAACGAATATTAAAACTGCCAACGAATATTATATTCGTAAAATATTATGTTATTTCAAGAAATTCTTAATTCTGATTTTGTTATTTATGAAAATGTTTAACCTACATACAGGGACTTAAACTGCTTAATACCGAGTAACATTTCGGTTTCGATCGTTCACCTTAATTCGTTAACGAATATTTGCGAATATTTACGAATATTAAAAAATCTTAATATTCACGAATATTTACGAATATTAAAACCTAAAGTTACGAATACTCAATCTATGCCTTTGTGTCTACATGTGTATTATAAATTAAGTCACATATTGCAGCACATTGTGAATAGGAATCCGTCCGAGGCAATGCTTATGTGGCAATGGCTGTGTCTGTTACTAAAGCTAAGTTATGCTTGTCATTGAGATGAAGGCAATTCATCTCGAATTCAGATGTTGACTAGTGCTGCTATCTATTTTATTGTGTTTATTGCATAATATTTTTGGTATTATTAGCTTGCATTTACTTTTCATCTGCCTTGTGCCTTGATGTTAAAGATTTCATTAGCAATGGAAAGTTCATGTATAAGCACTCGTCTGTTGAGCTGTCATATAGGCCTATTACCCGGCCAGCCCTTCTAGAGTCTGCAGTTGAAACGATGTTGGCATTACACCACATTGATAATGAGGACATCTTAAAGGACCAGGAGCGTCTCATTAACACAGTTTCTAAATCCTAAACACGAACAACATTGTAGTACATTATACTAAACAATTTATATAACAGTAAGACACTTGGTGAGTCTATATGCAAATTTCAATCACTCAATCTCTCAAACACAGGCATGACTAGTGTGAGGGCATTAGATTTGTATGGTTGCTGAGAATTGTATGGCTCAGGTGTCATCTCATAAATTAACGAGTTTCTTTTTGTGTGTCCTACAGGTGGAGCAGGAACTGCTCGATAAGATTTGGCCAAGGCTGCGTGTTTTGGCGAGATCTTCGCCGCAGGATAAGTACACTCTTGTAAAGGGTATCATTGACAGCCGTCTTAACCCTAACCGAGAGGTTGTTGCTGTGACTGGTGATGGAACAAACGATGGTCCGGCTCTCAAGAAGGCAGACGTCGGCTTTGCTATGGCAAGTGGACTTGGCAAGAATTCAGTGACTCAATAATTGCTCAATTGCAAAGCATGATGGACAAAATAATTGAGTAAAGTAATTCACAAGCAACGGTTGTTTTTAAAATGTGTTGTTGCTAATGTGTCAACACATTTGTTATCAGCTATATCAAAAGGTTTTCTCATGTGTGTGATGCACTGTCCATTTCTTTACTCCAAGCAATGTTGTTATCTGAATTTTCTTGATGCTACCCAACTAGTGCCTGCATTTATGCAACCATGTTGGCTGCTGTTTTCCCATTGTACCACGTCATTTCAAAAGACTGGTTTTTCATGTGCGGACTCATTGCCCTTCCTCTTTTGCATGTGGAGTTTTAATCTTGCCACAGTTTGCGAATTGACAATAATTGTTATCAAGCCATATGTCACCAATTAGGCCTAAGCAAGGTTTTCGACCATCCTGGCAACATGGCTTGAAAAATTATGGATTGCTGTTATAAGTTTTGCTCTTCCTCGAAATATGTACAAATATATGCTGGGTTGAGGTATGTTTTAGGAGGTTCTCAGCGCTTGAGCAAAACTGCTAAAAGTGCTAAGTTACTAATCATAATTTTCAAGTTATGAAGTTCATATTTGTTCATATAGGCCTACATTATACATATACGCATACATTTACAGATAATTACTGACATACAATACATATAAACGTAAATGCATGACGTAAACCTCTTCATGAAGTCAGTAATTACCATTTATTTCCATAGTAATTACCAATTATTTCCATCAACTACCTGCTGAACATATATTCACTGTTGCTCTACTTTAGCATTGAAATGTACATTTTGGTTTAACAGGGCATTGCAGGCACGGACGTTGCAAAAGAGGCATCTGACATTATCCTGACGGATGACAACTTTACGAGCATTGTGAAGGCCGTCATGTGGGGTAGAAATGTGTATGACAGCATCGCCAAGTTTCTGCAGTTCCAGCTGACTGTCAACGTCGTTGCCGTTATAGCGGCCTTCCTTGGAGCCTGTGCCATCGAGGTAATAGGTCTATGCCTTAATAGAAAGTCTGATTTTTTTAATAGCCGATAGGGTATTTCTAGAACCTGTATCATCAGTGTCTTCTATTACATTGTGGTGACTAATCTGTATCTGTGCACTGCTTCTCACTGGTTTTGGCCTAAACTGGAATTATTTTTTAATGAATTTATCACCATTTCGGATTTTGTCAAAGGAACATTTATGAAACCGGATTATTGTCTTGTCAGTTACGTTGAAGCCTATGCCACACTTGGCCGCATTAAGGCTTGTGCGGCCCGAGTGCTGTGATAACCTAGGCTTCCAGGTTCCCCTTCTGTCAGGGACGGGTCCACCATGTATATATAAATCATTAATCATTTAAAATCTATGTTATTAATGTTGCAGCATTCTCATTAAGAAATTTAAACGCTTCTGAAAATCCGGACTCTCAAAAGTGGGGCCCTCTCAAAATTTCAGACCCTGGTGCTGCAGTTTGTGTTATATCTATTATGCTGGTCAGTTCAATTATGAAATCTAAATTGTCACTGTTGAACGTTGTAGGATTCTCCTTTGAAAGCAATTCAAATGCTGTGGGTAAACCTGATCATGGACACTCTTGCCTCTCTTGCCTTGGCAACAGAATTACCATCAGAAGAGATGCTAAATCGCAAGCCATATGGCAGAACAAAGCCTCTTATCTCTCGGACAATGATGAAGAATATCATTGGCCACTCTATCTACCAGCTGATTATCGTCTTTGGACTACTCTTTTTTGGTATAACCATCATGATTTTATCTATAATTATTTTGACTGTTACACTATTTAAGCCACACATTAGGCCTACTTTGAAGACACTGATAGCACGTTACTGTAGTCTGTACATATACTTGCATGCATATAATAGGCCTACATCCATACGTCCATACAATGTCATGTTAATGCACATCCAGACATACATGTATAATGGTGGGTCTACTACAGAATTCTGCACATGAGACTTAGATTAGTTAGTCATCAGTAAAATATTGCTACAAAAGTTGTGAGATTTCAAAGAAGTTTTTAAACTTGTTTTTTATTACTAGGTCATATTTTGTTTGACATTGATGATGGAACGTACGCCAAAGTTCACGCACCTCCGTCGGAACATTTCACAATCATCTTCAATACGTTTGTTATGATGACGCTTTTCAATGAGGTTAACGCTCGAAAGATACACGGACAACGCAACGTGTTTGCAGGACTTAACCGAAATCCGGTTTTCATGGGCGTTTGGATTGGGACGTTTATTGGCCAGGTTGGTCTGCAGAGAATTGTTAGCAAATTTGTTTCTTTAAGTGTAGAGAAATTGATTGCATTACATTAGATCTAATGGAATGGATTTTACTGCAGGGAAATCAATATTTTTTCACCTCGCACTTGCTATGGCATTGCATTCAACTGAATAATAGGCTAGATTTGAATTGGGATTTGTGAGCTTAGATTTTTTATAAATTTTTATTTCTCCATTTCTATAGCGCCCCTTCAAGCTCTCTACTCAGAGGCGCTCACGACTACAGTGTAGACATTGCATCGGAGTTTCACGCCGAAGCGCCCAAGGACTTGCTCAAGGTCCCTATGCGGCGACTTGAGGTGGATTCGAACCTCGAACCTTCCGGCTTAAAGCAACGACGCCACCACTACACCACAGCGCCCCGCAATCACTTTTGTGAGGAATTAGGCCTACTACAGAATTATACAAGGAATGAATTTTAGAATGATTAGTTTTGATTAGCTCAGATTTCAAGTGTTAGACACAAATGTTCGAGAGTGAATTCTGTTGAACTAGATTTGATTCAGATGACCTTAATGCATTTAATTGAAATTTTTTAAAGGTGTCATTAAATTTTGTGATGAAGCTTACATGCTTAGAGTGGTGTCGGATATGTGTCTTGTAGGTCATTATAGTTCAGTTTGGTGGATTTGCATTTGCTACATCTGGTCTCAATGCAGAGCAGTGGATGTGGTGCCTGTTGTTTGGTGTGGGAGAACTAGTATGGGGTCAAGTGAGTATGTTCTCTCAAGGTTGTATGAAAAACTAGAATTTACTAGATCAATTGTTTTCTGTATCTTAACTTTGCCTCACATGGGTACAGATGACTACGTTCATAGGTGCAATCATGTCCTAAAAGTTGGGGGACCATAATGAATCACGTCCTAAAAGTTGGGGGACCATAATAATAAAGTTAGGGGACCACTCAAAAGTTGGGGGGACGCGTCCCGTGGGTCCCATAGGGTGGTTGCGCCTATGACTACGTTACACTGTATTGCATTACCTTACACGATGAGAAAGGACAATTGTCGTTTGTTTAGTTAGTATGCTAAGTATGTAATCCAACGGTTGTGAATTTGATACTTCTTGGCAGACTCTAAGTAATGAATCCTTCCCTTACGTTCCATTACTTTCCGGTACATGCATTTACTTCTTCAAACTACAGTGCATTCAGGGCTTAAGTGTGCGTGGACGGTCATGGCCGTGGTCCATGCACTTTTTTTCAAGTCTGAATGCCGTCTTGCCACTTATTTGGCCAGCACAGTATGGAAAAGTAAGGGGCATCCAGGCACTTCTTTTTTCACATTATAAGCACTGATTACATTACAATACATTTCATTGGTCTGCTGCTATTAGCGTACGTACATGCATAATTAACTGGCATGAATTTGGAAGAACTGAGGGACTTGTCTGCGAACAGAGAACAATGGAGAATGTGTGTCAGGATGATCGCTAGAGCTCTACGAGCTGACAGCACAAGGTGACAAGGTGACATGCATAATTGCATATACTTGTTGCTGTTGTTGTGCTTTATCGAATTTCTACAGATAGTCACTTCGCTACCTACTCATCGATTGCCAAAATGCCTTACACTGGGCAAGCCAACAGTACAAGAAATAGAACGGATTGATAGGAGGAACGTAGTGGAAACAGAGGAAGCGGAAGAGGATGTTTCCGATGAAATGGGTCAGAGAGGTCAAATTCTCTGGATTCGTGGCCTCAGTCGACTACAGCATCAGGTATATACACAACAGTCCGCCTACATTAGTTTAGCTAATTTCTGTGCAAATCAGTTGATTATTTGCTGTTTGGCATCTGGATTAATAATTGATCATAGCATTTGTTTCTTATTCATATGTGGCTGGTACTACTTTGGCTGAGTTTTCATGTATGAAAAACCGCCAGTGTATGCTGCAGTTGTCTCTCTATTTATTATTGGCTTAAATTAAATTCCCAGAGTATAAATTATATCTACTTCAAAGGCCTATCATGCAGTAACCTACAGCTCCCAACAATGCTGCCATCCCAACACCATTCAGTCTAGTGCCCTATAGCCGATTACCAATATGTCTGTACCCCACTCACTGCTCATCTCTAGTTCTCCAAGACTTCAACCGAAGCATATCGTACACTATGCCTCATCTCTTGAATGATCTACCTACAGAATTCCAAAACATTTAGGTTCCTGCTTTTGACTTCGAATTTGGATAGCCTTTACGACTCAATACGGTGCTCATGAATAAGCTGGAGCCCTGCACTTAATTTTGAAGTACGGTAGCATTTTGGAATTTGGAAGTTGCTATTGCATTTACTATTACTATTATTCTAAGCAGAATTTACTTAAGATAGAATTGTTCTTAATGAGCTCTGACACTATTTAAGCCATTAGAGAATATTTCGAATAAAGATATATTCAATGTTCAGTTGCTTGCCTACAGTCAGTGCAGAAACTTTTCCTATTTGGACCTACTAGTGCTAGATTCGTCTTTTCGAAGAGTTGCGGCTCGAGGCACCTCATGCAGTTTGTTTATTCCAGTCTCACAAGAGCCAAATGTAGTCTGCATTATATAATTTATATGACAATATACACAACACTTGTTTGTTGTTGAATGCTTTTAGATACGAGTGGTGAACGTGTTCCAAGAGGCAACTTCAGCACCTACCAGCCAGCTGTCGCCCCGGGCACGCCAGTCCATCGCAGCCATGGCCCTGCACACAGCCGCCGCTGAAGCTGTGCGTGCCAGATCGGGAAGCAAGGGTGACTCAGCAGGACCTTCAGCGCCATTTAGGCAGAAGTCGGAGAGCACTAGTCTATAACTTGAGTCACAGTACATCAGCATTTCGTCATCATAGACACTTTGATCGTGTGATGAAAACTTGTGTGGAGTGACTTGCTAAGTCAGCAATTTCTCTGGCTTTGATCATCCATGGCTGTTCTGGCTTCTGTCCATTTATTGATGGATCGATTGAGGAATTGGATGAATGCCAGATGGTTTGAGCTGCAGATTATGTGATTCTATGATTGAGAGGGTGATTGATTGTTGATTGACAGATTGGTCATTTAGCTGAATGATGATTGTGCTATCTGGCAATTGATTGCATGATTAATTGGTTGATGACTGAGGGTTGATTGATAGGCTGATTGAATGATTGTTGAATTGACTGATTGATTATCTGGCTAATGATTAGTTGGTCTAGTAATTGATGATTGATTTATGATTGATAGATAGATTGATTGATAAGTTAATCCAGAAATACTTGACCAGTAGTAATTGAATGTGTGACTGCTTGGCTGACTGATCATGTGATTGCTGGCTGTTGAGTTTATACTTTATTTAGAGAATAACATATCAAGTAGTTAATTAGTTATGTTCTGAACAGGCTTCCTAGTCTAGAGGTGCACTGCTTTGGGTAAGTTTATCACAGGTAAGGTGCATTAACGTACATGTATCTACATGTACCGACAATTGACAGATAGTTAAGAGTGCCTTTTAAATTCCTCTCAAATCTCTGCACATATGGTTCTAGCTGGCCTGAACGTGTGCCCTGAACGTGTGCCTTTGAGGTAGTCAGGTTATATAGGTAACCAAAATGTTTTACTAGTTATTGGATTCACAATTTCACATGAGGCTTGTCAGTGTGATGTGCATTATGTGGTTCTGACTACGACAGAGAAGGCTGTATGGACAGCTATGGCTTTGGGCAGAGAATTTGGATTTAGTTATTATTTCCAATTGCCTTCACAACTTTCTGACCTCCTGATAGAAGAAATGCTATATGACAATGTAATTGCGAAGCAGGGTTTGAAATATGTAGGCTATGTAGCAATTAATCTGTTCTTTTACAGCTCTGGAGTGTGTTTATGTGCTATAGAGAATGGATGCTCGTGTGCCAATGAGTCTGCCCGACTGCATGGGTGTTTCAATTGTATGGGTGTTTTTTGGGTTCCCAATTCTTAGTGGTGGTGATTGGATAGATCCTCAACCATGCATTCTGATTTAACAGCTTCAAACTTCCATGGTGTACAGAGGAGAGTTGTTGTGTGTTATATGCACACGCTTCAAATTTATGCGACTAGGCTGCTCTTCAGACAAAAACTGGCCGGTGGCAGTGAACAGTCAGTTGGCATGCTGCGTTTTTAATAACAGGCTACAGTGTTTAACGCTGAACAACTTATGTCTTGACAACTTGAGAGTTCTAGCTACATCAATGTCTGCTGTTGTCGGAGTAGTTTGACTTTACATTAATTTTGTCAGCAGATGAAACTGGTTTTCCAATTCCAATGTACATTTTCCTGAGTTCCTGCTTTACCAGTCCGTTTCAGATGTTTTCGGAATTTGATAATGGCGTAATTATTCATGACATCTTTCTTTTGTTTGGTGTGTTTGGCATGTTTTAAGCTTCACTTCATAATCTAATTCAATACTGCAGTTTGATGCGCGTGTACATGGCAATTGTCCCAAGTAACGAATTGCAATTTTCTTGTTTGAATCAAGTATTGTTTCATATAGCGGGTTTCGAATGTAGAAGTTTGATGCGTAACTTTTACTTGCAAAGTTTGACATTATATGAATTGCGAGTTTTATCAGAGTTTATAGCTTGATACAGGTCTTGTAAGTTGCAGAAGGCCATGGCTTGGACCACTTTATCAATGTCTAGTCCATGCATGGAATACATTCATAAAATCAAACATATACAATAGACAAATGTCTATTAAGTACTGGTAATAGACTGACCTCTTACTTCGTCACTCTAGAACTACTATGGCTCAGTCTTGTTCATTTGCCTCAATTGGTCTTGCTCTTTGGAATGCGCTTTCTCGCTCTGTTTGCTCTACACTTCTGTCTGACAGTCTCTCTTCTGCCTTGTCTCCTCAAAACTGCTTCTTCTCTCAATGCCTTGCGCGCTGGGAGCGCCTCTGAATGAGTCGCTTTATAAATGTTTAAATGCAATACAATTCAATACAACATTAAGAAACTAGAACAAGAAGCAACGATTATATATACTTTTATATAGGGCCCATGGCCCATCCATATATTGCATACGGTACGCAAAAATGCATTTTTACCCCTCCCCTGTTGCAACTCTCACATTTGCGGACCTCTTCTATCCAGGCCATCCAGCGACTACACTTCCCGTGTTAGGCCTACAACCACGCTTTATCTATTCTGGCATTTCTGTGCTACAACCGAGAAAGCACGACGCTGACAGGTTGAGGTATCAACACGCGGGAATAAAAAGCCTCCCGCAGAGTCCCGCTAGAGGCAGAGCGAATGGCTCTGCGAGCTGGACAACATATATTGGACAGCAGAGTTCACATAGATAGCCTAGGCCGAAGTACAGCCAAGAAGACAACGCTAAACTAGTAGCCCGCGTAGAGTATCGTAGGCCTACATGTAAAATTAAACGAAGGCATATCTGTAGGGATTCGCCCAATTAGCCGAGCTGCAGACCGAAGAACACGGCGTCGAGGCTTGTTTAATTGCTCGTAGTCCAATGATAAGAAATTCTGTTTTTGAAGGCTTATGCTAATGCGGCCGTGGCCTAATTCCGTGTCAATTTTAAATAAGCGGGTTCGACATCTCAGTATAGGTCAGGTCAATTCGGGGGCGGAAGTGACCCCAAGGACCTGCAAGGTCTTATCCAATGCCGGAAGTGCCGTTGTTGCATATTAAAAATGGAGATTGTTGATGGTTTAGAGGATTTCAAGCGATGGAATATCGATGCACTAAGAAAATTTTGTCGTAATCGTGGGTTGAAAGTCATGCAATGTAGAAAGAAAGAGGAGTTAGTTGCTTTAGCGTTTGCCGCATATAGCCAGAACTATCCAGTTATTGTTAATAAAGATGAGGAGAAATTGGAAGCGAGCGAGCAGTATAAGGAGCTACTGTGCCTCGACGACGGCACACGTATTCCGGATCCTTTTCAACTGCAGACTGACTGGTTGTCTGAAAGTGAGGGAATGCAATTTTGGCCGCCGTGCATGATAATGAACATTTCGGAGTATCTAATAGCCAACAATGAACGTCCGTTGTGCACTCGTCTCCGCAATGACTACAAAGAAGGTATGTATAGAACGGACATATTTTAATAATCTTTTCCACTGTTGTAAATTATTTGCAGTCTTGTATGATGAATTGTTATTTAGTCATTGCTGAAGTACCTACTAGATGCGTCCTCATTTTGATGGGTCTTGCGGTCTTATCCTAGCCTTTGATAACGAACGGCTGTAAAAATCTGTAAAAGAACTAAGCGCCCGTATGTCTTAGAACAATCCTTCCCAGCAGTCTATAAACCAACTAATATAGTTGATACTAGACTCCTCTGCTTCATATGGATGTAGCCTGAATCGCTGAGTGAATATCGCCCTTATCCCCGAAATTCATGTTCATGCATATTAAGGCCAAAAAAAAATAATGTTGTGTTTCCGGTAACCCGACCGACCCTCTTTTATTGCCGCGACTCAAATAATTTTGTAAAATATTTTTATTTTTAAAAAAATTTATTAAAAAAAAATATTTTTGTAAAAAAATTTTTTTAAAAAATTTGTATTGACATAATACGGTGACATTGCCTTCCGTATAGAGTTGGATCTTAGGCCAAAAAACTGATGTTGTGTTTCCAGTAACCCGACCGACTCACTTTTATTGCCGCAACTCGGAAAATTTTGTGGAAATTTTTTATTTACACTGACATAGACTCCCGTATATGAGATGTACAATTGGAACATCATAATTATAGCCTTCACTAAGCCAGGCGACGATCGTAAGCAGTGGTCTTTCAAGGTATATAATGATCTGTTAATTAGAGCAATCAATAGTTTCCCACGGTCAGTTTGACAAAGCAGGCGGTTGTGGGGGTGGATGGGGGGGGAGAGTGATAGATCTGAAAGGAGGGTTTTCTCACGGTAGCTCTTTGCAGGCATTGAGTACAGGGCCATCTAGCCTGTAGGACATGATGGCTATACACAGCCTGCTGCAAGTTTATAGTTTAACTTGCTGTTTTTCCGTCCTAAGACAGTCCATTTTTGCTCACTTTATTCTAGCTGACCAGGCTCTCTTGTGATCACTATGCCCTCCTTTGCTCTCTGCCTCTTTCTGCTCTCTTTTGCTCACTGTGCTCTTGTGTTTACTGTGCCTTTTTGTGCTAAGGGTGCTCTGTTCTTCTAACTCTGCTCTCTTCCGCTCACTGAGCAGTTCCCTTTTATTTCGAGCACCCTTTGGTGAAGAATATAACATTCATTCATTCAAGAATTTATATAGCACCTTTTCAAGTTAACTTCTCAGAGGGGCTCCCGACTCTAGCATGGCCAAAAAGAACATTTTTCAAATGAATAGAATGTTTCATTTTATTTTATTGATCTCTCGATTTCTGTAGCGCCTCTTCAAGCTATCTACTCAGAAGCGCTCCCGACTACAGCGTGGACACTGCATTAGAGTTTCACTCCTGACTAACTACTTCCTGGCTGCCAATCTTGAGAAACCTCTAGCCTTATCATTCTCACTTGAGCCACCTCTAACGGTGATTAGGGAAAATAAATCTAGCAACCTCTAGGTGTAACTATAGTCACTGGCTCGGCCAATCTGGAACGACCCCTAGCAGTGATGTTCTGTTTGCACTCATCTTCCCCTTCCCTTCCCACTTTATCTTACCAGAAAAGATGTCAAAATAAAATTAATAGAATTGATTTCTAGGGCAGTTTTAGGTGCAGACAGTCAGGAAATAGGCAATTTATACTTGCTTAGAACACGTACTTTGTTGCAGCGTGTACCTTTATGCAAAAAAGAATAGTGGGTATAATTTTTCGGACAGTCACTGTATAAAAATATTTTTCCAAAATAAAAATATTTTCCGACCTACCTACCCAATTTTTTTTAGCTCTGTTACCGGAAACACAGCATTTTTTTTTGGCCTAATGAATTTTAAACACTAAAATGTGTAATCAACAACATTGACAGGATTATTATGTATGTATTTAATTTAAATCTAAATAGTTTTCTGGAGTTCAGCCGCTTACTAAAGTTAATAAATTTATATAATTCATTATTTTAGAGCTCTGTTCTTTTCATGGTTGCCATTTGGAAGCTGTTTTCTAGAAATAATGAATATGTCAGCACTTCGTCTTTTTTGTAAGTTGTCTATTTCTAAGCATTTTGATCAGTATACGTGACCAATGCTGTAGAATTGCAATTTATGGCAGTAGCAACTAATTTCTAGAATTCATGTATTTTTAGCAGTGCTTTTGCATTAATTTTGAATTGTATTTGCCCGTAGTTGCAATAATTAATTGTGATAGTCCTAAAGTTGGGCAGGATTTGCCTTTACATATTGTTAAATTTGCGGATATTATATGTGAGAACTTAACAAATGTGCCTTCACATTGTGACTTTTGCAATGTACTTTAAGAGTTATTTTTGACTTAGTCTGTATTAGAAATGGTTACTTTATTCAGATATTGTACAACTCGTGTATTATGTTTATTCAGGCAAAGCTTTCCGCTACTTCGCATCACAGGAATCCTGGATTAAGGAAATATTCTTCCATAAGATTTCACCTGACAGTGATTTATGCTTTCTGAAGAGTGCCTGCATGCCTTCACAGAGAATTCAGCAAATCCCACACAAGCTATGGGTTTGCTTCAGTCTCAAAACCGGCTCAGTAATCAAGGCCTACTGTACATGTCTTGCTGGGTAAGTCAAGGAAATATAAATATATTTCCTTGACTTACCCAGCAAGACATGTTAAAATATTTTAATTTTTACTTTGTGCAATTATCTTACAAACTTATATTAGTCAAATTAGATTGGCTTGCTAAACATCCCCAAAGCATTTGAGCTAATCTATCATCAGCAGAGTTACCGTATGCATGTTAAATGCTCATTTCCCAAAGTTTTGCGCTCACTTGTTGCTTCATCCAGCCACCAGGAGCCCTCTGTTTTCTAGTTGTTTATACTGATCCTCGAGCTGGAACTATATTGCTGCTTTAACTTTTCTGCCTTCCGCTTGCCGTTTCGGATTAATAATAATAATTACGACAATTTCTATGGCTTACAAAGCAAGTAACATGTGGGATAAGCCATAGGGAACAAATATGATTTTGGCACGGATTTAAATCATTTTAAGGAGCCAGCCGATGAAATAGCGACAGGAAGTCTGTTCCAGCATCGAGGACCAGCGGCCGAGAAAGCCCAATCCTCTTCGATGATCGGAGCCGAAGCCCGGCCGTGGAGGAATGAGTCTGTGCAGAAATTACACAGGTACTCAGGCACAGCTCCATGAAGTGATCCGAAAACAAGGAGACACAGCTTGAACTTAATGCGAGATGGAACATGCGGCCAGTGGAGCATATCATGGAGAAGTGGCCAGCGTAATGACGAACCGCGCCACAGCGTGGAGTACCGACTGGTGTCCATCCACGAGGCACGCAGTTGCACCAGTCAGAAATCTGTTACAGCGGTCTTCTTTGGAAGTGTCGAAAGCAGCATTTGCCGCTCTGACAGCCTCAACCTATAAGATCTTGACGCAGCTCATGAGAAGATGGAGCTGCCAGAAGCAAAATGTCCAAGTGACATGATGCCTTATGGACAGATCAGACTCCAGCCGGACGACAAGATCGCACACAGAGGTCGAAGGCCTCGTCAGGTTCCCGCAAACACTCAGTGTGCCGGTGTCAAGATGGAGACTGTTTGCTGGTTGAAGAGCACCGTGCAGCGATAACAGAAATATTAGCGAAGCCACTCATGCGTGTTTGAGCAGATCCGTATCCAGTGAAAACAGAGGACTCAACGGATCTTTTTAATGTTCAATTAAAAATGCAGTGTGTAATAAAAAAATAAGTGTGTATTTATGTCATTTGGTCTAGAAATTGAGCCGAGGTACACCAAATGAAACTCAGTTTATGCGACAAAAATATCGGCAGTCTTAAAGTTCCCCTTTATATTCTATAGGGGAATCCGTACACTGAGTCATCCACTCTGAAGCAGTGTGGATGACTGTTCTCTATAACACAGTTGTCAGTCACAGCCAAATATCCATTTAAGAGAATAGAAAAATGTACCTATTTCCCGTATGGAAAGGAAAGGTTTGGAACTGCAGCTCTGTTTTTGTCTCATCAACTGAGTTTCACAGACACAACTTGAGACTTACTTGAGCTTCTTAGAGACTTTTCTATAATGCAACTTGGTTCTTTTTCATTATCATATTATCCATATTATCCATTTTGATTACTGTACTTTGGCTATTGTAAATTTAGAGGAGTCTGGTTGGTAACGTGAGATTCTAACATCACTATTTTTCCTTCAATTCAGGCTTGGATCAACATGCAACCATGTTGCAGCATTGCTGTTCAAAGTCAACTACGCATGGGAGCATGGTTTGACAGAAGGATGCTCCAAGCCATCCACATCAATGGAGAATCGATGGCTTTCACCTACACTGAGCAATGTTCAACCCGTGAAGTCATGCGACATGATCATCGAAAAGCCAAAATTTCGTTTTGGCGCCAAACCGAAGTCTACTGCTCGTAAGTCTACGACTGGTCGGCAATTATTTTCCACGGTTCGCAGCAGTTCCTGTTCTCAGCCATTAGTACTTGATGAAGTAGCTGGGGCGATGTTTCCAGAATGTCCGAACGCTGTTGCTCTACGCTACAGTCATTCTGAATCGCCACAGCAGTACGATCCATCAGCTGACGTCAATGTTGAATTGACAGAAGAATGCAAGTCAACACCCATATCGGTTGATATGAATTTTGTAGAATATGCTAAACGTTTTGATTGTGCTGCTGATTTTGTTCTGCCGGTATGTTCAGATGCTGCACTTAAGCAAATCGAAGAAGAAACGCGTGGACAAAGTAAAAGTCCACTTTGGTTTGTTTTACGAAGAGGGCGGATTTCTGCTTCAATTGCACATGAGGTTTTTACAAGAGCCAAAAAACTTATTGCTGGTAAAGTGTGTGATGCTGCCTCTGTTATCAAATTGATAACCGAGGGGAAAAATGTTAGGGCTGACCTTCCATCTTTGAAATATGGCCGAGAAAGTGAAGTGGAAGCGGTGGAAACTTACTATGTTGTTCAAAGCGTTGATCACGAGCACTTGTCAGTAAAAGAATGTGGCTTATGTATTCATAAGAAACTTTCATTTTTGTGCGCTTCACCCGATAGAATTGTCTGTTGTAGTTGCTGTGGTGAGGGATTACTCGAGGTTAAGTGCCCAATTAGTTGTGCAGACGCAGATCCAACTGAAGCCACTTTACCGTATCTTGTGTCCATTGATGGTCGTGTCATGTTAAAGCGGTCTCATAAATATTACACGCAAATTCAAATGCAGATGGCAGTTACTAACAGGCAGTGGTGTGATTTCTTTGTGTTTAGTAAGTGTGGCTATTTTCTGGAAAGAGTGATGTTTGATCAATCATTCTGGGATGTTTGCCAGTCAACGTTGGAAACTTGTTTCAACTCCTTTGTTTTGCCCAGCATGGTGAATTCTATTGCACCATGTTCAAGCAAGGCACAAGTATAATTAAGAAATATTGAAATAATATAAAAAGTTATTAATTACATTAGGCTGAGTGTATGTTACATAGAATCAATGCTTGTAACTGCTTCAATTTTCGTTGCAATGACTGTTATAATTTTTTTCACGTTTCTTTTAATTACACAGATCTTTGATATAGACATTCTAACATTGTCCCCATGGGTATGTAACAGTACTAGAGTTGAAAATTATGATAAGATCACAGATCACAGATTGGTTGATCCATATGAATGGATTTCTATATTCTTTAAGTAATGCTATGAGTAAAAAAGTTACATGCAATCGATCTACTTCACCAACGGATCTAACAGATTACAAAGAGCAGCACAGATAATCAAAATCTTGTCAAACAGTGGAATTAAAGACAATGGTAATACAGAACTCAAAATTTTAAACCACTTTATGCGATTAATTGCACGTTCAACATGGATTCTGGCATTTGCTATTTTCTTGGTTTTTAGGACATTGCTTCGCGACATTTGCTGCAAACCTGCACTAGGTGGTGGAATCTCCAATGTAGCATTGCGAAACATCAAGTCCTCTCTTATTGTGAATCCACGATCAGCCATTATTAAGTCATATGGCTCAATCAAATCAAGAAAACCCGACTTCTGCACAATGTATCTGTCTGTGGCACGACCACCCCATGCATTGGAGACAAATGATATCATGCCATCTGGTGTTATTGCTATTAGATACTTCAGAGTATTGTGTTTCTTATAGTCGGACCATGTGCAGGCCTGCAATTTTAAATCACGTGGACGCTCGATGAACGTTTCACTGCAATCTATGGTACAGCGCAGAGATGGATATTTCTGCCGCAGAGATTTTGGCATAAAACTGCGAATCTGACTTTTATCTGGCCAGAAAACTAAACATTGCAATTCTCGTGCCAAGAAAGTGATCCACGTATTTATAATACATGAGCAGGTCCCTACACTAATCCCAAATAAGTTTGACAAAAACTGATTTGTTAATCCCAGTCTCAGTTTCATTAGTGTTAAAATGAATTCATCTTTGCAACTCAAAATTCGCTTTGCACCAGACTTTGTTGGAGTTTTTCGGAAATTTCTTCTGTAGCCGGTTGTTGACATTCTTTTGGGGCCCATCCAGTATCTCATTCGCTCAGCTCGTGCTTTCAGCAAATTGAACAATGAGTTTAAAGCTGCTTTGTTTGGCAGACCTGTATTAAGCTTAACTTGTTTATCGTTACAAATAAACAAAGTGCATTTCGGAAGCAATGACGAATTTTTAGTCTGTAAAGCCAGTAATGATTCTTTTAATGTTTGCATTTCCACATGCAATTGCTGAATGTCCACTGCACTACTGTGACATCCTGGACATGACTGTTCTAGTGTTTTAATATGGTCAGAAGATGCCATAGATACAGCATCCGGTGTGTTGCTAAAAGGTAGACTTTCTACTTGGGTTGCTGCATAGCAGTGGTCGTGTGTCACAGTTCGAATACAGATTTCTTGGCTCGCTTCTGCAGTGTCGTCTGGTTCCAATAGCGTAGTACTTTCTTTATCTAAAACACCAGAAAATATTTTATAATAGAGTTAAAAAAAATTACACAATGGAGAAGAATTATTCGAATATGAATGTGCATTATTAGTAGTCTTGTATATTGAACCAGTTCTGTTGCTTATAGTTGCTGCCTGTTGTAAACTGTTTCTGCTTTATTGAATGGGAGCTATCAGCCCTACGAAAAGTGAGCTGAACTCAGTACAGAGTACACTTACAGCTCTGCAGTATGTAAAAATTTTCAAGTCTCTCTTAGTAGTGTTGCATCTGTACTGCACTTTATGCATGAAAAGATAATATTACATACTGTAGGTTATCCAGAAGATTACTATTTATGCAGAAATGCTTTTCACGCAACAATGTTGTTGTTACATTTGTATCGTGATTTTCTTACACAACTTAAGTGTTTGACCGCTTTTATGTATGCATTATTATTTTGTTTAACCACTGTCTGGGAATGAACAATTGAAAATGGTCAACCAAAAAGATCTGACATAATTATATATAACTTATAGAAATAATTATGTGCAGTTAATTTTATATATGTAATTATGTATACATGTAATTATGTGTGCATAATCTATGCAGTATGCATGCATATTAGAGTGTCTCTTAGCATAATGTAAAGAATTGTTTTTAAATTTCTCTCCGTCTCACCATAACTTGAAAAAGTGCTATATAAATTTTTGGAATGAAGGAATAAAAGTGAATAGAAAGTAATAGCCTGTTTCACTCATTCAATAGATTGAAGTTAGCTAATTAATATAGGAATTCTTTAACAATGCGAATTATGTGGCATATTTTTAGGCAATAGGTGTAGAAGTGCTAAAACTGTTATATAAAAAAACAACCTCTAAATAGTATCCGTTTTAGACCAAATTTCTTTAATTTTTTTCTTTATAAACCGAACAACTTGACAGGGTGAGAGATTTAAAATTTATACTTTAATTTTTAAAGTCTTGTTACTGTGTTATAATGCATATATTTGTATTAAGGAAAGTTACACTATTAAAAAACATGGTTATCCACTAAATTGCTTTATAAAAAGATGCAAGTTTTGTTGTGAACTGGGCATCTTTTTTGCAGCATCAATGTACAATATGTGTATCAAAAATTACAATGTGGCTTGTCATCAGTGTTTCTGAGGTTCTACAATGAGAATATTTGTAACGCTCGTTCTATACGTTTTCTGTAATTAGCATTATATAGGCAGGTGTGCTGTCCTGTGAATACTGCATTTATTTTATTTTATTTACATTTCTTTTGTCTTGTTACTGTGTTATAATTATTTGTTGAATAAAAGATTGATATATTAAGGCTGGCACTCAGAACACTCAATTAACATGTTACGATGTTTTGCGTGATGCAATAACCCTCTATTCTATGGAGGGACTGAGCAGTATGCAACAGCAGAATTTGACACAAGTGTAGTTTGTCGATATATGATGCAATGACGGATCTTGGTTTGATGTGAAAATTAACTGCTACATGTAAGTCAACTATTTTAACATACATGTCTGAGTGTAAACTCAGACTATTACCTTTTTCCTGAGATCAAGAAGTGTGTCCGAGCTTTGATAAATTGATACTTAGTTGTCCAAAACAATTTGACTACTCTTTAGCCTTTACTGATTATGGTTTGCCATTCGTATTTCTTACAAAATATATTATACACATGAGAATTGCCAATAGGGTTGAGAGGGTTCAACTCATAGGATCCCATAGTAAAGTCTTCATTGCATACCCAACTCCACATAAATCAATGTCTGACACATCTGCTTTTTTTACCACTCTCATTATATATATATATTTTTTAACACTATTATATATATATATATATATATATATATTGTCTGAAACTTCAAAGACTCTAGATCTATATATGGTGTTTGAAGACCACCATCTTTAAAGAATACAATTAATGTTACAACACACCTTCAGAAATCCTTTGGATCTTACATTCCTTTCGAAACTTCTTTGTTGGATGTAGAACTGATGGTGTGTTTGGCAGCTGTCGCTTTTGCATAACAGTGACCTCATAGCCTGTGCAATAAGATATACATACAATACATGCATTATTTACTCTTAAAAAAGACTTCACCCATACAGCCTTATGAAATTTAATTATTCAGTTCGTCAATTCTTTATGCTCTGCAGCTATGTGGTTGATTATGGAATCCAAGAGTGTTGCAAGCTAAAAAGAAACATTTGTTTTTATCATTTATATTTAATTATTTTATGGTAAAGGTATTGACCATACTCACTTTACAAGCGTTGGGCCTGTATTTGATGTCCACTGTCAGGCCATCAGTCCTTTGGTGGCATTGCCATACATGGGGATTAGGTGGCAAAGGTCTTTTCAACGAACCCAAGGCTGCACATTTTATTGAGCAATGTCCACTCTGGATTAGAAGACTGAGTCAACCTGGCTGGGCCAGTTGTGCTTGAAATTACTTCCTTTTGCTCTTTGTGCCAGTATGTTACCTCTCAGCTATCACACCGCCCCCGTGACATAATATCATCATACGCAGTACATAAAATTGTAAGTATTAGTTTTGTTTACATTTCACTTTTTCGGGAAATAACAAACAATTAGATTCTAATTTGACAAATTAAAAGCAATACAAGAAAGATTACAGCAACATAAGCCATACATAAACAATTAAACAGTTATGCTATCTCTCAACAATCACCAGTGTGCATACATGTATATATGTGTCTGTGTGTGTATTGAAGAATTACTACAAATAGTTTACCTAGATTTAGTGAAGGATCCGGGTTGCACAAAGAAGGAACTCCATCTAAAAAATGGTGCGAACATACTTTGTTGTTTTTATTTGGCTGCCAGTTTTGACCAGTGTACTTATCAGTACGATTCATCTGAAAATATAACCAAAAGTATAGAAGATATATCTCCTCTTGTTCAGTGAATTGACAAATATTCGCTTTAAACTAATAATAAACATTTAAGCAGTATTTCTTTCAGGATTTCTTGGGTGAATGGGAATATTTGCATTTCCTGATGTTAGCAGCATAGCTGTTTGCCTGTTACAATGGTATTAGCCGATTAAAGACAGAATCAAGAGCAAAACCATCCAATAACGGCGTTAAGGCCATGTAAAAGGTCAGTGTGGTCATTGTAAAAGATGATGCACTATGTCTTATACGACGAAATCACGGTCTATGCGGTCATTAGTTATAATTACTTTACTTCTATTAACGCACATATGGCGAGATTTTCACATAGGCTAGGAGCCTACATGTAGGCCTGGGTAATAAATATACAAAACATTTTTTCCAATGGGTTGCTATATATACGGTGCCATTATATAATTATAGGATTGTACATTTAGGCCTACCTACAACTCAACCTACCAGATCGGTCCACCGTCTTCTTCCATCTGGATCTTTGCTTACCGAAGGAAAATTAAATAGTCTGAACGGCGGTTCGCATATGCAGTGAGCAATACCAAAGTTAATATTGTGCAACGCACAGAACTGCTCTCTCCACAGTTTTAGTCTCATTTCGCTGTTTCTACAATTTACAACTGCACAATGAACTGACATTGTTTCTGGCAAGTTTATTTATTAACTGTAAAACTTCAGATTAGCGCAAACACTTTGAGATTAGCGCGCTTACAACATTGGCAGAATCATCCTAGGGAGTCTATAAATAGCCTAAACGCTTCATTAATTTATTACTCTATCCCCCGAATCGACCTTTGGTGACCCGACCCACTGCGCACGCGCGCGCCAGATGTCGATTCCGCTTATTACAACTGACAAATACCAGCCATATTAATATTTACGAGAGCCCACATGCCATGCATAACCATAAACATCTATTCTGATCTTTATGATCAAGCGCTAAATAATTTACTTTTACGATTTAACGTGAAGTCTGGGTCCGATGGGTCGATGCTCTGAGTTGTTCACGTATGATTGCAATCAATGTAATTTGTCGCAACATATTGATGATATCCCATGCTATCGTCCAGTGCAGAGTCCTTACGTATGATTGCGTCCAAAGCCTTCTATTACTGATTGCGTCCAGTCTTTAAAAATCTGTCAAGTTATTACACTCAATGCAGTTTATCATAAATTTATAATGACGTCACCGTAACGTTATCCATCTTCCAAGATGGTGAGTGTTTTGGTAGCGTCCTTTAAAAATTATTATTAATACTTCTTAATGATCACCATCGAATCACGCAAATATTTTAGACTGTGTGCCGTCCAAAAATCAACTATCTTAAGGCATAAATTGGGCTAGCCCGATGTAGGTTTTAATTTAACACGACTAGTTATAGTTTTTAGTCTTTATGAGGATTAGGCTAAGTGAGCACTGAGTCTGACAGTGTCAATGCCACTGCAACTCAACTATTGCCACTGTACGGCTGCCAACCATCCCGTATTCGCAGGGTTGGTATCGGAATCCAAGGCCGTAGCTATAGGGGGTGTTTTGGGTGTTTAAACACCCCTCGCATGAAATAATGCTATGATGAAACAATGCATTTACTAACACAGTCCTGATGTAGGGCTAAGAAGATTTCATTTTGAAGCTTTTTATTTCTATCTGACATTTCACAATAAATTAAATCGTGCCCAAACCCCTTGATCAGTTAATGATTCGGTTGCTTGTCGGCTTGCTCAAGCTCGATTAAACACCCCCTCCCCCTCAAATAAAATCCTGGCTACGGCGTTGCCGGAATCCGAAATCGGCTCATGCGTCTCATGTCCCGGATTGATCGCAAAATTTAATTGTCTTGCAACTTGCTGTAGAGATCCACTTTTTAAAATGCTGTTCTTATTTTGTACACTAAACGCAATAAGTTGTATGATGAATTTTGTGTTCTGCGATCCATGAGACCTAACGCTGTTGGCTGAACATGATACATTGAATGTTGGACAGAACGCTAAAGCGATAGATTAAACTTACCTATAAACTATAATGCCTAATAGGGCTAATGTAATATTTTCGTGTACCAATGTTATACTTTGTAGATGCTAGGATAAACTGATCGCCAGCCTCTGACGGCCTGTGATTTAACGTTCCTCCCACCCTCTGTACATCCGTCACAGAAGACAGGGTGTTATATACGATTAGCGATTTGCCATACAGGCAGAGCGTGTCAAAACTAAGATGGTTGGAATGTGCCAGGAGCATTCAACAAACTCCAACCCAATTTACGTGGCAAAGCTATGAGCTAAGTGAAGAATTTAATCGTTCGTCTGCCATACTGCGTCTTTCAACCGGAAAACATTTACTGCGGTATCACAAGACACGGATTATACCAGAAAGTGCACTCTGTTACTCGAAATGAGTAAAATCGGGGGGTGAACGGATCTGGGCTGGGTGCATTTTTTGTTGCCCACTTTGGTCCACAAGCATCAAGATTTGGATTCTAATATTATCTGCTGGAGGTTGTCAGTATTTAAAGCTGGCATGCAAATTAGTGACAACATTAGTTAGGAATATGCAAGCTCAAGTCACAATTTCTGAGGATATTCACTGATCGGAAATCTTGAAACAGGAATTATTATTACATTTTTTATGCGCTTCTAAGTGCACTTTTCCCCATATCTTTGAGTTTGGGCAAGAGCTGAATAAATTAAGCAAGCATTTCTAGAAGGATTCCTTCAATATGGCTGACCAACAGCAATTTGAATGCGGTCTAAGTGAATTGAAAGAACTGATGCAACATCGTGGATCGGATGGATACCAATTGATTAAGGTCACATATGGCAGCTCTATGGAAATCTGTAAAAGGCTCCGAACCTCACCCACAGAAGGTAAACTGTAAACATAATGGAAAACCCGCTAGCATACAAGAGCATTGATGCGTTTGTTGATTTTTCTTGTTGAAATTTTATAAAAAGTATAAAATATTCATTTAGCATATTTATTTGAGCTAGTTGAAAGCCACCATAATGAGATAAGCTAAGAGTAACTGTTTGTTTGTATGTGCACTTGTTATAGCGCCCCTTCAAGCTCTCTCTACTCAGAGGCACTCCCGACTGCAGAGCGGACACTGCAGCGGAGTTTCACGCCGAAGCGCTGAGCAATTGCGAGTAAAGGACTTGCCCAAGGTCCCTACGCGGCGACGTAGGGTGGATTCGAACCGCGAACCTTCCGGCTTCAAGGCAACGACGCCACCACTACACCGCGCCCCACAAAAAAAACTGTGATGAGTAGACTGTGATTAAATGTAAAGTACAAGCTGTACAACATGTAGGCTACATACACCACTTGCCACATACACCACTTGCCTCATGCTTAGGTCTAAAACTGTCTTGTAGCCTATACAAGCCCGCAGTTGTGATTCTGTGCTATGATACTGGAGATTGGAGAAGCAATGGTAAGTTCTTAAATTGCACTGTATACTTGTTCTAACTGCGTGAATTTGTTTAACTTTTAACAAATGATCGTATTGCTAAGTGCCTTATTACTCATACCCAATATTTGTGGTCTAATTAATGTAGTATACCTTAATTGATTAATAAACTGGCACTGGCTATAATCTGTGTTAAAGATCTTGAACTGTGGGTCAATTGAATATTCATGCAGGCTAGCTGTAGTGCTTAGATGTGGGATTTACGAAAGAAAGGAGGAGGAGAAGAGGAGGAGGACGAGGAGTAGAGCTAAGAAGGATTTACTTTTGGGCAAGAGAGATTGGAAGGTGAATACTATATGTACAGATGTAAAGAAAGATGTAAATCCCATAAAGTTAGCCATATCAAAAGAAACTTTTGCATCTGTTTTACAAGCTACTGTATTGGCAACTGCTTGATTGCCAATCCGAGGTCGGAGACTTTGTCCCACCAAAGTATATACTTGAGGATTTCTGCTCCAATTCCTTTCGGTATCGAAGTTCGCTATGGGAACTTATTGATGAAATGAGTAGGCCTACAATCAACCGCATGCCATCTTGTGCCGAATTTCTGATGCAAAGAAATGATTATGAAGTCACTAATTTACTTCTTAAAACTACCATGGTTGCCTCTCGGAGCTATACATCTTTTACAGACTATTTTATTCCATAGACTAGAGAACATGGTCGTTTGACTACATTGCACGGTCTTCAGTTGCTGACATTGATTTTATATCACGTAAAAAAATTTAATATTCTCCATTTCCCACATTCATGTTACAATGTAGTTGGAGGCCTATCCATTTACGCAAATTAATTAATTCATTCATTCATCCTGAGAAATTTTATAGGGCATCTTTACGATATCTATTCAGTGGCACTCTGCACTAGCATTTTAAATAATTATGATGTTAAATGTCATTACAATGAGTAATTACATCAGTTAGCAAAGCAATGCGCAGTGAGCTATGTTGCTTATTGTGTATTTAAAGCAGTTTTTTTTATCCGAGTACCAAATATAGCCTACAATTAAAGTTTGTTGTGTAGGTCTGTGTGCGCAGTACTGCGCAGATGTTTTCATGTAGGCTATACTCTGCTTACTTATGTGCCTACAGTACACACTAACGTATTTTGATAAGATTTCGCCATGTCTACAACAGGCCCACATAAATTTGTTAGGATGACATTGTAAAATGCTACCATTACAATTTTGGAGACTCAAAAAGAAATTATTATTATAGTAAGTAGGCCTATATTTGTTAAAGTCTTAGACCACTCTTATCAGCAGTAGAATAGTAGAGCAATTTTGTTAAGATTACAGCATAAAATGCTGGCACTGCAATGTGGAAATTCACAAATTTCTAGTGCTATACTAGAGGTTCTACAGATGTTGATGAGTTTGTTTCAGTGGGCATGATGATACGTCAATGACGAAGGAACTTCGTTATCGTATACCGGAACTGATATAAAATTTGTCTGACAGGTATAAGTGGGAGTCCAGCTGACACAAAACTGCGAAGCGATGTCTTTGGGGTGAATGTAATTCCACCGAGGGCACCAAAGTCCTTCCTTCGGTTGGCATGGGAAGCCCTGCAGGACTTCACGCTCATCGTTCTCATGATCGCTGCCATCGTCTCACTCGGCCTCTCTCTCTACGTCCCTGAGGATGATTCTAATTTGGGTAATATGTGAATCTTCAAGTTTCTGTTTAGTATCGTACGGCTAGTTCATTTCTCAATGAAGGCAATGTTTTCAGTTTTCAGTGAAAAATCTGCGGGGATTTATATAGCGAGAAGTGGAGTTTTGGTGAGTTCGTACATGATAGTTTAGTGAAACAGCCAAAGTTATAACCTCAGCCATTTATAAAGACTGATTACCGGGCTATCATTGCCATTCCCTTTGGCTCAGCGACCGCCCGAGGCAAAAGACGCACCCGAAAAGCGTTCAGCAGGAGGTCTTCTCAGCAGCATGCATGCTTCTCTGCCGCGAAACCTCGCAGATGCTGATCTTGATCTGTCCGGTATCAGCCCCATTTGCTCTTACCTCCATATCAAAGCCGTGCTTTTTCTGTGTTTGGCCAGGGGGTAGGGAGTGGCCTCCCTCTTGAGTTGTGTCTGTGCCATAGATCACACACGCATTCTATGAACATTTGAAACTGTTATTTTGGCTGTGCTGGTATTGGGACCACCTCTGAGTTGTTTCCTTGAAGATGCTCTAAAAATACTTGAATGCATGAATAATTATTGCATTGCGAGGAACTTGGTATAAACTTTATCTTTTTCGCATAAGCCATTTTGTCTAAATCTGCTTGTATAAATGAGAATTCAGCTATCCACATATCCTGATCCTAATCCATTGGTATGATTCGCATGTGCAGGCGATATTTCTACCAGAATATGTTATGTCTAGATCCGTGTGTCTTTCAGATCAAAAGCATTTTATAAAAAGATTGGAAAACATCCTATATAGGATGGTTGTACCAGTAGTTTTATAATGCCTGCATGTGCGCCCCCAGCTATTTTGTATGGGGATATCACAATGGTCAGGGTTAAATTTTTTAGCATGAGCTTGAAAAATGCAAAACAAGAAATTAAGAGCATGAGTATTTTTCGTAGACGTTTCTAGATGTAAATACCTCAGTTTCACTTTGTGTATTAAAAGCACTGAGGAGACAGACAACGAAACGAAAAAAAGAAAGGAGGAGGAGGAGGACGAGGACGAGAGCTAAGAAGTATTTACTTTTGGACAAGAGAGATTAGAAGGTGAATACTATAGGCCTATGTACAGATGTAAAGAAAGATGTAAAGTGGCCATGCTCAGAACGGAATTTGGAAAGTTCTGAGTGCTCACCGTAGGAAATTTTGGTATGCGTTTCGGCTAATAGCTCATTCTTAAATCCCTAATAAACTAGACGGACATGTGGAATAAATAGTGTTTCGTTCTAATATATATATTTAGGCATAAACGGTTTTAATAATAATCTTCATTTAATCTCTCAATCCGACACACCGCAGAATGATTACAAGTACATGTTATACGAAATACGGCCCACTATAGCACGACACGCAGGTCGGCTTTACAGCAGTGGGTTCGGTAGCTTAACACTAATGGCCTAATGCTGGATCACTCCTGGTCGGCCAAGCCAGAAGTGGGAGGGGCTATCTTTTATTTTTAGCAGAACCCGAGTCAAGCAACACAACAGCAACTGAAGAGGCAGTTTCAACCAAAATATATTTTATATATATTGTGTATTTTATATATATATATATAATATATTCCGGTATTAACTGTTTTAGACGAAGAGACATCTTACGGATGGATAGAGGGAGTAGCAATCCTCTGTGCCGTCATAGTTGTTGTTTTGGTGACATCCATCACTGACTGGCAGAAAGAAAAACAGTTTCGTGGACTTCAGAACAAAATCGAACACGAGCACAAGTTCTCGACACTGCGCAGTGGTGAAGTCGTCCAGATTCCTATCAGCAATATCGTTGTGGGAGACATCTGTCAAGTTAAATACGGTGAGTAGAAGGCGACAATAGGGGCCTATCATTTTCTTTGCATGTGCATGACCAATGACCATGGATGTAATAATTAGAGATGCATATCAAAGTGATTTAATTCTTTGAGCTTGAGTGATGATTTGTTTAAATGAAAACTCTGAAAGTCAATATTTATGTTGATCATTCAACTGAATTAATCTGAAGAACGGCTTTAGCTGATGGTGAAATAATTAAGAGAAGTCACAGTTTTGATACAAATGAGAATATCTAAAAACAAAATTTTCTAACTACCATAAACTCTTGTGCTGCACTCAATCTCAGTGTCTTCCAAAATCTTTGTTTCAACTACATGTCTGGTGTCTGAATCCTGTTGGAAATTTGGAAATTTCCAACTGCATTATAACCCATAAGATATATATATATATATATATATATAATATACATAATACATATATATATATAATATATATAAATAATAATATATATATTTTATATATATTGTAGTCGTTTATTTGATTGTATTTCATATTTATAATACATCTAATTTAATATTACCCGCATTCCTAAGTTCAGAAGTGTCTGCATGCCTGCACACAGCCTTAGCATGGGACTTCAATGGTGCAGGGCTATTTATTATGCAGGAAGTACTTGTTCAAGGCCATTACACAGTGACTTCTGAGTGTTGCCTCAAACCCATACTCTCGGTTTTTAGAGGTCGAGTGCCTTATTATTTTACTTGACTAGGATGTATCAGTTTTATGCTACAAGCCTATACAACCACCATTTCAACTCTAAACATCACCCACCTTAGCCGTCCATCTATCTGCCTGCCTGACTCTCCGGACTTGACCCGCTGCCTATCGATTTTGTTTTGATTAAGCGCCTGTGAATAAGCTAGTTCCCGTGACTTGGCTTTTGTGGATGCTGTAGAAGTCTCGAGATTACGATTACGATGTTCATGATCACACCTTTGAGGTTTAACATTGTTATTAAACATTTATTGTTTTTTTATTTTGTTGGCTTGCATGTCGCATCAACGTTCACATAACAGTAACATACATTTGCAACAAAATTCAACAAGAATTGTTATAAACTTAACATTAGTGCAGGTCAATGAGTCAGCCGACAAAGGTCCAGAAGACCCGCTTAGACTCGGCTGGCTCATTTACAAATTTAATTCTTGCATAAGTAAATGTGGAGGATCAAGAAATTCGCTATTTAAGACAATGAGTCACGAATACACATAATATATAGTTAAGTTGATTATGAAGCGGTTCACCAAAATAGCAGAATAGCAGAGGGCCACACTCCATTAATAAAATTAATGTGATCATAATACCTCGAAATCATCACAAAGTCAAGCATGCATTTCACTCAGACGGGAGGCATTCCCATCAAAATTCCCATTATAACCTGCACATAGCCTACATAAAAAGATAAATAAACACATATGCAGTATCTTGTCCTACATTCTCATTTTATTTGCAATGGTTTCATCAACTTAGTTTTATCAAGTCTATATCTCAGTAATTAGTTTCAACGTAATTTTGCCTCAACAGCAGTTAGGCTCATTAGCTGAGTGTTTCTGGTTTCAGGAGACCTACTACCAGCTGACGGCATAATAATTCAGAGTAACGATTTGAAAGTTGATGAGAGTACCCTCACTGGAGAGTCAGATCATGTGAAGAAAGGCGAAATGATTGACCCAATGCTTCTCTCAGGTAAGTAACTTAAGGTAATAGTGTTATATTATGGATCTCCTTTCCACCTGCATTGCTCAACTACTCGATGTCGTTGACTTTATCTCTAAATGTATGTCGTCCAACTTCCTCCACCTCAACCACTCTAAAACAGAAAATTTATTATCTTAGATCTTTCAGACCAATTCAATACATCTATCTACTAACTCTTCATCTCTGATGTCTCTGTCCTCAATCTTGGCGTTACCTTTGTTTCGTTACATCGCTCCTTTTCACATCACATCTCCAACCTTTCCTGCTCCTGCTTCATACATATTCATGACCTCTGCAGCTTCCGACCCATGCTTTACTTCAAAACTACTTCCACCTTTGCTGCCTCCATTGTCCAATCGATGCTCAACTACTGAAATTCTTTTTTCCTCAACCATGAATCCACAAGACTGAAGCGCCTGCAACTCATCCAAAGTTTATTTCCCAAAGTCATCAACAAAGCAGGGCTTCATGTTCAATCTTCACCTGTGTCCATCAAACCTGCTTGTAAGAAACATGTCAATACTTTTAAAACACTTTCAATCTTGGTTACCTCATTCAATCAGTGATTGAGAAAACTGTTTGAAGTCTGCCGCTATGACGAACCATCCAAGTGCATGCTTCATTCCTCACACAGCCAGGTGACCACAAGGTAAAATGTTCAAAATATCATTCGAGGATTTTGTGACTGGCCTCCAGATTAATTATTTCACATGAAAATTATCATAGATCCAAAAAAAATGTTTATGAGAAGTTTCCAGTGTACCTGATATGGCTTCCGACAACATCATGTAAGAACCGGAGGCACTGTCAGATGAGTCCAATGGTCGAGGTTCATCTATAGCCTGCAGGACATGTGAGATTTCTTTTTAACTCCAATGTTCACAGCATCGACCGCTGTGATTATATATTACAAGGATGAACTAACGGCACCCAAAGAGGATGTTGTGATTAAGTTCCAGCACATCACGGTCTTTTATACGATTCACCTTAGAGCAGATTTTGTTGTTGTTAGGTACACATGTCATGGAGGGCAGTGGAAAGATGTTGGTAGTGGCCGTTGGGGTGAACTCACAGGCTGGTATCATATTTGCACTTCTTGGTGCCACTCAAGAAGAAGCAAAGACAGAGAACAAGGAGAAAGGTAACCGTTGTGATACACCTTTTTTCGATCCTTCCTTCTTTCACGTCTTTATACTTACCATATTCACTCTCTCCCTTCCTCCATTCCTTACTCGACGACTCCTTTCTCTTATTTATTCACTCGGTTGTTTTCACCCACATAGGATGTCTGTTCCCACACTGTTACCCAATAAAACAGGAGTGGTTTGTCCTCTGCTGCACATGTTTTCTTGGAAGATATGAGGGCCTTTTGTCCTGAAAATTTGCTAAACATTGGGTACAGCCAGAGAGATTTTTCAGTTGTAGTGGTCTTATGATATGGAATTATTTGCCTACCGTTTGTTTCTTTTATGGCCAGAGCTGCAATGTCATTCGGACCTGTGCTAAGAGCTAACTCAGCTGAGTGAGTAATTGACTGGAAATAAATTTTACATTAATGTAGAAACAACACAATTTAGGTGCAAAATATGAAATGGCATATATACTGGTTTGTAAAAGTAGTAAGTACTAATATTCAAATTGTATTTATATTTCATGTTATAACAAAATATTTTACCAGAAATGGTTTGTACATTACAGTTATTAGTATTTTCAGATATTAAAGGTGGTGATGCCATCAAGTTAGATAGTAAGGGACAGCACAGCAAGGAACCAAAAGCTCCAGTGGCAGAACTTGAGGATGTGACGATCAAGGATTCCTCCCGGGATAAAAAGAAGTCAGTGGTAGGTCTTGTTTCTTGTTTTTGTTTATCCAGTGACATTTCTTTTAATTGATCCAGAGACATTTAAATTGACATTATTTAAAATGGCGGGGCTCTTCGAGAGACAGACTTACCCAAAAGGGACAGAAGTACCGCTTATTTAGGGCCCACCTATTTATATTAAAAGCAGTATGATGGCATGGTAACATAGCCACATTGACATCCATCCATGTGGGTCTGCTGGACATTATGTTCTATAGGCACTGGTCTATCACTTTCTGGCTTTCTCATCCTATGCAGGGATTGTGCGTTTTTTGTCATCTGTCTGCTCTAGTCTGGAGTCCTTTGGCTTCGCTCTGAGTGTAGCCTATGCACGAGAACCGGCCACTTGCAGCTCCTTTAGCCATTCAACTCTTTTAGCATTGTTTGTATTATTGATGAACTTCCTGCTCTTAATAATACATTTAACATCATTTTAGACTAGTGCAGATTGTGATTGGTGTTTCTTGCACTTAACAGATTACTCAAATTGCAGTTAGAATTCTGCTTAACTAAAGAATGTTGGCTACTCACTCTGTCCTCTTTTGGACGATGAGATCCCGCATGCTGATGCATTAGTCCAGCATGGTTTTATTACATAATATATTCAAACGATTATATTACCGGTCGCTTTTCTTAATGTATCATTAGTATCATTACTCTCTCAAGACTCTGAAATGTCTGTTGTAATTGCATATGGTTATTTTATTTTTGTGCACTCTTGGACTGTTCTTATCCGATATTCCCAGTGTGTTCACAGGCGATTCAATAAAGTACTGGCTTACTTACTTTAAAAAAATACATGACTGAATCCAGATATATGAATATTAATTGATTTATATTGCGCAATGCTATTGAATTGTGACCGAATGTTGGCTGCTTTTGTTGGGTTTTTCTTTAGGTTGATGAGGAGGTTGACTCGGCGCAACATGGAGGATCTAAGGAGAAATCCGTTCTCCAGGCTAAACTGACTAAGATTGCCGTTCAGATTGGATATGCTGGTAAGTATTAAGTTACTTTACACTTTGTTACCACTGAATTAGTTATTTAGTAGTGTAGGTATGGTGTTAGCTTATTCTAGATTCCAGAAAGGGGATTAATCAGTTCAGTAGAATAACTTAATTGTAATTACTGTTGACCCTAGATGAGGCTACATTGTCTGTTTAAGGGAGCTTAGTGATGACTTTTACAGGTACTTTATTCAAGTCATGCTTGCTTAACTATGAACTTTTGTTTTAATTAACTCACTTGAGTCACTTGTAATTTCTGCTAGCAGGGAATGCCTTTGGAAGCACATGTTTATATTAGTCTACACTGCATTACGTTGACCAGATGTTTGTTTGTAATTTTTGCATTGTCACCTCTTGTGATGGAATACATTGTGTTTCATCAAAGGTATCGTGATTGCAGTGTTAACAGTTTTCATCCTGATACTTCGTTATTCAATTCATATGTTTGTCGTTGACAAAAAGCCATGGAATATCTCCCACCTCCAGACTTTTGTCAAGTTCTTTATCATTGGTGTGACTGTCCTTGTTGTGGCTGTTCCTGAAGGCCTTCCACTGGCTGTCACTTTGGCCTTGGCGTATTCTGTTCGGGTAAGAGTAACTATGCTATTGCAGTTTTTAGGTAATTTCTGACAATCAGTGTTTCAATCCACTTATTGTTTTTCTCATCGCATATTTTCGTGAAGTAATTATTTTGTTCATTGCATACATGCATCGAATAAAGCAATTGATCTTTCATTCTCATTTTAAATTCAATTTTTAAATTCAAATACACTTTATTGTTCACCAATCTTCCAGTGTTTAATTTAAGTACCTCCTGGGGAAGTTCGCCACCAGGAATGACATCCACATTTCACACCCCAAAAAAATCTTGAGCTGTTGTTCACATGTATGTATGTGCCATTCCCCGCTCGAAAAAGACTGAGGTAATTATGGATGTATTAGCCATGTGCATAAAATGGGTTTACAAGAGCATTTTTGGCAGTGGATTTGCTTTGCATAGTTCATTTGTGCAATATTATTGCCCATGGATACAATTTTACGTGGACATTTGAAGATCGCTTTAGATCCGTTGCATATTACAGTAAGCTTGCTAGGAGTTAACAAGAAATTCGTCACAATGGATGCAATTAAGGCGTATCAGGAGAATTCCAGCCAAATCACATCATTCGTTGGTGAGGCTAACTGTGCAGACCAAGCGGAAACGTTTTAGGGTTGCAAAAACCATGCGAAGCCATGTAACAACGTCTTTTGATCGTATAACAGTTAAATGTCAGGGTGCTTCTTTACATGGAGAAGTTTGTACGGATTAAATATGTTCACTAGAAGCTACTGACCAGTACAATGTCACCTTTGAATGCCATACGTGAAGTGAATTGAAATTTTTGACCTATTCTTCCAAATATCTTTTGTCACAATTCATATTATAATGACAATATGTATTCAGGTGCTTTTGATGTTTCTGGTATTTTTCTTTTGTTTGTTAGAAAATGATGCATGACAATAACCTAGTGCGACATCTGCATGCCTGTGAGACAATGGGCAGTGCAACAGCCATCTGCTCAGACAAAACGGGAACACTGACTACCAACCGAATGACTGTTGTCCAATGTTATGTGGCCGGTGAGGATAAGTTGCCGAAATTGAGACTGACTCATAACATCAAGACTTCCACATATTTGCCAGTTTTCCTAGTGTTATAATTATTTTGAAAAATTGTCATTGTCATTGAAATACATTCATACTAATGCATTGCTACTATGGCATGGTGATTTATCGTCTATTCAGTGGAGTGCTTGTTCATTGGCTATCAGATTTTAACCTGGCTATAATTTTTTTTCATTGCAATTTCACTTGAAGCGACAATTGACTGATCTGTGGGGTGTAAATGATAACAGTGAGCACTATAGAAATTATTAGATGAGATCTATCCCACGGTTGCATGGTCTGTTCTGCTTAGTGGACTCTGTGTTAAACTGACTTTTTTATGTGCTTGTCTGTATGGATAAGATGTGTAATAATTTGGTACTGGCATAAGCTTGTAAGTAAATGACAGGTCCTTGGGCAATGTAATGTAATGTAATGTAAATCTTCGAGAATTTCTCAGCGCCCACAAAAGCCACGTCAGGGAGACCAGCTTATTCACCGGCGCTATATCAAATCAAGTCCGCAATAGCCAGAGCTGCCGTTTTCGTTCCGGTGCCAGGTCAAAATCCGGGGAGGTCAAGCCGTGGAGACAGCGTGGTGCTACGGTGGTTGTCGGTGATGGTGGTGGTTGGGTGATGGAACCTGATTGGAATCTGGATAGGATAGGTTGAAGAGTTCGGTTTTCAGTCGTGAATGGAATGCTGCAGAGGAGAGTGCAAGCGGAGGAGAGGTTGAATTTGGAGGTGAGACTGCAGGAGAGATAGGAGGGTGAGCGAACAGGCGGAGGTATGTTGGGAGTCCGTTCCAAAGAGCTGGTGCAGCATAGACTAAGGAGCGGTCGCAGAATTTCAGAGAGGATGATACTGGAGGCCGAGAGAGAGAAAGATATGATGATGAGCGCGTAGACCTGTGCGGTTGGATGGTGATTAGTTGACGAATGTAGGAGGGCTGAGAGGTTTGAAGAGCGTTGTAGGTTAAAGAAACAATTTTGTAATGGATGCCCTGAGAAACTTTTAGCCAATGAAGAGACTTGAGAACAGGGGTTATGTGGTGATGTTTGGGAGTCTTAGTGACTGCGCGGGCAAGAGCATTCTGGATAGTTTGCAGGCGTTTAATTTGAAGAGAATCTATTTCATGGAAGAGCGAATTGCAGTAGTCGAGTTTGGAATGAACTATTGAGGTGGCTATTGTGCAGGCGGTCTTGTAATTGAGAATTGGGCGCAATCGACGGAGGTCGCGGATGTGCATATAGCAGGTGCGGGATAGCTGGGTGATGTGGTCAGAAAAAGTAAGGTTTTTGTCAAAAATGACTCTGAGATTGCGGACAGGAGAAGAGTATGGCGTAGGAAGAGTTGGGTCTGTTTGAGAAAAGTCAGAAGGATAGTCTAGTTTGTTTAATTGCTCGCGTAGGCCAATGATGAGAAATTCTGTTTTTGAGGGGTTGAGGCAGAGCAATGGACATACTATAATTATGTTGGCTCTGTGTATGAATACTGAAGTCATCCTTTGCTATATGAAAATCCAGAGTTTTCAATAATTATTAGTATACCCATAATATTTTACTCTGGGCTTTGGAGTAATATTTTTACTAATGCATTATTAATACTGTGCACGGCATTGATACTGATGCTGAACTAATGCAACACCACCGACGTGATGGTGCTATAGCCTTGGTTTCATAGCTGAACATGTGCAGTCAGGCAATAAGGGAATCTAAAGAAGGTGTTTCACATTTTCAGGTCTATAGATCTGAAGTTCAATTTCTATCAGCTTTTTCAGGGTGCTATGTAAATTCATTCATTCATTCATTCATTTCAGACATTCTGTAAATCATCGGAGGCCAAACACTGCTTCTAACCGGTGTGATTGTTTTCGTTTCTGCAGGCAAGCATCACAAAATGATTCCAAAGTATGATGATATTCCACAGAAAGTCAGCGATATTCTTATCAAGGCCATTTCAATTAATAGTGGTTACACGTCAAGGATATTGGTAAGTTTCTCATGATAATAGTGTTAATGGTATAAAAGAAATTTTTTGGTCATTTCAGATGTCAATATTTTCTTTCTTCAGGGATTACACTAGCTGTTCCTTCTCTGTTGCCTGGCCAAGTTCTTGAAATTGGAATAGTATTCCACCTTCAATACACTCAATCCACTGCAAGACGAGACTCGAACTCATTAGTTCAAGATTGCTTTCTCTGACTAATTCATTGCATTTGCTAAGCACCCTACTAACGGCTTACAGCACTGTAGAGATCGTTGCATTCATCATCGCCAATGTTAGATGAAGAAATAATTAACTCAAGCGTTAACGGTACTAGTTATCGGCGTAGTATTTAAAAAAAAATTAAATTCTCGTGGTGATTCCATTTGTTAACATTTATTTGTTGTGTTTTCTTTCAGCCAGCACCAGTCAAGGGTCAACTTCCGATGCAGATTGGCAACAAGACAGAGTGTGCCCTTCTTGCATTTGTTCTAGAACTTGGACAAGACTATGAGAAAGTACGAGAGGCGATGCCCGAAGAAAGATTCCACAAGGTTTACACGTTCAACTCTCTACGTAAATCCATGAGCACCGTGATTCCAATCAAACATGGTTACACGGTGTTCACAAAGGGTGCTTCAGAAATCGTGCTCAAAAGGTAGGAATTCGCTCTACTATTCTGAAAAGCTTCAGCAGAACTATGTAATGTTAAATGTAGCATGCAGGTCAAACCATTGTGTGATTATGAAATGTGTTGACTTTTATGGCATAGCTATTAAATCAAATGAAAGTTGTTCTAGTTAAAATAAATTTTTGATTATGTAATCTACAATGTAATCTAATGACTTAGACGTAACACCACCTGATGTCAAACTGCAAATGTCATAAGTCGGTGGTTGCATGCACTGTTGTGGGGAGCGGTGGTGTTGTGAGTATGTTCGTTGCCTTGCAGCCGTAGGATTGCAGGTTCGAATCCACCTCAAGTCACCACGTATGGACCTTGAGCAAGTCCTTAACTCGTCCTTAATTGCTCAGCGCTTTGACGTGAAACTCCAATGCAGTGTCCGCTCTGCAGTCAAGAGCGCCTCTGAGTAGTGATCGAGCTTGAAGGGACGCTATAACAAGTGCATATACAAACAAACAAACTTAAAATCTGTGTGTGATTGTAATCAGAAATTCGTCTAGCACTGCTGTGTGAGAAACTATTCACTGGATATCTTGTGTTGGCCAAAGTAATTCATCAGTCATCCACATTTTAGTCGTGGTGCAGCATGTTTATTTTCTAACAATATTTTATACTAATAACAACAATAATAACGAAAATAATAATGACGTCAATAGCGTAGGAATGTTGCTAGTGACCAATTGGGTTAAGACAGGATAGGCCAAGAAGCTAAGGGAGTCACTATAGAAGAGACCCCACGATAGGAACCAGGGGTTTTGCTCAGTCAGTCAGTCGTTTGGGTTGGTTCAGTCGGCTTGTCAGGAGTCTATCTTGTAATAGTCAGTTGATTGGTTAAAATGTCATCAATGTCAACGCATCTGCTATTGTCGTGAACAATTAAACTCTGAACATCCTGAGTCTTGTTTCCCGGACAATCTGGTCGACAACTTGTAATAGCCGAGTGACCAGCGTCACTACAATAATAATATTTTTTATAAAAACAATGAAACACACCATTCCTTTCTCACGTGTATGTGCGATTCTGTTTAGATAGGGCAATCATATCAAATTACATATCCGTCCTTTTCAACTTGAGTACTTGACTAATATCAACTGATATATTTTTCACAACCTCAGCCTGGGGAAAAGTACGTGGGCCTCCTCACAATGCATGATTTTATTCCTTTTGCTGGTGTTGGGTGACAGAGTCTCTCCTCAAAAGTCTCCTCCTGGAGACTCAAATTTGGAAGGAGATCCTCCCTGGTGGATCTGTTTCAGAATAAATTCTCCTCCCTCCTGGAGACCATGGATGATTCTGAAATATAGTCTCCCCATTCAGCGTGAAATGGGCTAGTGTCGTATAAAATTTATAGATAGCTGGCTAAACCCTTAGTTTAATTGCTAAATTATTTGACAAGGGCATTTATATGCTTTTATATCAGAAAATTTTCTTCCAATACAGAGTTCAGACTCTGTTTGGGGGGAGACTTTAAGTCTGGGGAGACTTTATATCATGACACTGGCGCTTGACAGTTGTTACCAGACACCCACGTCCCTTTTCCAGCACTGCTCAACATGTAGGCAAATATATAACGCAGTCCAGGCGCAATCACACACTTGTTCGGGAATGACCCCTTACTCCAGAATAAAGTAACTTCTCTTTAGTTTCTTGTAAAAAAGTGTGGTGCTTAATAAGTTATTATGATGATAATAATAATAATAATAATAATAATAGTAATAAGAGTAATAATGACAATAGTAATTATTATTATTATTATTATTATTATTATTATTATTATTATTATTAGATAACAAAAATAAAATAATTATTATTTTGAAATACAAATACAATATTTGGTGATGTTATTACCGGTAGATGCTCATGGATAATGGGGAAAGATGGAGAGCCACATCCGTTTGGAACACAGGATCAAGACAACCTAGTGCGATCAGTCATAGAACCAATGGCCTCAGAAGGCCTTAGAACTATGTGTGTTGCTTACAAAAACTATGTGACAGGTAAGTCAATTCACTATTAGAATAGCTGGGCCCAAATTATGTAGCTCTATGAAAGATCAAAGCGCTAATGTTCAGACGAATGGATGGTACAAACAGGAGAGGAAGACCTCGCAGATAGTGGCTAGATGACATCACCGGATGGTGCAGAGCATTGCTCCAAGAGCTGAGCCACATTGCAATGGACAGAGGATGATGGAAGATCGTAGTGAAGATGGCATCAGACACCTACGTATGTTGCTGCTGCCGATGATGATGATAGTATATATAATACTTGTACTATAAAATGTGCATTGTGAATGTATTTGCTACTGAATCGATTCCAATAAATTTGATTTGATTTGAATTCTATAAAGAGTTTATTTATTACTGTTTTTTAAATTGATTCTAGACAAGTAACGTTACAATGGAAAACTTTCAGAGTAATTGAATTTCTGTTCTTATGTTTGCACTTAGACTGCAATCTGTTCTATAGAAAAACTTCTTTGATAAGTTTGCTGATTTAAACATGGATTAAGTTAGCAATTACCTTCCTACGCCTTACTTTATTTCACATTGGACTCCGTAAATTACCTTACTTATTCAGTACCTTACTTTACTTTCCTACCTTGCTACACTTTATCATTGCTTTGGCATTTCTACCTTCACCCTTCCTTACAATCACTATCTTTCCTTGTCTTGCTTCACTTTACAAGTTTACATTATCTCAATCGTGTTTATTGTTTTTAGGTCATGCACATCCAAATGACATTCTCATGAAGAGTGAACCTGACTGGGAGGACGAGGCCACGATTGACTCAGACTTCACCTGTCTCTGTATTACTGGCATTGAAGACCCGGTCCGTCCAGAGGTATGTCCGATACCTAAAACTAAATCTTAGTCCTGATGGATAAGGTATGCTTTACATCTACGCCTTATTCTAACACCAAGATGTAATTTATAAGCGAAGAGTAAACCGTTAAAAAGTCATTCATCATCATCATCATCAGTCCTTTGCGTGCAGTTCTGCACATCGGGCAATGCAGCTCCTCCATTCTTCTGAAAAAGTCATTGACCTGGTTCAATGAAACATTTATTAAAGCTTGTAAGTGTTTTTCGTTGGCTCTTGCCAGGGCTTAAAGTGTTGCTGGACGGTCATGGACGGCGTCCATGCACTTATTTTAAAATCTGAACGCCGTCCAGGCACTTATTGGCCAGCACAGGCTGAAAATGTATGGGGCGTCCAGGCACTTCTTTCGGAAAGACAAGGAGCGTCCAGGCACTTATTTTGCCACACTTTAAGCACTGGCTCTTGCCATAATATTATCATTGAGGGCCAGTGTTTAATCTAGTCCCCCTCCTCTGGGGGGGGAATTGAGGTTTCTGGGGGGAGACAATTGAGCGTCCGAAGGACGCTCGTGAGGCGCGTAGCGCCGAGACTGGGGAGGGGTATGGGGAGAGGGATGTGCCCCTCCCCATCCGAAACTTTTTGAATTTCCACATTGCAATGACAGCATTGTAAGGTGTCATCTTCACAAAATACCTGTACTTTTTCAGAGCCTCATCAGAAACTTTTTGAATTTCCACATTGCAATGACAGCATTTTAAGGTGTCATCTTCACAAAATACCTGTACTTTTTCAGAGCCTCATCAGAAACTTTTTGAATTTCCACATTGCAATGACAGCATTTTAAGGTGTCATCTTCACAAAATACCTGTACTTTTTCAGAGCCTCATCAGAAACTTTTTGAATTTCCACATTGCAATGACAGCATTTTAAGGTGTCATCTTCACAAAATACCTGTACTTTTTCAGAGCCTTATCAGAAACTTTTTGAATTTCCACATTGCAATGGCAGCATTTTAAGGTGTGATCTTAACAAATTAGCTGTACTTTTTCAGTGGCCCATTAGAAAATTTTTGAATTTCCACATTGCAATGGCTGCATTTTAAGGTGTCATCTTAACATGATAGTATCATATATTATAGTAGTAAATAATGTCATTATAATCATGTAATAATAAATAGTATCACGGTATATTATGACACTTCATGTAAAACAATGTTGAAAACAGTAACTGAAAAGCAATATCATTCTGTCAAATTTTTCTGGGGGGGAAATGTCAATCCTGGGGGGAACTTTCCCCCCCCCCCAGAGACGTCTAGATTAAACACTGATTGAGGGCTACTTTAATCAATATAGCCAAAGGCTGGAAATACTGAAGTTCATTATATAGAAATTGCGATGTAAATTTCATATAACACTATATGTTGTTTGTATAGGTACCAGATGCCATTGTCAAGTGTCAGAAGGCTGGCATAACAGTGCGGATGGTCACAGGTGATAATATCAACACGGCCAGGTCCATCGCATTGAAATGTGGCATTCTCAAAGAAAATGAGGATTATCTTGTTCTTGATGGACAGGACTTCAACCGACTGATTCGACCAGAACCAAATGCTCCGGTCATTTTTCAGTTTTCTTTAAATCGATCATTTCTCGAATGGCGACTAATTAAACTCATTCAAATCTGAGCCTAAAATCCTATGTGTTTTTTCTAAAGCTTATCTCACTTGTTAGTTGATTGTGAAGCACTTTTGTAGTGGTGTAGCCGTATTACTTCGCCACATAAATTGCCTTATTTCTACTTTACCATACTATTGTTCATGTGTCTCATTTTGCATTATGTCATTCTTGTTGTGCAATGTTTTTCTTTCTTGTCTCATCTTCTCGTTTTGTGATGGTCTGCTTGTCTTAGCTACCATAGCTCTGCAGTGTCTGCACTGAGCATTTTTCCCTTATCATCTTGTCTACCATGTCTTTCTTAATTACAGCGTAGTACAATAAGTTACTTAATACACATGTATGTAAACAAAAAAGTATAAATGTTTATGTAGCTTTGTGCTGTCTTGCATTTGCAAAATCAACTGAGATTAAAAATAGTTTATTCTGAGAAATCAACCATAAGCCAAAGCAGGCAGAACATAAAAATTCACTGTATGAATGATATCAAAAGCACACAGGTCTTGAGCTTATCGGTGGATTCTCAAAATGGGTTAACCCAAAAGAGATTGGTCGCGATAGCTCTGGCATAACAACTTACAATCTTCAAATGAAGATGGTAAGTCAAGGTGGTGAGACTCGAGGAATTCCAATGATAGAGAGCGGGAACCATATGAAAGGAATGTGGCATATAATCGGGTAATAAAAGACGCAGACAAAAAGTCACAGAGAAAGTCAAACTACTAAGCGTATCGAGAGAAATTGGTAATCACGTCAAATAAAGTGAGAATTGGAATTAACCATCGATTTTGTATTTACAGACATGTGTTTGACCTGAGAGGTCTTTGGTGATAATCAGGTCAACTGAGATAGCATAGAACACATAAGAGCTAGTAGCAGTTTAACAGATTAGTAGTGGCAGAGTTTAGAAATTCATATACAGGGAAACACAATGAGAAGGATAGATAACTTAAGATAAGTAGGTTAAAAAGAAGAAAAAATAGGAAGCAGAGTTGACATGGCGGGCAGAACAAGGATCCAAAGCAGCCAAACACTTAAGAATTCAAGTGGTTACAGCGGTAAGCTTATGAATGCACCAGGCAACCCATTCCATGATGATAATGCATACTCATATGATAACAATGCAAAGATAAAAGATGCAAAATTCTTCAATTGTGCAAGAGAAATCTTTTAGCAAGCTTTAAATAGACCTTGTTGGACACTTTATGCTTAGGATCTGTTGTAACTGATTATATCAGACCTTAATAGCACAGCTGGTGTTTAGGAAGGAGTGTCCTACGCGCCTAGAACTTTAGTCTAATTGCTTGCTGTATAAATACGACGCGACTGAGACGTTTAGACAGGCACTGTTTGCGTTTGGAGGCATCGTTTGCTTTGGAGGAGTCACCGTTTGGAGTGGGATGATTCGTGGACACCGTTTGTCCTTTTGCTGGGGCTGATGCTTCGTTGGTGGCTTCGACCACATTCGTTTCTGGACCTGTTGTTCGGTGGTGCCTGTTGCCTGCCTGGTGACCTTTTGGAGAATTCGTGTCTTCGACGGCAGAGGTCTCCGTTAGACCTGTCGAAGTTGGTTGGTGCCGCGCTTTGTGTCAGGACTGGACTGCACGTTTTCGTCTGTTGGTAATGTATAGTTAAGTTCCTTGTTGCCTGTAAATAGCTGTTCGATCATTAAAGTCATGTTGTTTATACAATCCGGAGGCCTTAAATCTTTTCCCCTAGACAACGCGCAACAGATGGGGGCTCGTCCTCTGTTTTGTTTGTGAAATTTCGGTCGTCCTCTGTTTGGTTTGTGAAATTTCGGTCGGTCAAATTTGTCAAATTGGGGTTCCTGAATGGAGCTAACTGATTTTGGGACGTATTTGTCGGTTCGGTAGTTTTGTACGGCGTTTTGGTCCGTTTGGAGCATTTGGGTTCTGATAGAGATTGGGAGAAATTTTTCCCATGAGACAGTGTGGTGAGTCGGTCATTACTCATCAGTCGTGTGGTTTGACCGTGCGGTATATTTTGTGGTGGTGACGTATGGGTGTACCTACGTTTTGTCCAGGTGACAATTTTGTGCGTTTGTTCGTTAGTCATAGGGTTTGACTTCGCGTGAAATTTCGTAGAGAACGTTTTGTTGCTTGGTTGTCCTTTTGAAATTGGTGCCGTGTGAAACACGTTCGTAGATGAAATTTGTGGTTGAGTTTTGACAAATTTGTGAGAAAGGTGGAAATTGCCTTCATTTTGTGTAGGGTAATTCGGCGTTCGAAAGTTTGTTGCGAGTTGGTGAAAAGAGTTTCCGGCGTAAATTTTTGAGGTGCTGCAGTACGCAGAGAAATTTGCAATTGTGTCGGTTTAAAGTTCTGAGAAAATGAAACCTTGGGAGAGTGTAGAGGAGAAACGAGAGAAGCAAATGGCTTGTAAGAAAAGGAGAAAAGAGAGGAAATTGGAGACAAATGCGAAATTTCGTGCAGAGAATAGCGCCTTTTTCGAAGCAAAAGAATTTGTGCAGAAGTTTTGTGAGGTATATGACGGTTCAAAGTACCGGGCACCTCGGTCTTTAATGCAAATATGGTGGGATGAACACGCCACAGTTGAGGAGAAATTGGTAATTGAAAAGAAAGAGCGTGCTAGGTGTGTAGAACCAAATGACAGGTCACAGAAATTGTTGAAGGAGGGGCACAAGTATGATGGTTATTTTGACGACCTTGAAGATATTGAGATAGCTGCTAGAGTTCTTTCTGGGCGACTGCAGGTACAAAATGATGTGCAAGTGTGCGTCGATAGGCCTTTGTTTGTGCACACGAGTGTTATTTCGGATAGTGTTGTGGTTGACAATCCTTGCGTTGCAAATGATGTTGTTGAATATGAGGTCTTGGAGGATTTGGTTGAGGATAACTTGGGTCAACTGTTTGATGTGAATGAGAATGATGCATGTCAGTCTGGTGGGCTGGAGGTCGACCAAAGTACACTGTTGGTGGATGAGAGGTCGAAGGAGTGGTCGATGAATATTGATGACGGAGATTTATCTCGTTTGTATGATGTGGAGGATGAAGATGTGTTGAATGACTGTGTGCTTATAGACGCTGAATTGTTTTTGCTTAAGGTTGATGATGTATACAATGGTGGTGGATTAGAGGACATTGATGAAAGGTCACATGGTTCTACGAGTGTTGTACTGTGGCATGATAGTGTGAAAGGGAGTGTAGTTGTGAAGTCGGTGATGACAACTGTTGTCTATGGTACATCATTTGGTTCGAACTGTTGGTGTTGTACTATTTCGAGTGTTGTTCGGTTGTGCATTTCTGTTGAGTTGGTTGAAAGATGTGTGGACGTGCAGAAGTGGGTGGTATTTACGCATTGCTTTCTTGTGCACGAGGAGTCGAATGAATTTGTGTTGTCGGCGGAGTTGTTGTCGATGGACAAGGATGTGAAATGTACAGTGCGCGGAATGTTGTTGAACGATGATCTTGTTCGGTGGCATGTGTATTTGATAGGCGTGCATGATTGTTCTTGTGTTGCGTTTGCTTGTGGTGCGGGACAATCAGAGTACATTGTTGATTCTTTGAATAGGCCTGTTGCTTGTGATTGGTCGGTTGTTTCGTCAGTTGTGGCCACGGAGTATGTGCATGAAGGTTCGTGTTTGGACTTGGATTGTGTTTCGGCATCTGAGGTTAATGACACTGAGTCGCGAGTTACTGAACATGGTTTTCTTGTTAGGTCAGATACGGAAGAATGTATTGTGGCTGACTGTTTCTCTGACTTTACGGATGGTGTTACACGTTTGGTGCTTGTGTATGGTGCTATTAGTGTGTCCGATGTGGATACGGTGTTTGAGTGTGAGCGTGTGTCATTTGAGGTGTCTGCTATTTCCGCGGATATTGTTGAAAAGGTTGTAATGTGCAAGACTTCTCAGTGGGTTGTGGGAGTTTCTTTGCAGGATGTGCGTATGTTGGATGTTGGAGAGTCGATGGTCGGGAATGGACGTCGTCTACGCCGTGGGAGAGTGCTACGTCAAGAGACCGACGCGAGCTGCGTTGCTGTTCTGTGGTTGACATGCTCTGGTCTGCTGTGGTCGGCGACTGGAACTTCTGGCACTGGGCTTGTCGAAGAGTTGCTCGGTGGCTCGTCGCTATGGATTCCAGCATGGAGCCTGATGCTCTTTTCCGTCGTGGATCTATGCTGTGGTGGCATGGTGAAATTTGCGATATGGATGGTATGGGAGTTGCTGCAAGTGGTAGCAATCAATCAGAACAGTCTCCAGAAACTTTGGACTTGGCAGTTAGAAGTGCAACGTTCTTCTGGGAACCTTCAGCAGCAAAGTGTTTGGTTGAAAGTGTTGGGTGACTTAGTTTGTCGTTTTGCGTTCGGGGATTGATGTTTTAAGTAACTGTTGCGTGGAGTTGGGTAGGCAGACTTGTTCGTGTTGTTGTATCGAACTTTGTATGTTAGTACTGCCTTGTTACCGATGTCTAGTTAAGTAGCTGCGTTGTAATGTCCTCAATGTTATAGTTAGTTAAGTAAATGAGACTTTGGGGAAATTTACTTCGTCGACCCTTTAGGTCGCCTCGTCTGTAAGGGGAGGGGTATGTTGGACACTTTATGCTTAGGATCTGTTGTAACTGATTATATCAGACCTTAATAGCACAGCTGGTGTTTAGGAAGGAGTGTCCTACGCACCTAGAACTTTAGTCTAATTGCTTGCTGTATAAATACGACGCGACTGAGACGTTTAGACAGGCACTGTTTGCGTTTGGAGGCATCGTTTGCTTTGGAGGAGTCACCGTTTGGAGTGGGATGATTCGTGGACACCGTTTGTCCTTTTGCTGGGGCTGATGCTTCGTTGGTGGCTTCGACCACATTCGTTTCTGGACCTGTTGTTCGGTGGTGCCTGTTGCCTGCCTGGTGACCTTTTGGAGAATTCGTGTCTTCGACGGCAGAGGTCTCCGTTAGACCTGTCGAAGTTGGTTGGTGCCGCGCTTTGTGTCAGGACTGGACTGCACGTTTTCGTCTGTTGGTAATGTATAGTTAAGTTCCTTGTTGCCTGTAAATAGCTGTTCGATCATTAAAGTCATGTTGTTTATACAATCCGAAGGCCTTAAATCTTTTCCCCTAGACAACGCGCAACAGACCTATAGACTGTAGACAAGTAACTGAGTTAGTTTGCTCTGTTCTACTTGTCCTGCTTTCTACTCAAGCTTCTGTTGTTTATTGTCTTGAATTTATTGCATGATATTTTTATATTGTCTTGCCTTCTCTACTCTCTTGTTGGCCTTGTGCCTTGCTGATGTTAAAGTTCGTTAAGTACAGAAAGTTCTCTTTTAAGCAAATAGTCGTAATCATAGTCGTAAACTCGGAACTTCTACAGCAACTACAAAGCGAAGTCGCAGGAACCAGTTTATTCACAGGCACTTGATCAGAATAAATTTGTTAGGAAGGGGTCGTGATCAGGCAGGTAGTTAGTCAGACGGCTATGGTGGATGATGTTTAAAGTTGAAACGGCATGTGAGGTAAGGGGAAGTGGAGGGATATGGATATGATCTGTGAAAAATTAAATGCGAAAGACTTGTGAGGATATAACGACAGGTGGAGTTTTGGTGAGTCCGTTTGTTGATGGGTGCACAATGCATATGCACTCAGGCTTTTGACTTCTCCCAGACACGTAGAACCCAGTCAACAAAGTCCCTTCCAAAGATTATCGTAGACGCCATGTTGACAATACATCAGTAACTTTGAGAATAAAAATCTCTTAAGGGACCAGCAGAGTCTCAGTAACAGAGTTGCTCTATCGTATGCATGAGCAACATTGTATTTAAAGAGGAACATATAGAATTTATGTTGTTGTGAACACTTTTTGTGAGGTGTCATCTCATAAAAATAAGAAGTTTCTTTTTGTGTGTCCTACAGGTTCAGCAGGAATTGTTAGATAAGATTTGGCCAAGGCTGCGTGTTTTGGCGAGATCTTCGCCCCAGGATAAGTACACTCTTGTAAAGGGTATCATTGACAGCCGTCTTAACCCCAACCGAGAGGTTGTTGCTGTGACTGGTGATGGAACAAACGATGGTCCGGCTCTCAAGAAGGCAGACGTCGGCTTTGCTATGGCAAGTGGACTTGGCAAGAATTCAGTGACTCAATAATTGCTCAATTGTAAAGCATGATGGACAAAATAATTGAGTAAAGTAATTCACAAGCAATGGTTGTTCTTAAAATGTGTTGTTGCCAAATGTGTCAACACATTTGCCATCAGCTATATCAATGGGAATTGTCATGTTTCTTTGCCCCATGCAACATTGTTATCTGAATTTTCTCAATGCTGCCCAACTAACGCATGCCTCATTGCATCCATGTTTGCTGCTGGTTTCCCCATTGTATCGCACCATTTCAATAGATTGGTCTGTCATATGTGGAATCCTTGCCTTCCTCTTTTGCATGTGAAATTTTAATCCTGCCACAGTGTGTGAAACTGACAATTGCTATCAAGCCATGTTATTAGTTGAGGAAGGTTTCGACTATCCTGGTGGCATGGCTTAAAAAACGAGGCATTGCTGTTATAAGGTTTGCTCTTCCACCAAGTATGCTGGGTTACGGTCAGTGGCGTAGCCAGTTATTTTTTCATGGGGGGGCAGTGGGGTGGCAGCTTAAAATGATGGGGTGGCTACCGTTAGCAATTAAAGCGTGCATCGGCATCGGTATATTGCCATAGACTATGTATTTTTAGATTTTGGATGTATTACAGTATTGGACATAATACGCATGCAAGTCTCACTAGCTTGTCTGTCCCACAGTGCACTATGGTGGCCTGTCCCACTTTCCCATCACCCACCCTATAAGAAGTTGTACAGGAAGTTGTATAAAAAATAAAATAAGTCAGAAATTATATAACATTCTTTAATTCTTTATCACTCGTAAAAGCAAAAAGTAAAACAAACGCAGGGATTGGGGGGGCAGCTGGGGGGGCAGCCCTTCCATTTGGGGGGCGGCTGCCCCCCCGTGCCCCCCGTAGTTACGCCACTGGTTACGGTATGTTTTAAGAGGTTCTCAGCATGTAAACAAGGCTGCTGAACATGCTAAGTTAATAAACATTATTATGAGAATTATAAAGTTGATGTTCGTTCATATACATAATTACATATACTGTATTACAAATTACATATACTGTATACACTTACAATCAGGGAGAATTATTTACATACTCATATACGAAACTGCATGACATGAACCTCTTCATAAAGTCAGTAATTACTATTTATTTCCTGTTTCTCATCACCATACGTAAATTCTCTGTTGCTTTACTTTATGCTACGTTGCAAGTACTTTTGCTTTTGCAGGGCATTGCAGGCACGGACGTTGCAAAAGAGGCATCTGACATTATCCTGACGGATGACAACTTTACGAGCATTGTGAAGGCCGTCATGTGGGGCAGAAATGTGTATGACAGCATCGCCAAGTTCATTCAGTTCCAGCTGACTGTGAACATTGTTGCCGTCTCAGCGGCCTTCCTTGGAGCCTGTGCCATCGAGGTAAGCGAAAGGTTTTCAATTTTCTATGGGTACGATGGGCACTCATATTCTTTACTCTTTGGACTGCAGGATAGTCCACTCCTCCTTTCATGCCCAGAAGAATCAATTAAGTCACATCTCAAATAATTGTTATCAAATGAATTTGTTATTGCCAGATAATCATTATTGTTACTATTTACAAAAGAAACACATATCAGCATGGCTGCACATCACTGTGATTCCATTTAGCAAGAAGATTATGAGGCTGCAAATAAAGAATTTTTCAGATTCAATTTTTTTTATTAAAACAGTAAAATTGAATGTTTGAGACATTAAAATGGCCAATGCTTCAATGACAGACAAATTATATATTCAGATTCTTCATGAGCAGTGTCTTGGAACTTAAGCTATAATCACCACTTATTCTGATGAACAGTGATAGCAGATAAATTGAGAGTCAAATTGAGAGTTAAGAAATATGCCGTTGATGAAAGGAGAATGGCTCATCGTCAATAAAATTATTATTGTATGGTTCATAATCGTAATCGTAATCGTAATCTCGAAACTTCTACAGCGCCCACAAAAGCCAAGTCGCGGGAACCAGCTTATTCACAGGCGCTCATACTGGTTTCATTGAGAAAAACTAATAGCCCCCTAATCTCCAGATTTTTACCCGATATATCATAGATGTATAAAACGATGGAGACGAAATAACAAACTGAAAAAATTTGGTTTCATTCGAAAAAAAAGAAATAAAGGAAACGGAAAATAATTTCACTTTGCTACATCTTGGACTGCATTTTAAACATAAAAACCTTGTTTATGCAAGTTTATCTTAACTGGCAAATTACACAACTTTATTAGTAGGCCAAAATTAATTAATTATATGTTACATTTATCTACAACAAGTTTTCTTTTTAACTTTGGTTTAAAAGGAAATTGAGTGAAGCTAAAGGTACAGAAATTTTTCGAATTTAAATTCTAAACGTAAGTCTGCATAAGTTGATGTTGATCAACATAACGCAATTAAAATCTAATCAGAAGTAGGCTAGATACTATAGATGTGTACTAAATTATAATATATTGTAATTAAAATTGTAGCTTATATAGGCCTAAAAAGTTTATATCAAAACAACTCTAATAAATTTAATTTCTTGTAGGGACCTGCTACATATAGCTTAAGCTTATTTCTCAAATGATAACGTTAGACAATTAAATAATGACATTAGTTAGCTAAATCCTTGAGAGAATGGTGAAACGTAAGGAATATAAGACAAAAATAAGTTTAAAGAAAATAGTAACAAACGGCAAATCAACAAATAAAGTTACATAAAAAATTTAAAAAACAAATAAAATGAAACGAAAACACATCGTTTTTCTGAAAGAAATAAAAATGAAAAATCGTTTTAAACAACTGTGCGATATATTATCAAGTGTGGAAAGCTAATCCGGATAAATACCACGATCTGCGGCCAAAGCCAAGAATGATAAAAAAATTGATGGTTGCATTGAAGTCGTCGATATGGGAACGCATCAACAAGGCCATCAAGAACTTTACAAAGATACTTAGAATAAGTGGGTGGACACTGGACACATTGAACACAAGTTTTGAAGCAATTTCAAGTTCGTTTAGTTCATTTGATAACAATTATTTGAGATGTGACTTAATCAAAATCACTTTTAGCTCATTTTTGTTGCGTGACGTTTTCAGATCAAGATCATCAAAAAAACAGTGGGTGGGCTCCGTAAAAGTGAAAGTGATATAACTTTTGTTCTGTTTGGGATTTCATGGTAAAATTTGGCTATTGTACGTAGATATGAATTGCCTTTAAGCATGAGATAGTTGATTTGAACTTTCGTTTTGGCCAAGATGGGCAAAACTTGTAGGGGATTTTTTTGGCCCACCCTGTACATGTAATTTTGACATGAGATTTGTAAGTAAGTTATAGATTTTGCATAATAATAATAATCAATAACAATCAGTGCAAGCTAGCACCATTAATAGAATAATATATGCAAACGGATAAGACAAAACAAAACTTATAACACATTTTTAATATAATATTATGTATATCATATATCATTTATAATAATGTATATATCTGGCTTATAGTATCAATTTACTTTATTAATTGCATAAGTCATAAATAATGCAGCAGTTGTAAAGTTTGCCTTACCAAAATGCTGTTCAGTTCCATTATGAAATCTTAAATAATTTTGCACTGATGAACGTTGTAGGATTCTCCTTTGAAAGCACTTCAAATGCTGTGGGTAAACCTGATCATGGACACTCTTGCCTCGCTTGCCCTGGCAACAGAATTGCCAACGGAGGAAATGCTAGATCGCATGCCATATGGCAGAACAAAGTCTCTTGTCTCTCGGACGATGATGAAGAACATCATCGGCCATGCTATCTACCAGCTGATTATTATATTCGGACTACTCTTTTATGGTATAACCATCATGGCAAAAAATATTTTAGCTAGGTGTTTCAACTACTTAAGCTAACCCAAGCCAGTTTACTCACAATAAGTACAATTTTCACTATTTAGCGTTCTAAAGGATTACTACAGTTTGGAAATGGCATATTTACTTTAAGAGAGGGGCACACAATGGTAGTGGCGGCTGCTGCAGCAGCAATGGTGATGATGGTGATTATCGTGATGTGCTAGATGATGACGATTAATGGTGGTGATGATGATGATGATGATGATTATGACGATGATGATTTTTTTAGAATTCTGTAGCCCTGCATATATGCTTTAGTTTATCATGATGCTTTGCAGTTTCAATTTTAAGCAAATCATTTGACATGCTCTCTGTTTTTATGAAAAAGACTATTAAAAGCTGTCAAATTATAATTGTCCTACTAACCTGTGGTGATTAAACTAAGTTAATTAATAAATGAGAGTGATTCATACAAAAACGAAAGGTTAAGATAATGCACAGATTGGAGAGGTTTTACTATATTTTATGTTTCTGGTAATACCATGACCTTGCTGATACTTACTTGTATTTCAGAAGGTTGAGAAAAGAGCACACTGGATTTAGACATTTTAGGACATTTAGACCTGGTGACAGATCCTAATGAGAGCGAAGCTTTGCTCTAAGAGAGATAATGGAGAAAGCTTAGTGTGAGAAACAGTTGTATCGATCATCTCGATCAACTTCATAACGGCTGTATTGACATTATGCATGGAGAATCACTGTAGACAATGTATGCACAATTGCACATAATATGAAGTACTTTTAATATGTTACGTACTTTAAACACGCAATAGTAACAAGCAACAAGTTACATACATATCGTATACATTTCATGTATGTAACTTGATGCTTGTTACTATTGCGTATTTAAAGTACGTAACATATTAAAAGTACTTCGTGTCTTGATTACATTATGGGAATATTTAGATATGTATCGAATTCCATCAGAGGCCATTGTCATCACCAGGAGGACAAAAGCAGCCAATGCAGGGTGAGATGTAGGTTTAGGTGGGTGATCGGTTTTGAATCGTGGCAGGGTTATATGACAGAGTTATGTTGCCATGGTTGTCATTTGGTTTAAAAGCTGACTGAGAGGCGTAGCATAGGGGACATAGGCCTACGTACATAGGACATTCATGCATACATATTACATACATCCATTCATAGTTTACATACAAATATATTATGTACATTCAGACATATACCTGTACTGGTGCCACAGAATACTGCAGACGAGACTTGCATTAATTGATTATTATTAGTGAGATATTGCTACAGATATTGCTTTCAGATTTTAAAGATGTTTTAAACTTGCTTTCTGTTGCTAGGTCATACTATGCTTGGCATTGAGGACGGAAAGTACGCCAAAGTTCATGCACCTCCATCACAGCATTTTACAGTCATCTTTAACACATTTGTTATGATGACCCTTTTCAATGAAGTTAATGCTCGAAAAATACACGGACAGCGCAACGTGTTTGAGGGACTTAACCGAAATCCGGTTTTCATAATTGTTTGGACTGGGACGTTTATTGGCCAGGTTGGTCTGCAGAGAAGATGTCTCCTTCTTTTCCTTCTGGCTAGGATTAATCCCTCGCTGTGGATGGGTCAGCCACTCGGATCCTTTGTCTCCATGTTGTTCTGTCTCCAGCATCTTCCTTTTTGAGATCAAGAAATTCCATGTCCTGCTGGATCATGTCCCTCCACCAGAGAAGATATCTGTTTATTAGCAAATTTGTTAATTTAATTGTAGAAAAATTGATTGGACTACTTTAGATAAGGAATAGTTGGATTGTAGGGAAACCAGTAGCATTGCATTCAACTGAATCAGATTTTATTTTATGGGATAGATTTGGTTATACAGGAATGAATTTTATATTAGCTTGGATTAGCTCAGATTTTAGGTATCAAACAAAAATGTATGAGAATGGCTTCTGACTGTAGAGGATTGAATTTAAAATTTGTTGAAGATGTTCCAAAAATTGTGTGATAGAAACGTATGTGCTTATGGTTACGTTATCTGTCTTGTAGGTCATTATAGTTCAGTTTGGTGGATTTGTATTTACTACTTCTGCTCTCAACGCAGTGCAGTGGATGTGGTGCCTGTTGTTTGGTGTGGGAGAACTAGCATGGGGTCAGGTGAGCATGTTCTCTTAAAGTTATATGAAAAACTAGACTTCACTAGATCAAATGTTATCTGAATCTTAACTTTGCCTCACATTGATACAGATGACTACGGGTACGTTACACTCTATTGCATTACATTACATTTTGGTATATTCAGTTAGTATGATGGGTATGTAATCCATTGGTTGTGGGTTTGAGAGCCTTTCTGTGACACTCAATATGATGCCTTTCGTCAGTTTGCAAGTAAACGATGCTCTTGCCGTGTGTCCAGGATCTTGGGATTGGTCCATTGCCAGCTCATGGGCAAGAGTAGGAAATATGTCCTTCCCTTTGGTCCATTATGTAGATGTGTCATTGATAGACTAACTTCTTTATGCTACATTCGATTACCATACACTTCATTGGTGTGCTGCTGTTACATGTACGTTGTCGAATTTCTCTAGATAGTGACGTCAATCCCTACTGAACGATTGCCAAAATGCTCTAAAAAGGGCAAGCCAACACCAAAGGAAGTAGAGCGGATTGAGAAGAAGAAAGTAGAGGGTGCGGAGAACGTAGCGGCAGAGGCTGTTCCCGATGAAGGTCAAATTCTCTGGATTCGTGGCTTTCATCGGCTTCAGCATCAGGTATACACAACAGTCCACCTCGATCAGTTTAGCTAATTTCTGTGCACATCAGTTAATTATTTCTGTTTAACTTCTTGATCAATTATAATTATTGGTAACAGTTGTATTTCATGGTCAAATCTGGGTGAGATTACGTTGGCTTAGTTGTTTGAACAAAACCTGCCAGTATACACATTCAGTTTTCCATCAATCTATTATTGGGCCAAATTCAAAGAACGAATCTACTTCAAATGCTTATCATTATAACCTACAACTCTCAACAATACTTAAATTGACCAGTATTTCAGGGACTCTTCACCATACAGCCCCTCCAATCGTCTAAGTTCTCCAACGGGGCATTTCCTACACTGCACCATGACTATGAAATAATCTTTCGTCGGAATTCCAAGAAGGTTGATCCATCATGAATGCCACTCGCCTGCCATCGTCAGATGATGCCCTTCCTGCTGTCACCCTTTGGGCTATCCACTCAAAACTGAAGTCTTAGCTCTTCCAAGAATTCCCACTCGGACTTGTCTGATCCTCTGCCTTCTAATTCTTCTGAACCTAAACAACACCTGCCTTAGCAGCTATTCTGCATCCTCTCTTGATCTGGACTATGTGGAAATCAGGCCTTAGATCGCCCTTGACTAGCCTTTAGACAACCCCCTCTGACTGGACACAGTGCTCATGCATAAGCTGGTACTCTGCACTTAGCTGTTAAGTGACACATTAGTAAATTTGGAGTTACGATTAGAGTTACCTGCACTCGTCAATTACGAATCTTTTGGCGGAGCCTTGTTGCAGAACATTTTGTGGTCATGTGCATTCTGTGCATCTGCAGTTTTCTGCACCCAGGGAACTTCCGCTGTCGCTTCATAGCTCAAATTCACTTCCTTCCTTCGAGAGCCAAGTTTCTCCTTGGCTTTCAGGCACACGGATCTCTAACTACATCTTCTCTCTGTCGGCTGACTATCTATGCCTCAGATTCACATTTTTGTGTGACCTTGTGCGTTAAAGTTTATTTAATGGTTGTAATAATAATAATAACTGCCCGGTAACTGCCATTTATAAATTACATGATCACCTCTGACTGGATTTCATTTAATTCAATCATTACATTACAGTGTATTAGGTTAGGTAACATTGCATTCGTATCGCTACTGACAGAATCCAAGCATGTAGACCTGCCAGACAGAGAATATGGCAGATTTGACAATCTGCTTCCACATGCCAAGTTTATTCAACATCTAATATAATTATGTGTGTCAAAAGTGTTAACCTTTACAAATATTATAATTTATTTGTTTATTTTTTATCATGTTTGGAGTTTAAATAAAATATTTAATGTTCAGATCTTAATCTAATTTTTTTATGTTGGCCTTTCTCTTCAGTAGACTGTGTCACTCCTAAACCATCAACACCTTCACTCTTGTGGTAAATCGCCAACTGAGCCGTACTGCTGTGTAAATTACATTCTATAATCAGTATCCAGGTTACATAGATAGATTATCGCCCACTGTATTTGTTAATACATATGTGACGCTTATTGAATGTGTTTTAGATGCGAATGATAACCGTGTTCCACAAAGCAACTACAGTACCTACCAGCCAGCTGACGCCCCAGAAACGCCAGTCCCTCGCCGCCCAGGCCCAGCAGTTACCACCTGACGAAGCAGTGGGCAACTCGTCGGCACATCGACGCCTATCAGCGGAAGTCGGAAAGCACTAGTCTATTGTCTGCACCACAATACTCTCCATTTAGTGATCAGAGACAGAACTTTAATCGTGTGATTGAGGACTAGTCTTGAGGGACATAGCAGCATTTTCTCGGCCTTCTGCCAAATTGAGGATTTGGGTGTATGCCAGAATAGCCAGCTGATTTGAATTGCAGATTAAATGATTCTACGATTGATACAGGAAGTGATTGCTGATTGACCAGTAAGCTGAGTGACTGATGGTTTAAGTTATTAATTATTAATAGATTGTGCGATTAACGTTGCGAGTGATTAATGGCTAATTCATAGGCTGATTGACTGATTTGATCAATTGATTAACTTATTCACTCAATAATTAGCTGTATAAGTGACCAGTTTTTTGCTGATTGATGTTGGATTTTATGATTGATCGATTGGCTGGTTGATTGAAATGGTAGAACAAATGGTAGTAACAAGTGATTGTTCAGTTACTAGTTAAAGTGCGATAGTTTAGTTGACTGATTAAGGAACTAGCCAAAGATTTACGTACACAAAAAGATCATATTTTCATACTCCTCTGTTGCACCTGCTACATTTTGTGAATCCCTCTCCATGTGTAGGTAGCCTACAACTACACATCCCTACCACATACAAAAGTTAATTAGATAAATTCTTCTATAAGTAGTGATGGGGAAAATACTTTTAAAAAGTATTTTGAGTGTAAATAGAATACTTGATCAGAGAAGTATTTAAAATACAAGTATAAATACATTATTGCCAAAGTATTTTAAAATACAAGTATAAAATACTTGGCTGAAAAAAGTATTTTAAATACTAAGTACTTTGTGCCAAAGTATATCACAAATCAGGAAGTCGTATAAAATTGTGACTAAGACCCTTAATATAGAATTTTGAACACTAACAAGACTTCTCCAGTTTGGCATTCTTTGTATCAAAGTCTATTGTGTCTAATGGAATTAATTAACCCATTCCATCATCACTATCAACCCATTAATTATCAACACTTGAAGGGCCGCCAGCAGTATCGTGACTGCACTTGTGTTCTGATTTATGATAATCTGCAACATCCTTTAACTAGGCTATGTGACTGTTAAAGTGATGGTGGTGTGGTCAAGACCAGTCTGAATGAATATTTATGATTTGCTCAGCAATAACATCATAGGTCCTTTATGTGATTTCCCTTAATGTGTGAGCATGCCACTTAGCATGCCAAAGCAGCAGTGTCTCACACTCACTTGGTCATCTGTGAGCCATTGAGTCATTCTACTCTATTGTAGCTCTTTCTCAATAGCTCCAAATAATTATTATCTGCTGCCGTGCACACTTTCGACAAGCTGTTAAGCAGCTGTTAAGTAAGAGAGCCTCACATTTGTCAGCAAGCTTCGTGCTTAATGTCTTGCGGCACTGTAGCCTACGCATAACGTTAGACGAAAGTGATAGACCAGCTAAGGCTCTAAAAACTGGCTTCTCAACGTGCACAGCGGTCTAACTTCTTCAACAATAATTAATATTGTTCATGATTACCAGTGGATCATCATAACATAGGTAGGCCCAGTCTACTGGAAAAGGTAATTAAGTTTTCAGCTAAGAGAGCTACGAACACGAGGCAAATAGTTCCAGATGAAAGAAAGGGGATCAGCAAATGGTCAAATATGCTACATGCATATAAATGTGGTGCTATGTAGTTCTAGTCATTATCATTAGGTCTATAATCATCGTAAAACTTAGACTATAGCATATAGCCTATAGTAGCCTACGCCTGTTACGTTACACGCAGTGCCAGATTAACTATGGCGCAACTGGCGCACTTGCGCCAGGCCTTCTTTCGGGGGTAAAAATTTAAAAAAAACATTGAGAAATCCGATTATCCGATCGAATTTGTTTATATAAGTCACAGTCCGGCTTATTTAAAATGTTTAATTTCTAAAACAAGCATTGCATAATTATACAATTTGGTGGCATTATAAAACAGGCCTTCTACAGTACTACTACTATAATGATGACGTACTAATTAATTGTGTACTGTAATGATGACGTATGACGTAATCAATTTATGCGCGGATCGACCCCATCACCAAATAAAATATAGATATGCGTACGGTACAGACGACACAGTGTATGTTCCATGTAATATTATTATCTACTATTTAGTGTTTATGTAGCTTATTTCTTTTTTTATTTTAATTTGTAAACAGATAAAATAAGTAGGCCTAAAGAAAATGAAGAAATTTGAGTCCGGTTGGCAGAAACGTCAAAGAAAACGCGAACTTGAAGAGGTAGCCTAGGCAAAGAGCAACGTGGTAGTATTGATAAATTTCTGGCAGTAAAAACACGAGAAGTGCCGCAATTTATAGATGGTGTCGACTCAGTGTCAGAAGCTGGATGCAGTTCAGGCTTAGGCCGCTCAGGAGTGTCAGCACTAATGCCAACAACAGACACCCTTGATTTCAGCAATGAGATGCCTAAATCTGAAACTACCATAGATCTACCATTAAAACAAGAGAATCAATCTGTTGGAAACGTGCCACAAACAGATGCTGCTCTGTGGACTATAAATGAAGATTTGGTCAGTTATTGGCTGCAGATGGGACCTGAACCATGTCGTAATCAAGATGGCATGTACTCTAAATCCATAAAACAACATGGAAATAAAGTAAAATTGGAATAGTACCAAAAGAAAACTAAACGATTCTGCTTTTTTACGATCACACCATTTAAAACGCATAAAATCATCTTTGAGGTCAACAATTGGCAAATTTAACTCTTTTGAACATTGAGTCGGAAATCTTGACAGATCTTGACTTTCAAGATATCATTGATTCTTTCTCTACTTTAAAAGCGCGAAGGAAAGACTTTTAAACTCGATGAACATTTTTGAACAGTTGAACTGTAACAAGTAAAATTAAAAAATCTCCTATGATCCTATCACAGCTTCATTTTGTGTTCATAAATTATTAAAGTATGTTTTTCTATATAATTAATTTTTTCCCCATTTTTTGATAATTTGATTGGATAGAGGGCCTACTTTAGTTTTGTTGCATTGTTTGCGCCAGGCCTCTAAAAAGTTAATCCGGCACTGGTTACACGTAGATGCTGTTAATTTCAAAGGGGGCTTAAAATGCCCTCAACCCGCTGCAATGGCTGCATGGTCATCAACTTATGTCCATTTGGTCCTCTATAGCCTACTGTCTTCTGCATCCCTGCATGTCTGCATCCGTCCCAGCCTTTCAGAGTTGAGCTGAACTTCATTGGCCTTCCAACATTGAAGGCGCCTACATCAATATTATTAATAGCCCACTGCACCGTTGCGATTGCCTTTTTACTTTAAAGTCTCTTGCGTCACAATTTCCAAATATGATATCATAGCAAAATGACGTCATTGTCCCTTGTTCTCCACACTGTTAATAACGTTAATAATAATAACTTTTCGGATCATTCGTTTAATTTCCATGAAAGACGGAAGACGACAAAGAAGACGACGACGAAACTGATTAAAATTCGACGAAGACGACGAAGAAGGCTTAGACGGGGACGAAGAACAGCAACTCTCGAACTTTACGGCAGTCGGTCATCGAAGTTAAGAAGAGAAATTTCCGTAAGTGCGACAGAAATTTTATCGCCGGCCGAAATATAGTAGGCCCTAGGCCTAATCGGCCATTAAAATTTTAGGCTAAGTAAATAATTTAATGCATAAATGGTCATATGCAATACAATGCAATACAAGTTATAGTAGGCCTATACAATACATTACAGATCGAAGGACTTGCCGACATCGATCGTTGGTAAAAGCAAAGTTTCATCGATCTGCATGCAGCTAGTGTACTGGAAGCCATCATATTTAGCCATGGATGCAGTTCATTCAATCTCCGTCGCTTCTATTGCGCCGACAACTTCGATTAATGGGAATTATTCGATCGACAACCCATTGTGCCAGGTAGGCCTATGGGTCCAGGTTAGTTTCTCCTTCAAACAAAATAATTGCAAGCAAATGTGACAGTAGCCTAATGTGTTAATATTTATACCTTTAAGGCTTTTAAGTTGACGAATGCCCACTTTTTCACCTTTTTAGTTCGCGTGCATGTGCGACCTTGTGCGTTTACTACCAGTATTTAATCTAGTCCCCGTCCTCTGCATGGTGGAATCAAGTTTGGGTTTTCCTTGGGGGAGGCCCGGGAGGGGAGAGATAATTGAGCGTCCGGCGGAGGGTCGCCGAGGCGCGCAGCGATGTGTGGAGGGCCCCCCGAGGGGGGATGTGAAGTTCGAGGCGTCGGTGAAGTTTTGTTTTTCCGAGAAGTTAGAGGTGACCATCAAAGTCGATTGAGGCGACGGTGAAGTTCGAGGCGTTACATGACGATGTTTCATGTTTTCGCCAAGTTAGAGGCGACGGTAAAGTACGAAGCTTCGGTGAAGTTTTATGTTTTCGTCAAGTTGGATGCGACGGTGAAGTTCGTGGCGAAGTTGGAGGCGACGATGAAGTCCGAGGAGTCAATGAAGTTTTATGACTAAGGTTAAGTTGGAGGTGTCGGTGAAGTTTTATGATTCCGCGAAGTTAGAGGCGACGGTAGGCCTAAAGTTTGAGGCGTCGGTGAAGTTTTGTTTCCGAGAAGTTTGAAGCGACGGTAAAGATTGAAGCGTCAGTGAAGTTTTGTTTCCGAGAAGTTTGAGGCGTCGGTGAACTTGGGTGAAGTTTCATGTTTTCGAGAAGTTAGAGACGACGGCAAAGTTTGAGGCGTCGTTGAAGTTTTATGTTTCCGAGAAGTTAGAGGCGACGGTAAAGTTCGAGGCATCGATGAAGTTTTGTGTTTCCGCGAAGTTGGAGGCGACGATGAAGTCCGAGGAGTCAATGAAGTTTTATGTCTCAGGTATTAAAGTTGGAGGCGTCGGTGAAGTTTTATGTTTCCACGAAGCTACAGGGGACCGTAAAGTTTGAGGCGCCGGTGAAGTTTTATGTATCCGCAAAGTTAGACGCGACGGCAAAGTTTGAGGCGTCGGTAAAGTTTTATTTTGCCGCAAAGTCAGAAGCCCCGGTAAAGTTCCAGGCTTCGGTGAAGTTCTATGTCTCCGCGAAGTTGGAGGCGAAGGTGAAATTTAATGTTTCCGCGAAGTTAGAGGCGACGGTGAAGTTCAAGGCGAAGTTTGAGGCAACAGTGAAGTTCGAGGCGAAGTTTGAGGCGACGGTAAAGTCCGAGGAGTCGATGAAGTTTTGTGCTTTCGGGAAGTTGGAGGTGACGGTAGCCTAAAGTTCGAGACGTCAGTGGAGTTTTATGTTTCCGCGAAGTTGAAGGCGACGGTGAACGGGTGAAGTTTGAGGCGAAGTTGGAGGCGACGATGAAGTCCGAGGAGTCATGCAGTTTTATGTATCCGGGAAGTTGGTGGCATCGGTGAAGTTCGACGCGTCGGTGAAGTTTTTCGATTCCGCGAATTTAGAGGCAAAGGTAAAGTTCAAAGAGTCGGTGAAGTGTTACGTTTCCGCGGAGATGAAGGCGAAGATGGAGGCGACGGTGAAGTTTTATGTTTCCTGGAAGTTGGAGGAGACGGTGAAGTTCGAAGCGAAGTTGGTGAAGACGGTGAAGTTCGAGGCGAAGTTGGAGAAGACGGTGAAGCACGAGGAGTCGGTGAAGTTTTATGCATCCGGGAAGTTGGAGGCGTTGGTGAATTTTTATTTTTCTGCGAAGTTAGAGGCAACGGTAAAGTCGAGGCGTCGGTGAAGTTTTATGTTTCCGCGATGCTAGAGGCGACGATGAAGTTTGAGGCGTCGACGAAATTTGAAGTTTTCCCCAAGTTAGAGGCGACGGTGAAATTCGAGGCGTCGACGAAATTTTATGTTTCCTGACAGTTGGAGGCGATTGTAAAGTTAAAGGCATTTCGCGAAGTTTTATGTTTCCGGGAATATGAAAATGACGGTGAAGTTCGAGGCAGCGGCAAAGTCTTATGTTTCCGGGATGTTGAAGGTGACGGTAAAGTTCGAGGCGACGTCGAAGTTTTATGTTTCCGCGAAGTTAGAAGCGACGGTAAAGTTCAAGGCGTTTCGCGAAGTTTTATCTTTCCGCGAAGTTAGAGGCGACGGTAAAGTTCAAGGCGTCGGTGGAGTTTAATCTTTCCGCGAAGTTTTTGGCGACGGTGAAGTTTTGTGTTTCCGCGATATGGAGGCTACGGTGAAGTTCGAGGCAAAGTTCGAGGCGACAGTGAAGTCCGAGGAGTCGATGTAGTTTAGGCCTAATGTTGCCGGGAGGTTCGAGGCGTCGACGAAGCTTTAAGCTTATGTTTCCGGTAATTTGGAGGCGACGGTGAAGTTCAGGGCGTTTCGCGAAGTTTTATGTTTACGGGAATTTGGAGGCGACGGTAAAATTCAAGGCGTCGGTGAAATTTTATGTTTCCGGGAATAGCCTATGTAGGCCTAAGTAACGGCGAAGTTCGAGGCAGCGGCAAAGTTTTATGTTTCCGGGAAGTTGGAGGCTACGGTAAAGTTCAAGGCGTTTCGCGAAGTTTTGTGTTTCCGGAAATTTTCTGGACGGTAAAGTTCAAGGCGTCACTTAGCCTAAGTTTTATGTTTCCGTGAATGTGGAGGCGACTGTAGCCTAAAGTTGAAGTGGTTTCGCGAAGTTTTATGTTTCCGAAAAGTTGAAAGCGACGGTAAAGTTCGAGTCATTTCCAGAAATTTAATGTTTCCAGTTATTTGGAGGAGACGGTAAAGTTCAAGGCGTTTCGGAAGGTTTTATGTTTCCGGGATTTGGAGGCGACTATAAAGTTCTAGGCGTCGCTGAAGTTTTATGTTTCCGGGAAGTTGGAGGAGACTGTAAAGTTCAAGGCGTTTCACGATATTTTAGCCTATGTTTCCGGGAAGTTGGAGGCTACGGTAAAATTCAAGGCGTTTCGCGAAGTTTTATGTTTCCTCGAAATTGGAGGCGACGGTAGCCTAATGTTCAAAGCGTTGGTGAAATTTTATGCTTCCGGGAATATGAAAGTCACGGTGAAGTTCGAGGCAGCGGCAAAGTTTTATGTTTCCAGGAAGTTTAAGGGACGGTAAAGTTCAAGGTGTTTCAAGAAGTTTTGTGTTTCCGGGAAGTTGGAGTCTGCGGTAAAGTTCAAGGTGTTTCGCGAAGTTTTGTGTTTCTGGAAATTTTGGAGCGACGGTAAAGTTCAAAGCGTCACTTAAGTTTTATGTTTCCGGGAATATGGAGGCGACTGCAAAGTTCAAGTGTTTTCTCAAATTTTTATGTAGGCTATCCGGGATGTTGGAAGCGACTGTAGGCCTAAAGTTCAAGTCATTTCAAGAAATTTTATGTTTCCGGGAAGTTGGAGGAGACGGTAAAGTAACAGGCGATTCACGATATTTTATGTTTCCGGGAAGTTGGAGGCTACAGTAAAGTTCAAGGCGTTTCGCGAAGTTTTATGTTTCCGGGAACTTGGAGTCGACTATAGCCTAAAGTTCAAGGCGTTTCGCGAGGTTCTATGTTTCCGCTAAGTTGGCGGCAACGGTGAAGTTCTAGGCGTCGATGAAGTTTTATGTTGCCTGGAAATTGGAGACGACGGTGAAGTTCGAGGTGTCGTGAAGTCTTCCAGGAAGTTGTTGACGACGGTAAAGTTCGCAGGGTCGAGTAAGTTTTGTGTTTCCGGGAAATTGGAGGCGAATATGAAGATCAAGGCGTTTCGCGAAGTTTTAGCCTATGTTTCCGGGAATTTGGAGGCGACGGTAAAGTTCAGTGCGTTTCGCGAAGTTTTATGTTTCCGGGAAATTGGAAGCGACGGTAAATATCAAGGCGTTTCACGATAAATTCAAGGCGTCGGTGAAATTTTATGTTTCCGGGAATATTTAAGTGACGGTGAAGTTCGAGGCAGCGGCAAAGTTTTATGTTTCCGGGAAGTTGGAGGGACGGTAAAGTTCAAGGTGTTTCACGAAGTTTTATGTTTCCGGGAAGTTGGAGTCTGCGGTAAAGTTCAAGGTGCTTCGCGAAGTTTTATGTTTCCGGGACGTTGGAGGGACCATAAGGTTCAAGGTATTTCACGAAGTTTTATGATTTCCGGAAGTTGGGGTCTAAGGTAAAGTTCTATGTGTTTCGCGATGTTTTATATTTCCGGGAAGTTGGAGGGACGGTAGGCTAAAGTTCAAGGCGTTTCACGAAGTTTTATGTTTCCTGGAAGTTGGGGGCTGCGGTAAAGTTCAATTAAGGCGTTTCGCGAAGTTTTATGTTTCCGGAAATTTTGGGGACGGTAAAGTTCAAGGCGTCACTTAAGTTTTATGTTTCCGAGAATGTGGAGGCGACTGTAGCCTAAAGTTGAAGTGGCCGGTTCGCGAAGTTTTATGTTTCCGGGAAGTTGGAGGCGACGGTATACAGTTCTAGTCGTTTCAAGAAATTTTATGTTTCCAGGACTTTGGAGGAGATGGTAAAGTTCAAGGCGTTTCAGAAGGTTTTATGTTTCCGGGAATTTGGAGGCGACTATAAAGTTCAAGGCGTCCCTGAAGTTTTATGTTTCCGGGAATTTGGAAAAGACGGTAAAGTTCAAGGCGTTTCGCGAAGTTTTATGTTTCCGGGAATTTGGAGGCGACGGTAAAATTCAAGGCGTTTCGCGAAGTTTTATGTTTCCTCGAAATTGGAGGCGACGCGGTTTTTTATGTTTCCGGGATGTTGGAAGCGACTGTAAAGTTCGAGTCATTTCAAGAAGTTTTATGTTTCCGGGAATTTGGAAAAGACGGTAAAGTTCAAGGCGTTTCGCGAAGTTTTATGTTTCCGGGAATTTGGAGGCGACGGTAAAATTCAAGGCGTTTCGCGAAGTTTTATGTTTCCTCGAAATTGGAGGCGACGCGGTTTTTTATGTTTCCGGGATGCATATTACCATTCTCTAACCGATTTCGTAAGCCGGTCAGAGGAATAGAATGATTACATTGTGGAAGAAGCGAAGACCATAGGGGGGAGAAGGTAGTTGATGTTAGCAGTTATTGGTGAAGCTGTAGGCTATTAGCTTCACCAACAACTGCTAAAGAACCAACGGAAAAATCTTAAGAATCTAATGACGACACTAACCCTAATACTAAGCCTAACCGACCCTGAGGACGCAAAAATCTGGAGAATCTAATGACGACACTAACCCTAACACTAACCCTAACCGACCCTCACGACGCGAAACCTTACCCTATACGCGAACGACACCATGCTTAAATTTACCTATAAAGAGCCGTAAAGTGACACATAATTACCTGTCCAAATGTTCCTCCATACGTAGGGTAATTATTTGCAAGAAATTTGAAACGTTAACATTGCAATTCGTGTAAAATCGTGAGAGCCTGCCGACGCGCACGTGTTGTTGACAGTTTAGAAGGGATGGTCAGAAATTGTACTCCACAACCTTCTCCCCCCTATATGGTCTTCGCGTCTTCCACAATGTAATCATTGTATTCCTCTATAGCCGGCTTACGAAATCGGTTAGAGAATGCTAATAAGCTTCCGGGATGTTGGAAGCGACTGTAAAGTTCGAGTCATTTCAAGAAGTTTTATGTTTCCGGGAGTTTGGAGGAGACGAATGCCTTTGAATCGAAATCGAGTTTTGTTGCCATTGGCCAAATGTCTTTTGCGAGTCTCAGTGTTGCTACCTTTGTAAAATCAGTAGGCCTAAGTGTAGGAAAACATTAATTTCACTAAGTTCAATGACGTTGCGTGCTTGCTTATACTGACCCGCCACAGCCGACAAACCACGTAGGCTAGCCTATCGAACAGCGGGTTTTTGTAGGCCTAAATGACTAATCTTGTAAGACTGTCGAACGGCACTTTGGCCCTGCTGACAGGCTGCTGTAACACTTTGCACCGACAATCGAAGAACCTTAAAGTCTTAAACATGGCCCTCATGATCTTCCTCCTGAATTGCGCTCCTTTCCCGTTCTTCCTCCATCCTTTCCCGTCACCAGAACTAGTGCTTAAAGGGGGGGGGGGATATGAGTGCCTGGACGTCCTTACCTTTCCAAAAGAAGTGCCTGTACGCTCCTTACCTTTCCAGGCTGTGCTGGCCAATAAGTGGGACGGCGTTCAGGTTTTAATATAAGTGCATGGACGCCGTTCATGACCGTCCAGCCACACTTTAAGCCCTGCGCGTCAGTTAGGCCTACACACACACACACACACACACACACACACACACACACACACACACACACACACACACACACACACACACACACACACACACACACACACACACACATATGTATAGGGCTATAGGCCTATATATATATTGATGTAATTATTACCAACGACCTCATATATTATAGGCCTATATTAGATTATTACCTACAGGCTACAGCGTTCTGCACACAGGACCGGTAATTTCAAAATAATGTAACGTTGACATATTTTTGGACGATAATCGGGAGTCGGAGATATTTTACATATTGCTTTTGCATAGCAAACGGATTGAATTATATTTAAAGGCAGATTAACAAATAATAATGTCTTCAAACATAAACAATTGCCTTTTAAGATTTAAATCATCTAAATTTGAAAGCAAAATTTGAAGTGGGGCGGCATCTATTTTTAAGAGTGAAACGGATGTACTCATAATTTGTACGAGTAACCATCCTTCTAACGAATCGATTATATTTACCACGGTCCGCGGAAGCATCATGTGAGCCAGTGATGCCACAGCTGGGTTTTTTCCACTAGATCTGGGTTTTTTCGCCTTTGTCTGGGTTTCTGGGTTTTTTTGGGCAAAATCTGGGTTTATTTTGGTGAGTTGACATTTTACACTTACAGCACATGAATATTCTGTGAAATTAAATGTAAAATGGTTGTGATACATAATTTTTCTACTAATTTTAATTTTAAACTCCACAATCAAGATCTCATTTTGTCAATTCACAAATAATTTATAACCTGAAGAATAGTTCTGCAAAGAAATAAATCATTTTGACATTTCAAAATAGGTCAGGTCACTCGTCTCTTTCCTTGTTAAGCCGTATTACATCTATAACATGCATATACAGTTATACACTGTAGGTCAGGTCAATCCTCTAGTGGTATAATAGCCAAGTTGTTGCAGAGTATTAATGTTCTAGGTGGTTGAAACGTTGGATTGTTGGTGTATTAAGAAAATTTGGCTGGAAACCTCGGACAACTTTAAAAGTTTGTAAATTTAAGGCACGTGTGTTATGTGCTTGCAATTCTGGTATATAGACTCGACCCGCTGCGCATGCACACACGAATATATCGATTAAACTTATTGTCAGTGTGGATGCCGAGTCTCTGACAACTTTAACAATTGATATTTTAAAAGTTGTAATTACATTTTATTCGACTCTAGACTTTTTACCAACATTTCGTTAACCCTCATACGAACAAGCGAAAAATCAACTGAATTTGAACAAAGGGGGGGGACTAAAATAGCTTATATGAATAGTCTGGGTTTTTCTGGGTTTTTTTCGGAATGAAATCTGGGTTTATTTCAGAAACCTCAGTGGCAACACTGATGTGAGCCCAGTATTTGTAAAGCAGTCATCTGACACCACGAAATCAGTTTATGTTATGACCATTGACAGTTGTGGCAAAGTTGAGTTTATTGACGAGACATGCTTAAATGACGAGTAGCTAAACCTATGTATTGTAGTTAATTTATTTACCTGTTACGTCTTATTAAGCGAGGAAATGGCTGAGGACGAGAGCGATGTTCCACTTCTGTTCAGCGGACCCGGACCCGCCGAAGGCAGGAACTGGAAACTCTTCAACATCATCGTTCTCGGAGTGTCTTTCATGTTTCTGTTCACTGCATTCCAAACATGTTCGATGGTCGAGGTTCGTTGTAGCGTGCATTCTGCTGACAACTGCCCATCGTATCTTTCTTTGCCTTAAGTACCATTTGTAATTTTCAACCTAGTGCCGAATTGCTTTGACAGCATTCTTATTCAAGAAATGATCAATTGAAGTTCAATTGTTTTCTATAAAAGCTCAGGGCATATTGTTTTGCATGCAATTTGAACATGACCGATCAAAACAAATTAACGAATAATAATGCGGTGTATACAACATATCAATTGTCAAAACAACCCAAGTTTCTCATGTATGGGGTGGTAATTAAAAGAATCTTTTTTGTTAGAAAGCCATGAAGCTGAATAGATTTATCCAGTAAATCTTATCTGGTTCTTGTACTTGTTTAAAAAATATGCTTTGTTGTCATTTTGCTTGATACTGTTGATTTTTACATTTTAGACAATTGTTCTTGAAAGCGAAGTAAGGGATTCTGGTGGAACATTCAATGGCAAAGGTTACACAAGGTGAAGATATACATAAGATTAAGTAATTGTCGATTATTTGCATTGTTGTATAGTCTTGGCAGAGGTTTCTTGATGTCTTTGTTTCATTCTCGGTCTTAGCGATCTTTTGTCTTGGTCTCAGTCTTTTACTTTTCTTGACTTTTTATAAATTCTCTTGAAGTAAAAGTCTTGTCATGTTGTGAACAAGAGGTCTATCCAGTTCTCATGCTTAGTGTTGCTAGTTGTTGCACGATAAAACTGACCTAGTCAGTTTATATGCAAATATGAACAGATAGTTGTCTGTGCTTAAGGATCTTGGATTCATAAAATGTTATGGTATTTAAGAAGAGCTGGGAAATGCTGAGCCTACATTAGTTGTTTTTATCATTTAGTCTGTTTTAGTCTGCAGAATAAATTCTGGAAAGCTTCAGTTTTTGTACTGGCTTTAACCTTATGTATTTCTCAGTCTCAGTTTTTGTACCCAACAGTCTCTGCTGTGTTCTCAGTCTTGGAACTCAACTGCCTTGGTCTTGATGTTTTCAGTGTTGCTTACAATACTTATTGTTGGTACATACGGGTACAACCCTCAGAAGAATGTACCATCTAATGGAGACATTTAAATCACAACTCATGACCTATCTTCCTTTCTAACAATCGTATGAGTCCCTTTGACTTTGAACTTGTGTACTGCACCCTTTCCTTCTTGCTGCATATAGTTGCGTTGAACTAGAAATTTGCAGGAGAACATTGTGTAAAAGCTTCATATCGCTACGTTGTTGCATTAATCAGTGTTTAGCGTAACAGATTAATATATATAATTATATATATATATATATATATGTTTTACAGTTTTTCTGGCTTTACATATAAACAGATACCAAATTAATCAAATTTAATCGATTAATTGAAGTTACATAATTTCGGAGATTCAGGAAAAATGTGTTTTTCTTATGTTTTGTTACACGGTTTTCTTTTGACAGATATTTCCTTGATAGCTTTTCTAATAATCGTTCTCAAAGTTTTGCTTGATAACCATGCAACTTGTTGTTTGTTAAATGTAATTTGTAATTGTTTATTTTTAGCCTTGCCATAATCTATGGCACGTTTGCCGTTTCGAATTGGCTGGCACCATCCATTGTGGCTGTATTTGGTGCTAAAGTGGCGCTAATTGGTGGTGCCATACTTTACTGGTGAGATTTATTATTTACTTACATTAGTTTTTTATGTCTAATATTATAAAAAAGATTTTTTTAAAGGCATTCTATAGGGCAACTTTAAATGCTCTGTAAGGCACTATACATAAATATCTAGTTAGACACAATTGATACATACATATTGTGTCTCTAGCTATAAAGCATAAAACAGTGATGCCTAACATTTTCTTGCTAATAGAGATTTGTAAATTGAGTAGGAGAGCATGTTGCTACACACTTGGCAATGCACTATTGTATTTACATTTTCTATGCTATAAGATTTTTATATTTCTTTAGCACTTTGCAGAGTCTTCTACATGCCCAAGAATGCCATTGATTAGAACTTGTGAGACTGTAGTAACTGTGGGAGGAGGCAATGAACCATTTCAAATGGGAAAAGCTGGTTTCAGAGGAAGAGAGAACTCTGATGTGAACAGTTTTACTTTATGCTAAAATATACTTGTGCTCTTGGTCTTATCATGCCTGTTTAGCTGTTCTGTATAAAGGCAGTAATCCTTGTAATGGCATGGCCGTGTTATGGTGCCATATAAATTGTCGTAATTATTATTATTAATTGTTATTTTTCGTAAGTCGAAGCAACCTCAGTAATATGGCTTAAACATTTTCTCAATTCACAACTTTTTGAATGGACTTAAGCATTATAAGCAAAAGTTCTGATATGTTCTTACCTTAGGATGCATCTTCAGATGTATAAATGGTTGGGTATGGGATCACGCAGAAGCCAATAATTTGAATCTATGTGGTTTGTTTAGAACTTTAACAATGAATGTGTAAGTTTAAAGTGACTCGGAAACCCATGCAACTCATCATTAATGGATCGAGTGGCTTGGAAATGAGTGTGGATGTAGGATAACACACTCAGATTTGAATCCGAGAGACACCGGTTAAAGACAATGTTACAGTTTGACCACCACAGCAGATTCAGTTTGATTTTTTACAATATATCAGGCATCTGTTTGATTTGCAGTGCCTACATTGCGCTGTTTCTGAAACCATTGGAGGTTACGCTCTACTTATTTTCTGCATTGGTTGGACTTGGTGCTGCTGGTTTGTGCATTTTACAGTCTTTGGGTTTACATTCTTTGTGCTGTATACTTCTGTTTGGTAGAAACAATTATAATCAACTATCATCGTATACAGAAGTCTAAGTCTATTGAATGTCTGCTATTGTACTGCTATCATATAGATGACTTACATCTCTGATATGTCAACACTGGCCTCTGAGTAGGGATATTAAAGGGATGCTATATCAATTCTGATTGATTGTTTGTGTGATTGATTGAATGATTGATTAATAATGATGAAAGCATAAGATGATGCGAACTGCCGGTGAGATTGCCTTAAAAATTCATAATCATTGGATAAGCCAGGTTAAAATCTGATCAATCAAAATTTGGTATATAGTGGGTAAGCAAAGTTGAAAGAATTACGTAAGTCTTATATTTAGACCTGAATGGCTTTAATTAATGATATTACATGATGAACTAATCGATCCGAGAAAACTCAGAAGCCCTGGATTCTTCTCTTCTTGCAACTGAAGCACAGTACAGACTGTGTTTGCACAGTATTGACATCTGTTCGCAAACACGTTTTTGTGATGGACTTTCAGCACTTAGAGCGAATTATAATGCTTGCAACTGTTTGGGAACAAGCTTCATTTGCTAGAAGGTTTTTGGACAGCTTAGGTCAAGTAAGATTTTACATGGCTGGTCGTACTGAAATCCAGTTGAGGTGATTGTCATATCACACTCTGATTGCCTTACAAAAATAAAAATTGCAGTCTTTATGGTTTGTCTTATGTGGGGTGTTGCACTTTGTTTTGTCTGCCTCTTATTTGATGAACAATCTTATGTAATTGTTTAATAAGATTAAATTGCTTAGTTTTAATGCCTCTTTAATCCGGTAAAAGAACTTCAAGTGAAATTACCGTCCTGCGAGAAATTCTGATTTTGACTCATGAATCACAGCGTTGGTGTCTTATTGTGTCATGTGTTTGTTTTGCTTTCTGCTTCTAGTCTTATGGACTGCCCAGGGAAACCTCCTAACGATCAATTCCACAACGGAGACGAGAGGAAGAGACACTGGAATCTTCTGGGCATTGATGCAGTGCAGGTCAGAACCTCAGAAGTATTTCTCGTCTTTCTTCTCTTGTTAGTCTACCAACTGTCGATGCATTTTGCTTTTTCTATCAGCAATCAAATCTGACGATAATTTTGTTGCACTAGGTTTAACTAACAGTTTATTATTCTGTTAGGCATTTTTGCAGCGGCATTATAAGAGTCATTGATTTTATTGGATTATATATGCAATGCATTTGGAATGAAAAATTTAACTCTCAAACAATTAAGTTTAGGAATTTTAGAATTTCACCAGTTTATAATTATTATTTCTAAAGTTAACTCAAGGAAAGGGGCATTGCTTGATAGTTTTTGTTGTTTTTCAGCCTGCTGATTGGAAACTTGTTTTTCTTCTTCGAATTCAAGAATGCAACGGATATCGATGCTAGCAAACGGCTGGTTCTTTTCAGCGTCCTGACAGTTGTTGCTGTTATTGGAATGCTTATTATGTTTCTGATAAGAAATGTGACTGTTGTACAGCAGAACACGAATGACTTGCAGAGGTATTGTCTTCAGTTCATTGTCTTTATTAGAGTGCATTCTTTGAGGTTTAGGAAGTAGCAACACCATTCATTGTCTGAACCTGCTACGTTACATTGCACTTAAGTTAAATTATGCTTATTTTATCTGATCTAGTCATTGCGCTTGCTTGTATTTGTGATGAACATGGCATGAGATGGTGATAGCTCATCAAACTTTAAACAAAAGTTTAATAAATTCCTGTTCTTGTATTAATTCAGCAAAACTGCCAACAGACAATTTTACTAGTAATCTGATATCATAAGATTGTATTTGGATTAAATACGTTGCTGACTGTAAACTCTGCACTTAGTGCATGTGGACTCGTGATTAACCTGGTGTATTGGATTATCCCAATGAATTAGTGAACACACAGTTAAGTTAACCTTCTGTTCAGTTTGTGTGGGCCTTTGCATCTGGCTTTTTTCTAGTCAGCTCCTCACTCCTCATAATGGAACACACACCTCATATAAGATGTGACATGAGCTATTTTTTTATTGATGACTATTCTTCTTGCATGCAGTCTTTTCTTGTCATGTTGGATGCCTCACTGTGAAGTTCTCTTGAAGAGATGCTGGGAATGTGCAGTCATGATTACAAATATAAATACAATGCATGTTAGAATCTTTCAAAGGCATTATGTAACTAACATCAATCAATCAATCAATCAATCAATATACTTTATTGATCATCATGTATATGTATACATACAGTATAGCACAAACAAACAGTAGTTGAAAATGTCACATGCATAGATGTCAAAGGGTTAAGCCCAAAGGAACGCAAGGTTCCGCTAACAGGGTTGCCCTAATTACACGAAGAATCAATCTATCATCAACTTTCTGCATAACAGTATATGTGTATAGACAGTTGTATATGATCAAGGTGTAAAACAATCTCTTCCATTTTACAAGTTTATCGAAATGCATTGAATGTAAGTTATGCAACTTAAACAACTGGGGAAAACAAAATAACAAACAGACTAAACTAAACTAAACTAAGCTAAAAAAAACTAAAAACACAACAGTTAAGAGAATACAACAGTGCACGTGTAGGTAGTGAACTTCAAAACAAAACCATTTTGTGCAATTATGCAATAGTATCCAAAAGAAATAATTTCAATTTGTATTTGAATTGGTACATTGTAGTTATACAAGTAAGATCAATAGGCAGAGAATTCCACATCGACGGTCCACATATTCTAATACTATGCAGTCCAGTAGTGGTACGAACACTTCTTTGGTGGTATCTATTTACAGATCGTGTATAATGTCCATGAACGTCTGAATTTTTACAAAACCAGTGGTTGAAGCTTGTTATGATTAGATTTCTGTGAAGTTTATACATAAATACTCCAATTTGTAGTTTATTAATGTAGTCAAAAGGCAGAATTTTCAAATCACTGAATAATGGTTGTGTGTGGGCTCTAAAAGGTGCATTGCATATAATTCGAACAGCTCGCTTTTGTAGGGTTGTCAAAATAGTTAAACGAGTGTGGTATGTGGAAGCCCACGTAATATTACAATATGACATATAAGGGTATATCAAAGAGTAATATAAATTCACAAGTATATCTCGCGGCATAAGGTGTCGAACACGAGAGATTATGCCTATATTTTTTGATATCTTTTTGGATATAGAGTTTATATGCTCCCTCCATGTTAATTGTTCATCAATGTGAACACCCAAAAATTTGGTTGATGATACCCTACAAATACATTGTTCATCTATTTTAATTGATATATTGCAATTTGTTGCTGTTCTAAGTTTAATTTTAGAGCAGAACAAAATAAAATTCGTCTTCTCAAGGTTCAGCGATAATTTGTTGGCTTTGAACCAATCGCCTACAAGTTTTAATTCGGCATTAATTTTTTTAACCAAGACTTCAATAACTTTATCTGACATAAACACATTGGTGTCATCATAATAATGATTTCTATCAAGTCATTATTGTAATGCACAAGGCATTAAATAATAATGGTCGATTTAGTGAAACTGCAGTCACAGTAATTATTCAATCAATCAATCAATAGTAATTTCAATATAGGAAACAGATTGAAAAGATGTTGACTTTTTTTGTCTTCTTTTATTACAGCCAGGAGCAGTCTCCAACTGGTCCACTAGAAGCTCTGAGTAAGTGATATTGCAATTTGTCATCACACTGTCAGATGTAATGCAAATGGAAATTTATATATAGCAGCAGATTGTACTGAAGTGTTAAAAAGATGGAGGTAACATAAGCCTTTGGAATCATACAACTGAGAGGAAAGGCACGATATCAGTAATGTTAGGACTGTGCATCTTTTAAAGATAATTATTACCTATGGTATAAATTGACCATTTTACTGAATGTTAATAGCATAAAATTTAATGAAGTTGATTAACTTTAACTTTCTCTATTTCATTATTTTCGGCACTGTAGAAAATCCCATCTTATAATACTATTATGTTGTATTAGATATTAAGGAGACACCCATAGACACTTTACCTTCAAGGTAAAGCACAATTCAACCATATGATAAGGTTGTCAGTTTTATGTGAAAACCTTGATTTTTATTCCACGGGCAGTGGCTAAGACCAGTGCATTAACCCCACATTAAACTTATTCCCATAATTTCTCATTTGATTAAAGCTTATCTTAGAGGTTTAAGGCAGCAATTGTGGTGTAGAACTGTAGATGCCTTTAGTAACTAACTTTATGCTGCAATAGTCATATCTTGGTGCCTTCAGACATACTACATATATATTGCACCTGGTTTAGAACAGGTAATGCAAAAAATAAGTTATAATTTGGATTACATTTTGCTGTTGGATTACATTGAGATGTCGTCTGATTGTTGTGTTGCAGAGCGTTCTGTGCAGATGTTTTTCACGAAGGAAATGCTTCTGCTTTCGTTCTGCTTTGCCTACACTGGTGAGATGTGTTGAATTCTGGTTTATGGATTGAATATTTTTTGGATTGATTGATTGATTTAGTTGATTGATTGAATTATGTAAATGGTTGAGTGAATTATTTTATTGATTGAATGAATTAGTTATTACAATCTGCCTCAGCAGTTGCTTCTTCTCCTCACTCTGATCTCTTTGGCAATCAGATTCTGCCCTCTGCAAGAGATCAGTATCTGGAAACCCTCTGAAACGACACAGTGCTCTTAAGTAACCTGGTGCCCAGTATCACTTTAAAAACTTGTCGATTATGATTGTGGTACTTGATAGATAAATTCATTCTCGTTAAATTTTTCATCGACCTGGGTCAGCGTAATGATCAGTTGGTAAATGACGAATCATTCACATAATAAATGCTAATCTGATTAAGAAAGAATCTGTAATCGATTGATATTATTTTGCTTCACGTAATACATGTAGATGCTGATCTGATTAATAAAGAATCCGTACTTAATTGATTGTTATTATTTTGTTGATTTAAGGTTTGGAGCTGTCGTATTGGTCTGGCATTTATGGAACGTCAGTTGGTCATACAAGTAGTTATGGCAGCACAGCCAAAAAGCTGACTGGTCTGACGGGAGTCTTTGTTGGAATTGGAGAGATCTGCGGTCAGTTTATACAAATATATTCATTTAGGATGTTCAATGTGGAGTCCTATATAAACAAGTTTATTCATTAATGTTTAATTTAATTAAATTGGCAAAACTCTAATTTATTTCATGAAAGAAACACTTTTCAACTGTGGCTACAATAGAAATAAACTAATTAGAGCTATACTAAGATGGCTGAATTTCAAGTGCAATTAGCTACATGTGGATTTGAGTAACATCTGCTCAGCTTTTTCCAATGAATGAACAAATATTGATGACGACAATGATGATAGAAATGAGATCTTCTATGTGAAGAGGAGTTTTAGCTTCTTGCAACGTATTCACTTATTGGAGAATATTTATTCACACAAGAATTTTATTTTGCAAATAAAATTGCATCTTGACAGCTTTTGTTCGTTTGGGACCTTGTTAAAAGCATCTTTAAAATGCATATTTATTGTTCCCTGTTGGAAATATTTTCCTGAGCGAATAACTTTTTCTGATGGACGAAATTTACAGGTTCGACAATTAACTCCATTGGTTGCCATCTGCTTGATAAGAGAAATTTTGCAGGTGGTGCCGCATTTGGATTGATTGGAAATCGCCATAGAGAAGGAGTTGGTCGGGATTCTGTCCTCTTCTTTGGATACGTCGTCCACATCATCTGCTTCTTCCTCATCTTCATCAATTCACCGGACGAATCTCCACTTCAGGACACGCTTCAGATAGCATTCCTTGTTCCCAAGTGAGTTCTGTCTACAGCATTTTTAGTTATTTTACATATTGCTTCCTCTGTACGTCGGAGCAGGCCCACCAAGAGGGGCAGGGGCAAATGTCCAGGAGCCTGGGGTCCAGTGACTTCTAGGGGACCCGGCAGTTGAGTAGTTTATGACATGCTTTTCTAAATATAATATTTTTTTAAATAACAGGGTTATGAATTAAAGCATAGTTGTATATATAAATATAGCATTGCGTGGTCATCGTCATATGACTACCAGTCTACCTGCACTTTTGTTATTTCAAATTTTTAAAAAAATTCTTTCATAAAACCTAAACCTAGTTAGTGGCCCATGGCTGCTCTGCCCTGCAGCCATGAATTTCTGTTGACAATCCTGTGGCAGTGTGCATTGTTTTGTTTATGTTCACTTTTAAAGAAATTACTTGCTGTGTTCAGGAGCATAATAATCTACTGTTGTTATTTTGTTTTAATTTATTTAGATGTATTATTTATATTTTTTAAATTCCAGACATCTGCTGCAGTCACAGTTACTGACACTAAGACAAGGAAAATGTTTGGACTTGTCTCTTCAAATTACTTCTTTGATCTCATACATAATCATAGATAGAACTTCCAGTGGATTGCATAATTAACGTCAATTTTCTTTCACTACAGCAATCGTAGATTGTTTGGATAGATTGACAGAAACTCAAAAGGAGTCTTCTGTTTAGATATTTGTGAAATTATTTCTGAATTATGTTTTAAAATTGCTGACAAAATTTCTTTTTTACTCAGCGAATATCTGGCCATGTTCTGTGCCTTTCTGCTCGGTCTTGGAGACAGCAGCTTCAACACACAGGTCGTCATTCTAATTCACTTCTTAATTTTAAACTAACTAACTATCTGGTCATATTCTGTGCCTTGATTTCTACCGTGCTCTTCATTGAACAGCGATTCTTGACTAATCATAATCTCACTTGTTGGAAAATGTGATTATGGTCCTAGTCATTAGATGAACTAACTCTGAGAGTCATTTACTAGTGCAGGATGAGTTTTTCTGTTTAATTTGATCTAATTTGCATTCTTTTTTTCATTTAATTCATTCATTCAAAGAACTTATATAGCACCCTCCAGAGGCACTCCTAGCCCAACTCCAGCAATAAAGACCAGTTTTCAGATGCTTGTTGAAGTTGTATGGAGAAAACCATATAGAAAACATAACTCTGAGGTTCGAGAAATGTTATCCAATACGCCAATGGACCACCCGTTTCAAGTGTAATGAAATATGCAATTAGCCAGGGGTTACACAGGTCTGGAGAAATGTGATTCGATAGTGCTGGCATTTAATTGAAAGAAGTACAGTGAAGGAAAGGTGCTATATAAATATTCGATTGTGTCACATGTTGACTGATTTAAGTGTTTGGTCTTTTAGATCTACCCTCTTCTCGGTGCACTCTACCCACAGAACAGTGCATCTGCATTTGCCATCTTCAAGTTTATCCAGGCAAGTCCAACATGAATATGTCTTTGGACAGTTCCCTTCACAATAAAATTTTACGTAGATTGCAATGTAAAATCAGTTTCCTTCATATGAAAACTTACATAGATTGCAATGTAAAATCAGTTTCCTTCGTATTAAAACTGACATAGATTGCAGTGTAAAATCAGTTCCCTTCATATTAAAACTTACATAGATTGCAATGTAAAATCAGTTCCCTTTATATTAAAACTTATGTAGATTGTTTCGAGTTTAGAATGGCCTACTGTTTCAAAAATGTTTTTGCTTCATGCTCTGGCTTTGATAAAAACGTCCTTCTTCCTTAACTTAGCCCTGCTTTGTTTGTATGTGCACTTGTTGTAGCGCCCCTTCAAGCTCACTACTCAGAGGCGCTCCTGACTACAACGCGGACACTGCATTGGAGTTTCACGCTGAAGAGCTGAGCAATTGCGAATGAAGGACTTGCCCAAGGTCCGTACGTGGTGAATTGAAGTGGATTTGAACCTGCAACCCTCCGGCTGCAAGGCAACGAACATACCCACTACACCACCGTACCCCACAATGACTTGACCTTGCCTCTTTTAAATTTGTTTAAAGTTCTGGCTTTTCGAAAGGTTTTGATCTGAACTTACCTTATGTTGTTTTATTTATATCTTATCATATCAAGTTGTTCTATCATTTCAGTCTCTGGCTTCTGCAATGACTTTTGTGTATGGAAAGTACCTGGTGCAAAAGTGGCATCTCCTCATCCTCACAGTGTTCGGTACGCTCGGCTCAATATTCTTCTTCGTTGTTGAACGAGCCTCACGTCGAAAAGTGATCATGAATGAATCTGAAATCCTGCAAGACTCATAAAACTTAGGTGTCCTTACCTAGTCAGAGGTTGCTATCTATCAGTGAATGAATACCTAAGTAGCAGAAACTGAATCTTGTTGCATCTTCTGTTATGATGGCGGTGAATGCTGGCAGCAGTGATGATATGATTTCATAATTGTATGGACAATGGTGTCTAAAAAATTACGAGTGATGTGGTTGTAAATTGGCCATATTTTTTTGCAGCTCTAAGAATTATTCCTCAAAGGTTTTTTTGGTAAAAAACCTTGTGTCAATGTTTTATTCAATAGTACCCTTAGAACAAAATGTGTCGGGTGAATCGCAAATGTGATTTTTTTAAAGTACTGTGATTATGCTGATCTTCAATAATTAGTTATGGGTCATTCCATGTCAAATCAACAAATTTTTCAGAAAGTTCCAGTTCGACCATCTCGGATTTTACTGAAAAGATCAGTCTTGAAAATTCTGATGTTAAATTTTTGCATATTTTTGTAGAGAAAGTACATTAGTATCACAAGTTGTTTAAATATTCTTTAAAAAAAATTCAATTTGGCCACACCAGGGCAGCAAAGTATGATCGTCAGACATCCGCAATTTTTTTTAAACCATTTTCAGTTGGGTCCTAACATCAGAATTTTCAAGACTGATCTTTCATTTCTTCAGCATGTCATCTAAACCACAAAGACTAAACATCCTGAAAATTTCATAAAATTATCTGCTATAGTAATGAAGTTATGAGCTTCTGAACGTTGTTACAAATTTAGACGCGACTCCCAAAACGTCGAAAACGAGGTCACCCCAGACGTCTTTGAAAATTAATATCTTCAAAACTACTTAAGATTTTGATCTAAAATTTGGCAGAGTTTCCTCTAATACCATAATAAACATTCTGAAAAATTTTCATTAAAATCCAAGATGGTCGACCTGGAGCCATTTGTTGAATTGAGGCGGAATGACCCTTATGTTAAGCTTTGAATCTAAGGAAGATTTTTCCTTGTTGTGGTTGAATTGGACCACTTTCCTCAACATTGCAGGGTTTTACTTGTAGTGCAACTGGTAGTTCTGATTCTTTGCAATTCTCGTGATCTGACATTGCGTAGGCAAACATTGTCCATCTATTTAACTATTAGCTCAAGAAATGCACAGCACACGCATGGCATTGATGTCCATGATATATATTCAAGATAAGTTTTTTTAGATCAAAAAGATCTTGTCTTGTATTTCATCGACATTGAACTCATTCTATTAGTCTGACAAAAATATTATCTGGAGGTTGGCTCTGGAGGTACAGAAGTGCTGTTACAGAAGTGCTTAGTCTTTGGATATGTACTAGTATGTATAATTGTATATTTATTTAATATGTATACATGGGAATGCATATATAAAGAGGCTTTAGCGTGAGCTGTGCTCCAGCAGTATACAAATCATCGTATTATTATTATTATGTACGCATGCATACATGCATGACATTGCATGTATGTATTTAGCTACTTTTATAGCACCATGAAGAAGCTCATGCAAGTACTAAAGGCTAAAAGTTCTAAAACAGTGCATTTAATGTGTTGTGATTTCGAATAGTTTTGTTGGTATATAAAGATGATTTGGTTGCCAACGAATGTTGAACTGCATTGCCTTGAATCTTCATGCAATTCCAAACTGCTGTAATATCAGCAAATATCTTAATGTCAGTGCAGGCTCACAAAAGTTGAGAATCAGCTTTCTCACTGAAATTTGTGAGGTAAATGGTAGGTAGGTAGTTGAGGATCAGTTTGGGTCAAAATCCATAAAAATGGCAAGACATGCTCTCCATTAAGCCTAATTATTACCTGTCGTTAATCTGCAGCATCAAAATTATCTGCAGATAAGTAAGTACATGTGCTAAAATTGAACATTTGGGAGGTTTTGCTGCACAATCTTCCCTGTGGTATTCACTCAATTTGAACCATGTAGCTATATATTTTTAAAACATTGAAAACATCTTTATCAACAGAACCTTTAGCTACATATGTATACTTGTAGGCAATTTCTCATTACTATTACACGTTTACGTGGTTTGAACTTACAGGCATCTACATGTAAAGAGTTAAGTGCATTACAGTAGTTTTAGGTGAATAGGTTATTCTAACAGTGTAACAAATGAACATAATTATGTAGAACAGCATTTATGTGACATCTTTATATCTGTAAAAACTATGTAGATCGACATATTAAGAGCCCTTGGCGGCATATACTAGGTATTGCAATATAGCATTTTAATGGTGCACCTCTTGGCAGGTGGGAAATTCATTCATACATCATCTTTATCAACTTTTGCTGTCAGACAGGAAGTGAGAATGAGAAGCAAATTGGCCAAGAGGTTGTTGACTGCCATAGTAACGATGTTTAAGCAGATAAAAGTTTATTATTTATCTGTTTAAGCATATCTGCTGTGGCCCCAATAACCTCTCGACCATATCAGTGGTTAATGACACAATTCACACGAATAGGTTCTTGAACAGGGTTAATGTTGTACTTGCTGTTTGTTTAGTAAGATTTGGCTTAATTCTGATTTTTTATGGGATCAAATATTTGGTTAAGCCTACACTGAAAATGCTTTGAATTGTGTTCAGACCATGATCTGTTTAGAAAATGATAAGATCTGACATAATTATTTTAGGCTGGCTATCATGGGTGGAGTTTATCAGGGCTAGGGGAGGCTAAGCCCCCAAGAAGACCCAGATTCAGTTTTTTTACCATGTAAACGTATCTTTTTCCGGGCTTAGCCCCCCCCACCAAGAAGGTGCAGACTCATAAATTTGTTTGGGGAAAATGGTTCTGTTCACGAACGCGATCCGAATGACTAAAAAAGGTCATCAACTTTTTTGTCCACGAAAATTTGTATTTTTCTGCGAGATTCCAGCTCGAGGACTAACAAGGTCATCAGCTTTTTTGCCTGACAAAGCCCAAGTTCTTTTTTAGCCCCTCCAAGAACGGAAACCAAACTCCGCCCATGCTGACAAAGTCGGCGCTTTGTGAGCTTCTTAAAAGTTATTGTAGTGTCTGGACATGTGCACACAATACCAAGTTTCAGAGTCTGGAATTATTATTGAAGTTGTATGTATTTGAAATAATTAGTTAAGTAATTAATTTGCTTTGGGAATGAGTTCCTGTGGCCATGTGCATTATGAATTTTGTAGTATTTTATATTTTTGAGTTATTACTTGAGCATAGCATGAATGCTTTTTTTATGTTAGTTTTTGGTTAATGGGAATATTAAATACTGTAAATATTTCTTTGTAAACATGATGTAATTTGTGTTAAGATTACCCAAAACTGTATTTGTTTGGAAAACAATTAATATATAATTATATATATAACATGAACATTTGTGTTAGTCTATACTCTTATAACATGAATTTGCTCATTCTTTCAGATCATGGTTTAGACCAGCGTTTCCCAAACTTGTTGGGCCACGGAACCCTTCACGTCTTACTATTTTCTGGCGGAACCCCAGTCTCAACTAAACGCATTGAATCATGCAGAACGCATGGGAAGCATAATCTACTAATAATTATAAGCATACCTAAATACACTAAATTATAGAAAGTTTCTTTTTCTTACAATATCATGAAAGATTAAATTGCACTGTTTTGCACAACCACGATTTGAGGATCCTACTGAGAGTATGCACTACATGAAGTTACAATGTGAAGCTTCATTGGAATTCTGCTTCGCGTTATGCTTAGGTTAAAGACCTATATGTCAATACGAAGTTCGTAGTCTCCGTTAGAAGAGTTGGCTGCTTTTCACCTTCATTGAGTGGCTTCATATCATATTGGTAATGTAGTTCATGAAAAGAAAGCACGAACGATGGCTTCCTCGAGAAAATAATCCATTAAAAAAGCGTGTGTTTGGAAAGCGTTCCACCCTTTTGAATTCAATAAAAGAGGTCTACAACCATATAGGGTGCGTAGAAGTTACTCAATTTTGGCGAATTTTTACACAAACAAAGTAAAATTACAACTTATTACTATTCCTGCAAGATCTGACTTGGCGAAACTTTCTAAACTTGCGTTTCACGATGCTCATGATAGTTTTGTCGATTATAACGATAAAAAAGTATGTCTGTGTCTCTGTTCAGACTTAGGCCTTAAAGCTCTGACCTGCGTTACATCAGCAGTGATGTCTAAGCTTATTATACATAGTAATTGGACTGAAAATCACCGAAAGCTCGGGTGAGGACAAAACACAAAAGATAACTGACGCTATAGTTTCAAACTTCCAGTGCATTTTAAAAAACTGCTTGACATTTTGTATTGCAGTAAAATTTCTCACAAATTTCTCAACTTCTCGCGGAACCCTTGTGCTCGACCCGCGGAACCCTTGGGTTCCGCGGAACCCACTTTGGGAAACGCTGGTTTAGACCGTAAGATAAAGCTAACTTCCAATTAAATATTCCAACTGCCATAGAACTGTTAGGAAAACATGTAGATAATCAACTATATCTAGCGAGTGGAGCAGCATAGTGAATTTCAAGTCCAGGAGGTTATTCAAGTTCATACCATGCCCATTTGCCCTGTCTAATAAAGATAATAAGAACTTCTTGTCCAGAATAATGTTCAGAACATTTATTAGCCACTACCTTTAAAAGGACACTAGATAAAAAAAATTCTAGCCACTCTGGCACCTGTTCCAATCCATTATTTAGGCCACAATTAAAACTATATTGCATAATGTACTCTCCATAACTGCAGTATCTAGATCTGTTAATTGCTGCGTTTTGACAACGAATTCCCTTGCCAACAAATGAACATACAATACCAACTACCAAGTCAGGGGCGGATCCAGGGGGGCCAATCCGGCCATGGCCCCCCCATTTAAAAATTGCATGGGACGTGGCCCCCATTTGGTTTGAACAAGCCATTAAATAAATGTAGCAGGAGAGAAAAACAGGACATGAGGCCCCCATTACAAAATCACACGGGACTTGGCCCCCCCCGTCGATTCAGCGGCGGATGTTTCCCGAAAAATTGGTCGATGACTAAAAAAAAAAAAAAGGTCATCAGTTTTTTCGGCGGATGAAATGGTATTTTTTCCCGAAAAATTGGTCGATGACTAAAAAAAAAAAAATAAAAAATAAAAAAATAAAAAAGTCATCAGTTTTTTCGGCGGATGAAATGGTATTTTTTCCCGAAAAATTGGTCGATTGACCAAAAAAATTTTCTCCTGTCTCGCAAGACCAAAAATTTTGGCCCCCCCTCGAAAATTCCTGTATCCGCCCTTGTACCAAGTAGTTGGTCTTAAGCAAGGCAAGTTAATGTAAGATAGTATAGATTTGTATACTGGTTATAACACAGTGAACAGGTAGCATTGATTGATGTATAAATAATAACTTCATTTGATAACATCCGACTTGTGTGATAGTTTCATGTTTGAGTTGTCCTTTTTCCAAGATTATTTCTAACATCGTAACATTTTCTTTTTTCAATTCAATTTAACATAACACGCATTCCCACACAATACTTGCTGACCTAAGACATCGGTAAGAACTGAGCAACCAATTGAGTAGAATGGAAAATGAGCATCATCCATGACACACTTATAATGCAGAGCTCTCTGTTGCTGGCCCTGTTATCTGGACCCTCCAGAGTCCAGACCTGCACCTACTGCCAAATGTCCACTCTGAAAAGTGCTATGGCGATCTTAAAATGAACCTCTTTAGCCAAGGTTGGGTCAGAAGCCTCCCGAGTAGTAACCTTGAAGGGGCACTATATAAATTCTTGTATGAATGAATAAGATAAGGATGGGAAAATATTGTTGACTGGAAGATATGTGCACCGAGTTATACTCGACATGAAACGGCAAAGCATGCCTTTTGAAAATAGACAAGAGGAACATAAGTACATATGGCAGACTTGGATCTAGAGACAGTTTATAGCGCTTTCTCTAAAGAAACGGCCAATACTGAACCTTTTTTGGCATGAACATTCATGCACTATATGCAGAGATAGTACAAAATTATTTTATTGGAAACGGAAAGGGTGGTAGGTGTTTACAAGTGCAGAACTGGTTTGGATCTATGGACCCAGTCACCCAAATCGCCACTGTAATATCCAAGGTATTACACCTAACATTGCAGTCCTCTATGACATATTTAACGTGAGATCTGAAACTTCTTTTCACAACAGACATCTGGAATATTTGCCTTGGTCGTCAAAGTGGAAATTCAGAGTTCATTGGAGAGATTGTGATCTCTTATTCTGCATAGTTCTGCTACATTTTGTTATGAATAAACTTCGAATTGCCACTAAAGTTTGCATACTCTATGGTCTTGTTTCATGCAGAGTAGATTACTTTCATGGTCAGCCTAGGTACAGTCATACATTCGTGTAGGCCAGAGGTTCTCAAACTGTGGTACACGTACACCAGTCGCCAGTAAGGGGTACGCGAAAAAATCCAGAAATATACATTTTCTTTGAGTTTATGGACTTTGTGTCCATCTTTCTTTGATTAGCAATGATTTTTAACGATGTTATAAAAAACACCAATGTTACCAATGATTTAAAGGACTTTTAATTGTCACTGCAAGAGGACTTTGCAATGGCCTTTTGTTTATGAACTGACTTTATTGGGGGGGGGGGTACACCATCATTCGATTTTTTACTTGGGGGTACAATAAAAATAAAGTTTGAGAACCCCTGGTGTAGGCCCACCCTTGACCTAAAACTTATTAAAGGAAATGGATTTCAATTGCTTTTGACAAATTGCACACCATGAAAGTGCCCAGACATAATGTAAAGAATAGGAGTTTTCACACAGTGACAAGTTCCAATTACTGCTACCAACATATTTTATTGCAGAAACTTGTCACAAAATAGACGAACATAAATATTTTATTACCTTCAATGACTGAAAACCATTTCGGATTAAGAAAAGCAACTAAAACAGCCAAAATGATGGTAAAAGTCTGACTAAACACAATTAATTAGATCGTCATACTTACACACTAATTCGTTTACACCACAATGTTTGAAATTAAAAAAGACCTAATATTAAAACATGGTCGCAAATATCAGAAACCATAGCATCATGGTTACTTAGGTTTATCTTTTCGTTCGTAGCATGATATTTAAAACTTAAGACAAGGCCACGCCAAAAATTTTCACAAGCCGTAATGCCAGATATCTTTGGTTTAAGGCCATGAACCAATGAACTGCAACCTAATTTCAAAAGGTAAGTTACAAAACACCATAATCTAATACATGCCTTATAATCATAGGTGCTGTCCTGGAATTGAGGCACAAACCTGACCACAGCCACCCAACAATCTTTCCTGCAGGTTACATAGCTCAACAGTCACCTGTGATTTTCTTTTGAAGTAAACCCCAGATTCAGGTAAGCATTGATCAGTAATTATCTGCTGAGGGGCTGCTAGTGCAAAGTATACTGCGAGACAGGTTACAAAGTTACCATACGTAACGAATTGTCAACAGCCTCAATACTTTCAAGATACATCAAGAAATTGTTCATCCACATTTCAAGATACATCAAGAAATTGTTCATCCACATTATATACAATGAAGCCTGCTTTCAACACTACTTTGGGAAGTTTAGGAGCAGCATTAAATACCGCTATTATAACAAGCTCATGTTGACACAGCCAATTTAAATTTGGTTGCCATCTGAACACTGAACAATATTACATGCTTGTCTCAATATCATCTACATGATGCATCTTGGCATAAAGTTACGACAGATACTGGGAATTTCAGCATCATAAAATTAGAATGAATTTCCAATTCACATAAAGAAGGAAGGCAGCAAATGATATCATGTATAAAAACTAAACATTTCTGACACCGTCCACACTGAACTGTAACGCTTAGAAAAGATACCAAGACAATCCGTCATAACACAAGACGAACGTAACAGGTTTCCAGGTAAAGTCACTTAGTTTCCAACCACTTCAGTCAGACAAATCACCGCCAGCACATCAAATCACCTGCCTAAAGCAATCGTACATGGGGAAAATGTTTGATGTTGAGTGTGTGGGCGACATAAGTTGAGGACAGCACGTTGCACGACTTCAGACATCACAGTATGTACACCACGTGTGTTGCCTAATGGCAGGACAACACACATCACCACTCAGCATCACCGAGAGCCTTCTGGAATACATGATCTTTACCGTTGAGATTCATTATTCCGTCTTTCAGGTGAAATTTCCACTTGTTTTTACTCCTGTTAATCTACAACAAGAGAGATGAATATGAAATTCAAACCAATCACCGAACTACTACAGACAACAAGTTTTCTTAGTGTGTTCATACCTACGAATTTAAATGGAGTTCACTGCATTGCTGTAGACAGTTCTTTTCCTACAGTGAATTTATCAAATAACTAAATTCGCAAATGACTGCAAAGTTTTGGTAAATTAAAAACAACATTACATACACCTTAACATTTTATGACACAAATGATAAAATATTCTAATTACAACAACAGCTTATAAAAATAAGAGCACATTTAAAAACAACTGCACAATCAGTCAAAAAACAGCTTCACAGTTTCAGATCAACAATTGATTTGTACATGTCTGCGAGAGACTGCCAGTGGAGACATTCATCCATGGAAACATACTTCAGCATAACAAATACAACAAGAACTGAATGTGACATACTTCTAGAACTACCCGTCATTTAGGAAAAAGAGAGATACTTTCAAGTGCACTACTAACGATCAAACAAGAGAAGTGCACACCTTATCAAACTGGCAAACAACAACATTTTCAGCGTCAAAGACTTCTGTAGGATCTGTGTCACTAATGTCATCGTCTGAGCAAAGTGGATCCTAACAGAACAAAAAATAAAACCAAGTAAAACAGGAGCAGACCATGACGCTTTTAAGAAAGAATTTTTCTATCAGTCAGTAGACAGGTAGAAAACGAATACAGCACAGTAAAGGTCTCATAATGGATGAGCACATCAGCTTCTTCCATTACTCTTGAGTCAACGATGGACAGAGCAAATGTGTACATTAGCTGTTGTATACAGCAGGCTTGAACAACAATGCTTGGATTAGACCAAACATGTTACTTAATAGATCACCAAGTTGCAACACAAGATATGCAAAAGTTTCATTCCAAACATTGCAAACTTGTGGTCAAAGTAAATTATTAAGAATGAAGCCTTTTCGGATTTTTCAAACATGCCATGCTTCGGTAACTTATTAAACATGTATGCTTGTCTGTGGCAAATAAAGGCTACCTACTTACTTACGCTGACATAAGGGATGCTAAACGATAACAGAAAAAATGATTATTAGCTATTACTGTTTACAAAAGTCTGACAATTTAATTCATTTTAAAAATCACTTTTTTCAAAATTATAAGAGATGGTTCATGCTTGTACTGAATATAAGCGTAAAGGTTGACGTGAGAACAAACTAATTGCAACAAATAAATGGTAGCTGCCACACTGCATTACCCGCTGTCCATTATGCATAAATTGTTGAGCAGCATAATTATCTTTATAATTAGATACAAATGACAAGGTACAGGCATATACACAAACCAATTCAAAGAGGCAAGCATTGCGTATAATTTCAGAGCTTCTACAGAAGATTTTCATCACCAATAGCAAATTATAAATTTATTTATTATTTCACTAATTACAATTAATTATGAGACTGAATCTGTGCGTTGTCAACTGACTTCTTCTTCGCCTTGTGCTTCCTCGTTTTCATCGTTCTGCTCCTCATCTTCTTCCTCTTCTTCCTCCTCCTCTTCCTCTGAGCTGCTGTCGTTTAGGCCATCGAGTTGAATAATTGATTGGTTAACCTGCTCAAAGACAATTAAAATAATTAAGCCAACTCAATAACCCATCAAAAACCACTGTCCATTAACATCATTGTCATCATCAGTCCTGTCAGTCATCATCTCTGTACAAATACTCTGGACCCAACAACATCCTCAACTCTTTACCCACATATCCATGAGGTAGTGCAAAGTAGATGATCTCCTCCCGCAGACCCGCACTCCTGTTGGAAGGCTGAAAACATGGCTCACTATGGATGCAGAACATAGAGATGGATCATAAAAAACTCATAAAAAGAGCTAAACGCCTAGGATACTTAGAGCAAACTTTTCCTACTGTCTCCGAACTAGCCAACTCAGCTGATGCAAAACTTCTTTTCTCCATTACACACAACCCCAAACATGTTCTCTACCAACTCCTACCTCCTCTCCGACCCCCCTCCTCTCACCAACTTAGACCTAGAGCTCACAACCATACTCTCCCATTAAAGGACAATTCTCAATTTATCCCATGATCGCTATATAAAAATATTTACTAGCTAACTTTAAGACTAATTATCGAACTTTGAACTCTAATTATTCATTATCACTCATGTTAGCATTTCTGCGTTATTGTCAGATTGTCTTTTTCTCATTAAAACGAATATATATATCACTGGACTTAAGTTTTTTGTGTATATTGTCTACAGGTAACTTGTGGATGAAGAACCTAGTAAGGGGGTTTACCTATGAGACATCAAGACAATAGACAGCAGTTCTGCAAATTTGGTTGCATACATGATCATGATGAGATGTCAATCAAATCAAACTGAGGTAGTGCAAAGTAGATGATCTCCTCCCGCAGACCCGCACTCCTGTTGGAAGGCTGAAAACATGGCTCACTATGGATGCAGAACATAGAGATGGATCACTGGACTTAAGTTTTTTGTGTATATTGTCTACAGGTAACTTGTGGATGAAGAACCTAGTAAGGGGGTTTACCTATGAGACATCAAGACAATAGACAGCAGTTCTGCAAATTTGGTTGCATACATGATCATGATGAGATGTCAATCAAACCAGTAAACAATATAAACAAAATCAAAACTGTTCACAATGTAATTGCAATTTCATAATACAGCAGGTTACATGCAATAGACACAGAAATCCTACTGGGAAAAAAATGCTGGGGAAAGCCTTGCATACTAAAAAAAACAGCACTGATAAAACGACCTTAGTCCTACCCCCCCCTAATGGCGGAGGATTCAAATATTTAGTAAATTGACCTTGGGACCCAAGCCCATTCTGAGCAGATACCTGATTGTGCAAAGTATGCTTGAAATGGACAATGAACAAACCCTGGACAGTAATGCAACACAAGCTTACTGTTTTATTTGCAATTCCCTGTGCTGTTCCGGCACTTGTTGAAGGTGCGGCCACTGTGAGGACGGCTCCAGGAGGCAGACCTTGCTGTGACTGGATCAGCCGGGCACCATTTGGAGTCTGTATCAGAAACTGGCCAGACTGGTTGGGCACTAAAATCACAAATCATAAGCCTGACTCTGATGTTTAAACAACAGTAGCAATAGCAATTATTAAATAATTAATTAATAATAATAAAAACTATGCCATTCTGTGAAGGGCATCTGCACATCAGTTTGATGAAATGTTCCTTCTGTGGAAATCCTCTGCGGCTACCTGTTAATTAAACCTTGCTGTTCCTTTTGCCATCCATCATCTCACACAACCTCCTCTCTTGATGCATAGAAATTATTTTGTTCTGCAGAATTGCATGTCTTCTGTATGGCAGATACTTCATGAACCTTATCGCACACATGTCTAACCAACTCTATCACAGTTTGCACTCTCATAGTGCCAGTCCCAAGCTTGGACGATGGAGAGGGTGATGTCAACGATCTCTGTTATCACAGTGTTGCTAAAATGAAACTACTACATATCTAAGTCTTTTGTTAAACATATCATACTTCAGACAACCCAACATAAATGAGACATAGATCTTCGGATTGCTTTGCATCTGTAGCCTGCCTTCATGTCACACATCCTTTGTTTGGTTCCAACAACAGGAACATCATCATCATCATCATTCACCATGAGCCATATGCTCGTAGGTGTCCAATGTCAACTTCGTCTTCTTCTTCCAACCGCCTCTGTCCTGGGCCAGGTGGAACAGCTTGAACAGGAACGTGTCTGACTACATAATCGTTTTCTGCTTAGTAGCGATAATCATCATCTTGTGTCAACGACTCTCAAAAGGTTTAAAAAAGAAGTTTCCGGATTAGCTCAGACTACTAATTTCAGTGATTACTGTCTTGCTAAGCACTTCTTATGCTCGCAGTGTTACTTCTGCAATAACATATTAATCTAAATGGTTGTTTATCCTTTACCCGTTTGCCCCGAGTATATCCGCTGGAAATGGGCTTAAAATTTAAAAATGAACCGGTAAAGGGTTAAGAGACACCAGGCATCAGACTATAACTCTCAAGTCACTAAGGAATCTGACCATCTGAAGAAAGCCAGTGCTTACCAAGGTACTGGAGACTGGTCAGATGCTGCTGAAATGCTCCAGCTCCTTGAACCGGAAGAGTGATTGTTGAAGTCTGACCTGCATTTGTCTGAAACCATGCACGAACAGAAGCTGTCGTTATAAAACACCATCATGTAACCAAGGCTCTGCAAGAAAGTGCAATGACAAATGCATAAAGCATTTCACACTAATTTTATGCTCAGACACCCAACTAGCGCACCTAGGTTATGATGTGAATGTCAGTAAGAAATATATGCAAAAACAGTTTTAGGTTGACTGTAATGACATGTGACCTTGGGTAAACGATAAATGATGAATCCAAGAATGATCCTAGCAAGTGATTTCAAGAATTAAAAATTAAACTGTACTCAAGAAGAAATAACACAAAACGAACCTAAAAATTAAAAATTAACTGAAAGTAAATTGTGCAAGTGCAATATTACAGTGATAAATTATACATATTCTCTGGCAAAGTGTTGTATTCGAGCTTCTCTGGGCAGCAAACAAAGTATTGGACACAGCAAATTGCACTTGACTTACATGTACAAGTCATACACTACAGCTTGAGTCGCACACAAATAAGCTCAGATCAATTTATTCCTAACAGTCCAGTTCTTGAGGGCAAAGGCCTCCATTTAATACCGTAAATTATGTACTTCTAGAGAGGCTAAACAGGCAGAGCCAGTTTATTTACAGTAATTACATCATAAGGTAACTAGGCCTATTATTGTTACAAAATATTTTAACAAATGTAGGTGAATATGGCGTTCAGTTAGTCACCAGGAGAAAAGCAGTTGTATCATACAATGCACAAGAGCCACTGACCGTGCTGCAAAAGACCCATACTCCAAAGCAAATTGAGAGGAGAATTGAGAGGAGTATGTGAGAAACCAGTGGCTGAAGGTAGGTAGTAATGAGCATGCAATGCAGGATTTCAAAGATAAGACAGGCCAGTTAAGATTTTATTCTGAATTCTGCAAGAAGCCAATATCACTGAACAGGCAGGGAGAGTTAAGGGGTCGAGATGCGAAAGGTGGATGCATCGAGTTGCATCCATTTCAAAGTCTGAGGTACTTGCAACAACCAATTTGGTATAAGGCGAGAGCATGCTGTGGTTTGTGGTATGGTAATAGCAGACCTTACGTGACGTATTGTCCTGATATAATAGAAACACATTTTGCAAAGGTTTCTTATGAGAAGCTGCAATGTAAGATTCCAGTTTCATTGGAGTCCAAGTACCTCAGGTATTTTGACAGTTCTTTCAAAGAAAAAAGAGAGTCTATAAGATCAATATTGGAATAAGAAGGGAAAGAACATCAATAGCATCGGTATCGAGTCAAATATGGAACAGACTTGCGATCGTCAGACTGTTGAAGCTGAACCCATAAGGACCAGTTTTTTTTAAAAGCTGAACCCATAAGGACCAGTTTTTGTTGAAACTGAACCGATAATGACCAGTTTTTATGAACTGATAAGGAGCACTCTTCAAGTTTTGCTTTACCAGACTGATCAGAATGTGATGATAGGGCAATGAAATTTTTTAACTGAACTCAAGTGTGATTGTCTATGTGGCTAATTGGAAAATATCAATAAGCAAGAAAAATTGTCCAGCATACATACAGGTGATATCAGTTTCATTGGAGTAGCTTTTACAGAAAGCCAATTGGTATAACTAAAGTTAGGAGATGAACTAATGTGTTTCTTATAACAGAGATGTTCAAGAAAATGTGCTTAAATTTTATTGAGGTTTTGGAATGGTTCACAAGCTTCATAGGCTAATGCAACAATGAGGATTGGGTTTAATTCAAGACCCAAGTTCTTGTGGTTGCCATATTGTGCACCTTTGTATTGGTAATGAGAGCGTGCATACAGAGCAATGGACAATGACGCAGACAATATACAAGATAAGGCCTAAAGTTAGAGAAACAATAGACCACGTAATTAAGCTGCAAAACTGTAATAAAGACAGAGGGAGTCACTCTCTTACCTGAACTGGAAGTCGTACTGCTCTACTTACCAGTTGGTGGGCAGGTGTAATATTAAATATTTGACCTGAAAGCAAAACACAGGTAATGGGATTAAGTTAATTTAATTTGTCAAAAACACTGTGTAAGTGCTTTCGGGCAGATAGATCACAAATCATCCCACACCCATAAAATAACTAGAAAATGTCAGGTGTTTTCTTTCTCATTCAGACAATGAGCTGAACCCCAGGTTAGGAAAGGTTACATCTATAACGTGAAATATTAGTTCAATAAGCTTAGCAATAGATTTTTACAAGCAAGCGTCAAATGTCCAGATACACTAGTATGAAACACCTTTCCTGAATTTTATAACAAATGTATAGACTTTGACCAATTTAAAATTCAACTTTAAATTTACTTAATTTGCAAAATGTTTCCAGAATGAACTGTTATTATTTGAGGAGAGGCATGAAACTGCACACTTCACATACAAAGACGAGTGCTTAATCAATCAAATGGCTAACAGCTCCTTTACAGATACATCCGATAAATTTAGGCTTTAGATTTTTTAAACTCAGAGATCCACCAACACTCTCGACGAGCAATTTAACCACTGGCCGCAAGTGACGTTACCTTGGATTGGCTGCTGTTGCGGATGTGATGCAGCAGAGACTGCCGAGGCAACTGGACTGATAATCTGCTGTGCCATTGGTTGCTGCTGTTTTATTTGTATTGTATTTGCCATGGAAGCCACAGCTGGAGTTGGTCTTGTGTATACTACATCATGCTCTGGCGGTTCCACGGCCTTTGACTGCGCTAACTTGCTTTCCCATAACTGGAAATAACATTCACACCATAGCAGCTCACGTCATTGTCAGTTTGCTCTCCGATGTATTGAAACATATAAAACAACATCATGCTAATGATAGTTTATACCATTGAACAGCATATCTGTAACTAACTTTAAATACTCAAAAAGCTTTAATATATTCTGTTTAATCTAATAAAAATCTAATAATTTAAAAAGCACTTTGTTGATTCAAACGTACAATAAATAAAACGCCAATCCTTCATTTATTACATGTGTCTGTCATTAGAAATCAGAGGCATATTTTCTTTATAAATAATCTTCAGCAGCTCCGAGTGCAAAAATGACAAATGTTCAGCAATCACTACAAATAAATATTTTGCCAACAGTTACACTGTTACATGGTTTTAAAATTGATTGTTAACTTCACAAAAGATGCTTGTTCTGGGTGCTAACTTAAAGATTTCCAGCAGCTACAAGAGTCTCTAGCTTGTTGATACTCAAATGCATGCAACAAATCACCCAGAGCATCACCACACTTACATGGATGGTCCTTTAGACCCTAGAGCTGCACAGCGTCAAGTGAGAGTATGAAGAGTGACAACATATCAAACCTGTCTTAATTCTTGCAAGATCGTCTCATCTAGACTGTCTTCCATAAATGCTTCTTTTACACCTTCGATTACATCATTGACGACACTTCTGTAGATGTCAGCCTGCAGTTCCAAAACACAAGCATACGGCATTTCAGAGTCTTGTGCAATGAAATGAGCTCACAATAGTAATATACTGCTGTCCTGTAGATCTGTTCATAATAAAACTTTGTAATCATTATTAATTCTACAAGATTTTCAAATGTATCTATTTGTCCCCAATGCACATTTAATCAGACATTTCTTTCCAGCCTTAAAGACAACTTGAGAGGCAAGTCTTGTAGTTATTATGTCAACTTAAGTATGGTAATTAAATGTGGGAAGAAATATATGGAAATCATCCATCATGAAGGACAGATCTGTTACAGATGTCTTCCTATTTAGATATTTCATAATTTTCGAAATCTGTCTGAGGTCCAGAGGTGAATGGTGTTGCACTATCGATTCTCAAAATTTCAAGGTCAATACATTTCCACTTCATGTGACACTTAGTCCTAAACAGTGTTTAATCTAGTCCCCCGTTTTTGGAGGAACCAAGTTTCCGGAAGGGAGTAGAGGGGAAACGGCTGTTCTGCGGACAGCAACCACTGTCAGCAAGAGCTGACAGAGGACGGGTTTTCTGTTTTTCAGAAGAAACATTAAAACAGTGAAAATACTAAGTAAAAAAGGCTATACCTTTTTTTACTTAGTATTTTCACTGTTTTAATGTTTCTGCCCTAATGTCTATTTCTGATGATCTGTCTTTTTGTCTTTGTGTACAAAATACAAATTCCGGTAGTAAATTCTAATCTTTCTGGTCGGATGAATTTTTTTGCTGTAGCATCTCTTTCTTTATTCTCCATAAGGCGGATTCTGGGAAGGTCACGTATGGGCAATTGCCCGAAGATATATCAGGACATTCCCCTTTCGGTATCCGGCAACAGCTCGTCTCACTCTGCCAACCAAGTCACCATCGGTCAATTAATTTAAAAACAAAATTCAAAGCGTTCTACAACAAGTAGCCTACTGTTCGAACTTAGATACTTATGTCATGGCAATTTGTTAAATGCTGCTGTTTGAGTGGATTCCACTGTTCATTGGCATTCGTACTGTGTTGTATAGAATTTTAAACAATGGCCATTGAACGTACAACACTAGGCCGTCGACATTTTAATTGGTGATGATAGAATAATAGAACACTTGACTCTTCACCAGGACGTCGTATCACCATGCCGACTAATGAACAAATCATATTAATATGCTCTATCAAGCGTCTGTCGATGAACCATCCGGGGATGAAACGTTCGGGGATGAAAGTCCACTGGATGAATCATCCGGGGATGAAACATCCGGGGATGAAATGTCCACTGGATGAATCGTCCGGGATGAACCGTACAGGGATGAGTCATCCTGGGATTAAACGTCCTAGAACCATAGATGATGGTCGACTGTGGATGCTTTTATAAGTGAGCTGAGTGGAGTGGTGTAGAGGATGAACAAGAGGGGCCCCGAGGACAGAACCTTGCGGAACACCACAGGTGAGAGGGCATGATTGAGATGATGTTTCAGGTGTTTTCACTGAGAAAGAGCACGAAGAGAGAAAGGACTGAATTCAAAGTGAGCAGTGTCAGAAAAGCCAAACCAGGACGCCAATCTTTGGAGTAGTATGTTGTGGTCAATGGTGTCAAAGGCTGCAGAAATATCAAGGAGGCAGAGGTAGGTGAGACACAAACTATCCAGGTAGACAGACACTATCATTACAGTCAACACCATGCAACCTTGATAAACATTTAACAGCCTTTGTTGTAGTGCATCAAATAGTCAATCAATCAATAACCAGGGGCTAAGTGCCCGTAGGTGCCCGATGCCCTCATCATGAAGTCTCTCCAGCTGTAGAGTATACGTCATGTCAAAATCTACGCAAAGTGCCACAAGCTACATACTCTCTGGCTCCTCCAAGCTCTGGACATGTAGTATACAATTCATCTTTAAATAGCTAAATTTGGTACGCGCGGCACGAGGTGAGGAGGAAGACCTAAAATCAACGACTCCTGCGTTGGGTATTAAAACATGGACGCTAACACAGGCCCACGTAGCAACACAAAGGAAAACTACTGCGACGATTCGTAGTCTGATTCTTGAAAAATCGTCTCGAAAACGACCGCGGGACTTACCACGCTTTTTGCCTGTGCCATTTGGAGGTTTTGATGGGGCGATGGATGCGTAAATCTGTATAACAACGGCGATGGGCTCCTGGGTTGGACGCCGATTTCTGCCCTCCTTGCGCTCGCTTTTATACCCTCTACTCGACTGATCAGCTACGTCCTCCGCACATAGAACTAATACAGACGTGACGTCATATATTGACTGGCGCCGCCTGGCGCGACTTTAGCGAAATAGGTCGCTCCGCCTTACGACCTAAATACTGGCGAATTAGAGTCGTTGCTTGGCAAGTACGCTCCGCAATTTCCATTTTTCGTAAACGTATCCACGATACTACAGCGCCAAAAAATAAAGTCGCGGGAACTAGAGGCGGGAACACTTAATAATTAATAATAATAATAAATTTTCGTTTAGGCTATTCAACAATCCGGTTGACAGACCAAAATCGGTTACAGTATACAGTTGTGAAACTTTATTTTGACTACTAACGGAGCAGAAAACCTGCAACACAACTGTGCTAATAGCAGCTAGCCTAATTAAAGCACGTCTATATCCTATCGGGAATCAAACTCGGCTTATCCTTAGTCAAAACAAACCGATAGGTCTAGGCTGGTAGAGGCACGACCGTCTGAATCACACGGTCGTGGTAGAGGGCGGTGAGATCTGAACGGGGACAATAAGCGTGGGCAGTTTAAGCATCCCCAGGAAGGAATCGGAATTTTTTCCGGGGAGTGTTGTATATTTAACATTTTTTTTACTTAAAAAAGCTCATCAGGTTTTTGGGCAGTACCCTAGCTGATATCGAAAGATTATATTAAATTATGGTTCTAATTGTTTGCACTGGCTCGCTTGGCTACATCGGTAAGATCGAGCGCTGGCCGCGCGTCTGTACGTATGTGAAAGAGAGCGTGCGGCCGCCGTTCGCTTTACTTCCCGAAGGTGGCTGTGTCAGCCTCAGAGATCCAAAATCTCGGGCTAGCACGGTACGTCCACGGGGACCTCAATGGCGTGGCGACACTAGGTCTAATCATCTTTTAAATGGCAGTGTCGTTAAACATGTAGGCCTAATGACAGCTAACTGTTTGCCCATGTATGCAGGCTATAAGCCCACAAGAAGGCAAATTTAATCTAATATGTAGGCCACGTCACGCAAATCAGTAAGCCTATCAGGCCTAGGTGTGAAATAATCCCCGAAAATATCAGCGTTAGCCTACCGAAAAACTATTTTTTACGACTTAGGCTACAGACCAATAAGAATTATTGTTGCAGAATTGGGTAGTGTTATAAGACTAATGCAGCATCTTTAATTAAAAGATTCTTTGAATAAAAGCAGTGAAATGGTTAAGCCTTCACGGAGAAGTATAGTAGAAATGCCCACAATTGTGGCCTGTATTCTACGGTGAGGTTTGTCACTTTCTCGGTTTTAGTTCGACCTTATGCCTACTGTTTATGTTTCAATATGGACACGTGTAAAGGATTCATTAGTAAACATTCCGTGCTCATCGTTCTAGTAATCGTAATCGTAAACTCGAAATTTCTAAAGCGCCACTCGAAAGCCAAGCGCGGGGCACCAGCTTATTCACGAGCGCTGCGTTGAGTTAGAAGGGTTGTCCGAGAGAGTAGTCCGTGGTGGTCCGGGTCGAGTTACCATAAGATCAGGATCAAATGCGTTGAGTTAGAAGGGTTGTCCGTGAGAGTAGTCCGTGGTGGTCAGGGTCGAAATTCCATAGGATCAGAGGGGCGGAACAGCTATTAAGGCGGGTGTCGTTTGGGCCGGGAATTGGAAGGTGGAGGATCAGATGAGACAGGGTAAGAGTTCGTGAAAAGGAGTGTCTTGAGTTTTGAATGAAAAGCCCGAGGTGTGATGGATAGAGGAGCCTGAGGAAGGTGATGGTGTGTGATTAGTAATGATGGCGGATGGACTGAAAAGGATCGGAATTCAGGAGGCAGTTCATTCCAAAGGCGTGGTGCTGAGATGGATATGGCTCGGTTGGAGAACTTGAGATGACTTGTGACCGGCGGTCGAGAAAGTGTAAGGCAGGAGGATGATCGGGTAGAACGGGTAGGTTGGATGGTGAAGAGTTCGCGAAGATAACTTGGCTGAGAACATTGCAAGGAGTTGTAGGTTAAGGAGAGAACTTTGAAGTGGATTCGCTCTGGGATTTTCAACCAGTGAAGTGATTTGAGGATGGGGGTGATGTACTGAGTTCTCGCAAGAGGTCCATTGTTTTGTTATTAGAATTTCAGAAACCATTAAATCAATAACTTTGGAATTCCTAACTATCGTCTTGTAACCTATCATTTTGAGTGACTGCTGTCACATCAGGTGTACTGATTTAATGATAGCGGTACGCCGGTACCGGTTTTCATATTTAATTTTTGGATATTAATGTTTAACGCTAGATCAAGTGACCACTGAAATAACTAGTTGTGGATGATTTAGCATGGCACAAGTTTTGAAGTTTATAATTTATTTTTACGTTTCAGTACAAGGTGACCGTGCCACAGAGCCGAGAAGACACTATTAAGCGAGTAAGTATATCATTTACTAATTCAATTGCTAATTTGCACTCTGGTGAACATACATCTTAACAACAATCAACTGTCAACATCCTAACTATATGAGAATAGTCTTGCACTGTAGATTATCAGCAGGATAGGCAATGGTCATGCGATCTTGGTAACAGAGTGTATTGCTTGGTAGTTGGGTTTACACTAGTTGAAGTGCTATGTTTCTGTTGTCTTATTAATAGTTCAAAGCATTCTGAGTCTGGTTATTATATTTAATGGAGTTATTGCATACTACAAGTTAACATCCTTTAATGTAAATTGAACTCACTTACTTATACTTACTTATTTTAACTCAAATGCTCCACAATTGTGGCCTGTATTCATTTGTTAATTTGACTTTTATTATAGATGTTCTACATGGTGGAATAAATGCAACTTTCATCGACCAAACAAGAAAGTGGCTTGCCACCTTCATTCGAGAACTTAGTTCATGCGATCTCAGGAACTCTGGTGAGTCCATCCTTATATGTATTGTATTGAAAAACTTAACTCAGACAAAAGCCTAATTTACATTGAGATATATGTGCAGAACTTTAGTAATTGTAATGAACCTGAGAAAGATTATTGACTGGCAAAAAATTCAGCACACGTATGTTGCTTTCTCTTCTCATGTATTGCTTCATAACTGCATTTTTAGAGAACTTTGAATCATTGCACTCTTTTTACAGCGCAGAGTTTGGAGCTGTATGAAGTGCTGTGTTATTATAAGGTTGCGTTTAGCTGAGATTGTCTCAGATTGCAATCTACAGTTAAATTTTTAGTTTGTTTGCATGTGCATTTGTTATAGCACCCCTTTAAGCTCTCTACTCACAGGCGCTCCCGACTGCAGAGCGGACACTGCATCGGAGTTTCACGCTGAAGCGCTGAGTAATTGCGAGTGAAGGACTTGCCCAAGGTCCCTACGCGACGACTTGAGGTGGGTTTGAGCCTCGAACCTTCTGGTTTCAAGGCAACGACGCCACCACTGCACCACCGTGCCCCACTAGTGCACTGGACCAGTGGACCATACTTCTGGAACAGTCTTTCACTAAACTAAAATGTTAAATTCTATCACAGCTCAAGAAGCATCAGCAACCTATCTTAGGTTGCAGGATTTTAGGTATCTTTGATTGCTGTGAAGTTTTGTGCCCTTGTGATGTTTTTACGAGACCTGCTTTGCAAAATCTAGATGCAAAATCTAGATGCATAAATAAGCGCATTCATGAATCAGTTACTCAATTACTGGTCAGCTCAGCATTAAATCAGAATTCATGTATGTTATGTTGAGAGAGATTTCCAGTTCACAGTATCAGCAGCTGATGATTTCTTTATGAATATCCTGCACCAGATTAGTTATTTGCAAAATGTGTTTACCAGTACTTTGTGTTCTCGACTGGCTTGGCTCCTTCCTTCACGACCGTTCCTTCTCTGTGGTCTACGGGTCCACCAGGACTCCGTGGGTTCCTGCTCCGTATGGCCTGCCCCAGGGTTCTGTCCTGGGCCCACTCCTATATATTATTTATACTGCTGATCTTGGTTCTCTCCTTGCCGCTTCTTCTGTCCTGAGCCAATCCTATGCGGATGACCTGCAAGCGTATTTGCATTGTCTTGCGCCAGCAGCCCTATCCACTGTTAGGGTCATGAGCCGGACAATGGAGGCCTTGGAGGCCTGGATGTCCTCCAATCGCCTTCGGCTAAACTCTACCAAAACCCAATTTATTTGGTTTGGCACACGCCAACAGCTCGCTAAAATTGACCTGGAGGTTCTTGCTCGAGAGTTCCCTCACTTTACCTTCTCTTCCTCTGTCCGGGATCTTGGAGTCACACTGGACCAAGAACTTACTTTTACGCGGCATATCAACCTGCTATGCCGCAGTTGCTACTACCAATTGCGTCAGCTTAGAGTGGTGCTCCGCTCCTTAACCTTCAATGCTGCCTTAACGCTAGTCCATTCTTTTGTCGTCTCTCGTCTGGACTACTGCAGCGCCCTCTATGTGGGTCTTCCGGTGACTCGGGTTGGGTGCTTGGATCGGGTCTTGCGCTCTGCGGCACGCCTTGTTGGTCGCATTCCAAGATTCGGTCATGTTACTGAATATATGCGGGATGTCTTGCATTGCTCCCTTTTTCACAAAGGATCACTTACCGGATATCTTCCTTGGTTTGGCGCTGTCTCGCGGGTGTGGCCCCTGTCTATTTGCAGGAGCTCTGTTGCTCCACCCTGAACGTCCAGCGCCGTGGCTCTCTCCGCTCTTCTAAACAGGCTCAGCTTCTTGTCCCCCGGTCACGCACTTCTATTACACAGAACCGTGCCTTTTCTGTCGTTGGCCCTGCAACCTGGAATGGGCTCCCTGTGGAACTACGTCTTGTGCCTAGAGCCTTTGAGACTACGTTCTACTCTGCTCTTAAAACTATTCTTTTTAACCGTGGTTGGGTCGGGAGCGCTTCTGAGTAGATACTCTTGAAGAAGCGCTATATAAGTGTTTGAAATGAATGAATGAATGAATGAATAAACATTTGGACTGCTTGAGCTCTTGTTTACTCTAGCCTATTATCAAGTCTGCTCTGTTTCGTGATGGTTAACCTTATCAATGGTAAGGTAGTGACTTGGTTGTTATATTCGTCTGTCAATCAGTCTTTGAAGTAGTCATTCTGTTGCAACAGATCAAAATCTCCTTACTAGTAGTTACACAGCTCACAGAAGTTCATGAATTTGACATGAGGGAATTTGAACTCAGATTAGGATATAAAAGCAAAACAAATTAGAGGTAGAACTTCATTCACTCATCTACAATATTTGTTTAGCTCCCAATTCTGATCTGATTTGTACAAAGAAACAACATAGCAGAGCCATGGCTAAAGATGAAAGTTTTAATTTATACATAGCATACACATTAAATTTGGATATAATGTTCCATGTGTAAATATATTTCAAACAAGGGGAATTTTGAATGGATTTCAGTCTATGACAGATACATGACAGATTAATATTTTATAGTTGTTTAATTTTTAATGTAGTGTCAATGGCATCCCTATGGCAATTATATGATTTCCTTATTGTTGACTTTGTATTTACTCAATGATTTTCTTTACCCTATGCAATGTATGCATGTATCTGTCATGTTCTGGTTGATGCAGGGTGGTGCATTTTCAATATCTCTTCTGTTTCCATTTGAAACTGCAAGGACAAGATTACAAGGTGACATGGTGCAACCTCTTTGTTTTTCCAACATATGTTAATTATTTGTTCTTATACAAGTATATGTGTGCTTCGTATGTATATATATATATATATATATATATATATATATGTGTGTGTGTGTGTGTGTGTGTATATATATAATATATGCATAATACTGACTATAGCAACTCTTAAGAGTAGAATAGTAAAGCACTGCAATATTGAAGAATATGCTTAACATTATCCAACCAAGAATTTGCGTACGGTAGTCATGTGTGCAAATTGGGCACTTAATTTGTGTTTGTTTTCTCTTATTGTAAATTGCTGTGCTCAGGTTTGCTCTTCCTCTTAAATGCTTTTCAACCGTAGGACTATTACACATGTATTTGAGGAGTTTCTATAGAGGGCAATGAAGTACCATGTTAGTTTTGACTTTGCCTTATTTCATTACTTTAGGTGTTAGTGTAAAAAGTAAATGCTGATTGTTGGCAACTTTTGTTACCAGGCCATTTAGTTCTCTTTTTGAATCCATTTAATTCCTTCTTTCATGCAGCTGGTGTTGCTAAAAGTCCCTGTTGAGCTAGAACCACAGTTTCTAGCAGTGCATTTTCAGTAATCTGCTTTTGTGCAAACAATTCTGGATGTGAAGTAGATTTTTAACACCAGGTTTTGTTTTGTTCAGTGGATGACAAAAGACAAACCAAAATCTCTATCCGAGTAATTCAAGATCTCATACGGGAAGAGGGATGGTAAGAACAGTTCTGAATCTGATGTAAAGATGTTACAGCTGTTTGCTGTAACAGATAACACACACTCATACAATTAGTCAGCTATGCAAGATATTTAATGGGCACCCGCACACATTTTTTGCAGGAGGGCAAAACTCAATAGTCGGCGGTTAAAAACTTTTGGCAAGAGCTTGACAACTGCAAATATGAAATTCATAACAAAGGCATTTTCATTGTGGTTTCTAAATATAGGTGTCTCAGTTTCACCTTATTTGTCATTAGTGTCATTAGTGATTCATTGTGAAGAAATTTTGTTAAAGCTAAAAAGTAGTATAAAAAAAATTGAGTGTCAATTTTCCAGGGGGGCAAGTGCTCCTCTAGCCCCTATGTGCGAGCACTCATGAATGTGGCAAAGAGCTAAATAATTAATCAGTTTAACTTGATTTATAGAATTTGACCATTAAAGGTGATTGATCTGATGACTTATTATATATATTACCAATTAATTTATTTATTTCTGCGAGATGTTTTATTTCATAAGTCTGATGATTAATCGAAAGTCATATGATTCATGGAACGATGTATTAATTTATTGATTACTGCATTGATTGCATGATTGGTTGATTGGCACAGGCAATCATTGTACAGAGGCTGGAAGTCACTTTTGGTCAGCTTATCAGTCACCAACTTTATTTACTTCTACTTCTTCTATGGCTTTCGGTCTCAGAATTGGTCTTCTTCCAGAGATCATCTCTCAGCTTCCAAGGTTCATCAGAATGTTTTCACAGATCTGGTCATTGGAATTGTGGCAGGTTTGTACTCAGATCCAGGTTATTCCACTTTGAACTGATTTTTAATGACCTAGAGATCACATGCTAATTGAGTTTCCAGGTCAGCAAACTGTATTTATTGTTTCCTAATAGTTTCCTCAAAGTTTTTCTATTGCAGGAAAGAATGATACAATTAATGTAAATGAGAATCAGATGACCCCAGAATTGAGGTGTGTTTTAATGCGGATGTTTAAAGGTTATACAATGGCTTTGAATAGGTAAAATCAGTGTTGTCAGGAAAGCTGATTGGTTGGCTGAGCAAGGCCTGCAAGGCTAGCTATTTCGATCTGAAAAGGATTTAATTGGCTAGAGAGCAGAATCGAATGGTTGGGAATCATGTGATGAAACCACAGGCTGAGTGTCTTTAACAGGGAGCAAATGGTCCCATCTTGATTTCTTTTAAAATATTTTTATTATTATGATTTATTAAAATTCAGATAGACAACTGAAAACGGGAACCAGAATGCTAAAAAAGTCCCTTTATCATGTCGAATGTCTCCAAAAACCCTGGCGGCTGTTGGGATCCGCACCAGACCAACCAATTGCTTGAGCGAGCGCTGCGGTGACAATCGATTGCCCTCAGCACCCCCATCAGTCTCCATTCTAACAATGTAAAACTTTACTCCTCCCTGCTATTCTGTATTGTGCCAGCAAAGATTTGGAACTTGGTAGCCCAGATGAAATAGAAATGGGAGTTTGTTGCTATAAATTGACTGCAAGCCAATAGATGGGCGCTGTGTAGGCAGGCACACATAGAAGTAGATATGCATGTAGACTGTAAAGATTCACAGCCATACAGATATCTTCCTTACTTGGTTTTTAAAAGTGTTTTGAATTTTTAAATATGGAGTGTTTGCATATTTCAAGCTTTTCAATCCTGTAGCCTTGTGTTTTGACCTTCATCCGCCAACCTTTTTTGTGCTGTTTTGTGTCTAGGTATTTTGGCAGTTCTTGTTTCAAACCCTTTCTGGGTTGTAAACACTAGGCTGAAGCTACAGGGTGTGAAGTTGGTTGGCACTTCTTTTCAACGTTTGCCAAAAGACACTGCATATCGTGGAATAACAGGTTGGCTGGTCTGTAATTGTAATAGCAAATTTATTTAGAAAAGGACATTATAAATAATGGCCTCCTGACTTGACATATTTACACAAATAGAGGATTGCACTTTTTAAGAGTAAATGTCTTGTAGGTGCTTACTTTCTTGCATTTATATAGCTTCATTGTTAAACGAAACTTGATCAAAAATTCTTATTATTTTTTGACAATCTAATGTTAGACCTTTACACAACCCCACAAAGTTGAGTAATTGTTTTTTGGGCTTTAGACAGTGATAATTTCAAAGACTGTCTTAGATGGCACTATGTACCAATTGCCACTGGTACATTAGGTACTGTCTTGACTGACATAATATATGCTTGACTGATCTGCAGTTCATCATAGAGGGAAGACATTTACACGTAATTTATCTATTGTATTAATATCTTGTGCTAATGTTTCTGATTTTTCATGCAGATTGCTTCGTAAAAGTGGCAAAGAATGAAGGTTTTCTTGCACTGTGGAGTGGACTGTTTTCTTCGCTCATTCTTGTTGCAAATCCGGCAATTAACTTCATGATCTACGAAGCTCTGAAGAGGAACATCTTACCAGTGTTGCAGAACTATGTACGGTTGCATCTAGAAAAGTTTTAATATATAAGGCTATATTGATACTGATATCTTAGTCAGCCTCAGTGGCCACCTTTATAGGTCATTTGTACTTTATAATGCCTACTTGTGATTAAATATTCCAGACATTCAGAAATATTCTAGGCAACCAAATTTCTTAGCAATGTTCTTTTAAATGTATCCACTTGCCTCAGGTTGACTGAGTATGTGACAAAAATTAAAATGTCTGTATGATAATATTAGCAAGAATAACTGTAAACTGTTCTTATAGGTCACAGATAGCAGTCTCTACTTCTGTTTTGGAGGGTTTGCAAAGCTGGTGGCGACCATCATCACATATCCGATCCAGGTGGCACAGACCAGAGCCAGGGTAAACCGACTTTGTGGCAGACAATTTCATTCCATTTGATAATGGTTGCATTCTTTGAGACAGCGCATGTTATGCACAAATGCTTGTGTGGCTAGAATTGCTACCAACTATGTGACCACAGAGTTTATTGTTGCCTGTCTCACCAGTTTTTTTCTGATTTCTTCAAATGACGGCTGCAATGTTCAACCTATGTGACTACTTCATTTTCAGAAATTGAGATGTCAAAGGGTTATATAGGATTTGTAGCCATACATTTTGGTATGCGTGCATGCATGTACATGTGTGTATGTAAACACTCGTATGTAACCTTTGCTAAGACTTACGACTCTTGACTAATGTCGGTGGTTTTTGACTTTTTCTTGAATTTTTTCTGTGCTTTTGGCTTTTTCTCCATCAAGGATTTACAGTGCATTGTTTAAAATTCATGCTTTGTTAATCATGGAACCCAAATAAATGTCCCGGTTGTTAGGTTGCTTTAAAAATTCTCTAAATATCCTCCATCCAAATATGTTTTATCTATGAGTTATGCAGGCTCCACTTGGCCGTATCTACAAAATTAACTTCTTGAACTATGTAGGTTATAAAATGTACATGCATAAACATTGTACCAAGCTTTTAAATTGTCTGGTGAAAAATCTAAAGCCAGACACTGTTGTACAGTGTTACTAGAAACAGCACCAAACTATTTGCTGTAAGATTACATTACAGTAAGAATTGTTGACATACATGCAATGCTCCAAGAGGGCATGCATAATGAATGAAGTGGTGCAGATTGAGTCTTGTTTGCATTTTCTTAAGACTGTAAAATTTTCTTGTTTGTAGGCAGGCATAGAAACATCTAGCAAACTGTACAAGGTAACCACATGGTAAGACTTATTTACTCTTTCATTCAATTGTATATTTCCTCTTTCTCTCAATAACTAAATACACGTAATCCGTTCAGTTTAATTCAAAACAGAATATAATGCAGGGCTTTTTTAACGTGCAGTTCTACACAAAATGTGCAGTTCTAAATGGATTTGTGCAGTTGTAAAAACATGTGGAAGCACTTCTGTGCAGTTAAAACTAGTTGAAAAAGGCTATTTTCCTCCGATTGGGAGTAATTTACCATGGAGGATGGGGAAGGAAATAAGGGGTTGTGCAGTTCTAAAAATTAATTAAAAACAGCCCTGATATAATGCTGATTTCTAAGATTTCTCAGAGTAGATTCATGTGATCCATATTTACTCATTTGTTCTTACTTACATTGCATTTTTATTTACTTTAAAGTTTTCTCATGCATTTTTTGGCATTTCTTTGTTGTAGGCAGAGACTTTGTTCCTGGTTTCGTGGATTGGAATCAAAACTGGTTCAGACTGTCCTAACATCTGCACTAATGCTTCTTACTTACGAAAATATTAGAGCAATGGCCACGTTTCTTCTGCAGACTTATCTTGAGCAATTTCTCATTCATCAGTAAATTTCAGCACTTTAACTGTAATGTTATTACGCTTGATGTAATTACATGGTAGCATGAGTACCTATAATTTAAGAAAGTTAACATAGTTGCATCATGATTTGATTACAAAGTAAGATTACTAAGCAGGCTGCAAATATTCAGTTATGTTATTACACAGTTATAAATTTACAAAGTAATTATATGGAAGGGTAATTACATGGCAAGGTAATTGTATTGTAGGGTAAATATATGTAATGTTTAAAACACTTGTTATGTATATTGCCCTTTAAGTGCTCCAAAAAAGTACCACCTGCACCAACCTATCAAAATGATGTAAACGTAATTAAGAGAAAAGGTTTCTTGGGCTATGCAGTGTAAAAGAAGAGGAACAGCTACAGGCAATGAGGCTTTTCTTGCACAAACCCTAACACCTAGCAGTACCTTGCATTTGGCAGAAGATGCTGCATCTGTACCACTGCATTTGTAAATTACATTCTTCACTGCCTGGAATTGTTTGTAAATGTAAAGTGCCGCTGCATCATAAATGATTGCTTCTTGTCCTGTAGATGTCCATGGTGGCAAGAGCCAAATGACAAACATCTTAATGACATCCAAAAGACGCAGAGTAACTGCAAAAAGCGAAATAACTCCTAAAATAGGTCAAATGAGAAGTCTGAACGAATAAATCGTGGAGCAAAACCCAGCTGACCGACTAATTTATCAAACTGACATGCTAGAGAAACAAGAGGCCATCTTGGCGATCTGCATGCACAGAGCCTTGCAGTAATTGTATAGTAGTTATATTGGAATCGCTGTATGTTGATGGTTAACTAAATCAATTGCAAAAAATTGTACGCATTCCAGTTCCATGGTAATTTGTATGTAAAAGCACTCACTTAACATTTAACGTTAATGCAGTGTATATAAGTTTGGAAGTAAATTTTTGTGTATATTGGAGTTATGCTTTCTAAGTCATTGAAATGTTTTGGACAATGAATTGTGATGTGACAAGTATGTCATAAGTTTGTTTTAATTTTCGGTTGATTTTGTAAACAGTCAAGTCCTCTATTCTAACAAGGACCTAGTCCATTGTCATTTGTTGATTACAGTTATGATGTATTTATAACTTTTTGCTCAACAGGAAGCTGTCATTCCATGATTGTGCATAATAGTCAAAGCATCTCAATATGCAGTCTGTGACTCTACATGTCTGTTTATTATTTCCTGAATTACTAACATGTTGGTTGAGCAACCACACTGTAATGTTTGGAATTGGGTGCAAACCTTCATGAAGATACTGTTGCTGTGTGAGGACCTATTAACACATTCATTGCCAACGCTTGATACTTGTTCAGTAGATGACGATTGTACTTGACTACATGCAATCTCCTAAATGCACGTCTGCTACTCTGCTTACAAAAGACTTCTTTTCCTTCAGGCTTGAATTTATCCCTCTCTACGGAGGGGTCAGCCACTTGGATCCTCCTCTTCCACTTTCCTCTGTCTTCAGTGTCTTCATTTTCAGTTTGAGGTGTTTCATGTCCTCCCATCTCTTCTTTTGTCGTCCCTGGCTGCATCGTCCATAGACATTCACCTTCACGATTCTTTTAATGCAGCTATTCTCTCTTCTCATCACATGACCGTACGATCTCAACCTGGCCGCTCGTATCTTGTCAGTTGCACGAACTACAGAGCTTCTTTCGGATGTCCTCATTCCTGTATCTGTCCCTGAGTGAAATTCTTAGCATCCATCGTAGCATTTTCATCTCCATCCTATCCAGTAATTCCCCCCTTCTCGTCATCATCTAGGCCTCTGTCCCATAGATCATCACCGATCTGAGCATTGTTTTATATACCTTTCGTTTAAGTTGGATTGGAATTTTGGCATCACATAGAACTCCAGTTAACTCCCTCCACTTCTGCCAAGCCAACCTGATCCTGTTTCTCATGTCGACCTCACAGCCCCCTGAGCATTCATTGTCGAACCAAGATATTTAAAAGTTTCCGTCTACTGCTTACAAGAGACGGTACTTGGTAATATTTCCTGTCTGTTGCTTTGTGTGATAGTAAAGCACAACTGCTGGTGCCAACAGTGAGACCGTTCACAGCAAGGCCTTTTAGGACAATGGTTTCTACATGAGCTATTGTGTAATTTATGTTTTGTTTACGAGGAATGTTATTTACTTAAATTAATGTGCTTTCAATTTCATTTGGTGCAACTGTTCTCCGTAATGCAGTACTTAAACGTTTGTCTGTCAGTATTTCTGAAGTTTGTTGTTGATGCATTGTTGTTGATTGAAGCATTCTGATCAGAAATTAATGCTCTATTACTTACTTACTTAAAGGATCTACGATACTAGTGATGCATCATGCAGTGGTGTGCAAAAATTCATACATAGGGGCCATTCATTTAGTATGTCTGCTTGCAAAGGGAGGGGATTAACCAAAATGCATATGTTTGCTTATGGGGTTTACTGATAACATGAACATACACATAGAAACAGGAGGTGAAACCTATTATTGGTCTTAGTCCTTGGCTGTTTCTGCTTGGATTAAATTATAGACCATTCTATAGGATTCTGCGGGTTCATCAAGTGTATGTACACAGGTGGGAACTGTACAAGTGTAGGCTATGCAGGGAGAGGTGTTTAGATTTTTGAGGATGAATGAACGTCCGACAGATGATTGCTGAGGTGCGTAGCCCCAAGCAGTGGAATGGTTTAGGTGGGGATCAGTGGCGTAGCCAGGAATTTATGATATGATAGGAGGTTTGGGGGTTTTATGGCCTGGCCAGATGCCCTTCCTGACACCAACCCAACAGTATTACAGTACATAAGAAGGGAATAAAGTAAGAATAACAATTGTTAGTACAAACAATTGTTTTGTTTTTCTTATTTAAGTGGATAAATAACCTTTAAAAAAACTTTTTCCCTAAGCCAATGAAGGGGGTTTAACTCCTGAAACCCTCTTTTTCTATGCCACTGGCGGGGATGTGCCATCTTACAAAATTTTTAAATCCCACATTGGAATGGTGGCTTTTTAAGCTGTCATCCTAACAAAATTAGCCTACTCTATTACTTTAGTGCTGAAAAGAGTGGTTTAAGATTTCAATAATTATTGGGTAGGACAGGTTGGCTGGATGGTGAACAGTTTGCGAAGATATGTGGGCTGGGAGCATTGTAAGGAGTTGTAGGTTAAGGAGAGAACTTTTAAGTGAATTCGCTCTGGGATTTTCAGCCAGTGAAGTGACTTGTGTACCTGGGCAGCCTGTTGACGTGGAATAACGACTGCACAAAAGAAATAAAGACAAGAATAGCAAAAGCAAAAGGAGCCATGGCAGGACTGAACACCATCTGGAGCAGCAAGCAAATAAGTTACAGGACTAAATTGAACGTCTTAATGACATGTGTGTTCAGCACAGCACTATACGCATGTGAGACATGGACTGTCAAGAAGACGGATCGAGATCAGATATTGGCCTTCGAAATGTATTGCTATAGAAGAATATTACATCTGAATTGGACAATGAAGGTTACAAACAAGGAGATTCGTAGCAGGTTAAATATAAAAGAAGACCTTATGCAGAAAGTAATGAGGAGGAAACTCAGCCTATTCGGACACATATGTAGAATGGAGGATGACAGAAAGATAAAAAGTGTGATGCTGGGAAGTATGGATGGTAATGGAAGAAGAGGACGACCAAACAGAGAGTGGATAGACGACATCAAAGAGTGGTGTAATCAAGACATTTACAGCTTAAGCAGATCTGCTCAGGACCGCGGACTTTGGAGGAGAACGATAAAGTGTGCATTGGACACCTACGGGTGGGTTGTTAACCCATGGATAATGATGATGATGATGATGATGATGAAGTGACTTGAGGATGGGGTGGGAGTGATGTGATGATGTCTGGGTATTCTGGTGACGGCTCTAGTTAGTGCCGGTGAATAAGCTGGTCTCCCTGACGTGGCATTTGTGGGCACTGTGAAATTCTCGAAGATTTACATTACATTACATAGTGAATTTTGTATGAGTTGGAGGCAGCTATAAGTTGTGTGGATTTTTGTTAGCAATGGTTTAGAAAACAGGGAATTGCAGCAGACAAGCGTGGAGTGGACGATGGACGTAGAAATGGTGGAAGCAGTTTTGAAATCAAGCATGGGTCGGATGCGGCGGAGGTCACGGATGTGCATGAAGCAATAACGTCATATATTGTTCCCGCTGTGCGTATGCAGGCGGTTCAATAAAGTACATACTTACTTACTTAAGCTCAACCACAGCAATGTACGGTAAGCGAATTCGTAGAACATACATGGATACGAGTTCAAGGCTCCGACGACCCAATAGGAAAGCGAGTTATAAATAGCGTGGCCTGATTTGTAACTTTCGTACGCGAGTAAGTAAATATATTCTGATAATTCTGATAAATATAATCATATTTCACAAGGTAGTATTCAAAAAATACCTGGTTTAGTAATATTATTATATTTCAGTGGCTCAAATTTTGATGAAATGGATAAGAACGGAGCGCGTTTAGAATTTTAGTAATTAATTCTAAATCGAAAACAGGTTGGTGATGGCCTCGCTGCAAAAACGACCGAGGAAAAGAGCGTTTAATCGGTAAATTCCAGCTGGACGAATGAAAATGTTCTTGCTTACCTTGGAGCTTGACGGATGAAAATGTTCTTGCTTAACTTGGAGCTGGATGGATGAAAATCTTCCTGATTAAATTGGAGATGGATTGATGAAAATAACGCTTGAGAAATGGAAACAGGAAAAAGTTTGTATTTTTACTTGAAATAGAAGCTCGATTGATGAAAATGTCCGTCCTTGAAATGGAGCTGGATTAATGAAAATATTCTTGCTTAAATTGGAGCCTGATTGGTGAAAATGTTTCTGCGTATATTGGAACTGAATTAATGAAAATAACTGTTGGTTGAACAGAGGCTGGATTTTTGAAAATCATCGCTTGATAAATGGAAGCTGGATTAATGAAAAACGCTTGTGTAATGGAAGCTAGATTAAAGTATTTTTATATCTGAAGTGGAAGCTGGATTAAAGTATTTTTATATCTGAAGTGGAAGCTGGCTTAATGAATTTTTATATCCAAAATGGAAGCTGGATTATGGTATTTTTATATCTGAAGTGGAAGCTGGATTAAGGTATTTTTATATCTGAAGTGGAAGCTGGATTAAGGTATTTTTATATCTAAAATGGAAGCTGGATAATGGTATTTTTATATCTAAAATGGAAGCTGGATTAAGGTATTTTTATATCTGAAATGGAAGCTGGATTAAGGTATTTTTATATCTAAAATGGAGGCTGGTTTAAGATATTTTATATGTGAAGTGGAAGCTGGATTAATAAAAAAAACGCTTGGAAAATGAAGCTGGATGAAGATTCCTTATAGGTGAAATAGAAGCAGGATTGACGAATATAACGCTTGATAAATGGAAGCTGGACTGTTGATTTTCATTCGTGTATTTCAACATGCATCCAGCTTCTATTTAAGCTGTAAAGCCGTTTATCCAGCTTTCTTTTATCAAGCGACTATCAATCGAGCATTATTCATCGATCCATCTTCTATTTCAGATATAAATATACCTTCATCCAGCTTCCATTGAAGGCGTAAAAATATCTGATTCCAGCTTCAATTACTTAAGCGTTTATCATTAATCTAGCTCCTATTTCAGATATAAAATTACCTTGATCCAGCTTCCATTTAAGATATAAAAATGACTTAATCCAGTTTCGTTTCACAAGCGTTTTATCATTAGTCCTGCTTCCATTTCTTAAGCGTTACTTTCGTTAATCCAGCTTCTATTTCACCTATAAGGAATCTTCATCCAGATTCCATTTCTCAAGTGTTTGTTTCATCATGCCAGCTTGCATTCCAGTCATAAAATATCTTAATCCAGCCTCCATTTATCAAACAATATTTTCATAATTCCAGCCTCTGTTCAACCAACAGTTATTTTCATCAATTAAATTCCAATATAGGACATACAAAGAAACATTCTCACCAACCAGGCTCAAATTTAAGCAAGAATATTTTCATCAATCCAGCTTCTATTTCAGGTACCAGTATAAAAATATTTATTCCGGTTTCCGTTACTACACGTTATTTTCAGCGATCCAGCTCCAATTTTAGCAAGAAGATTTTTATCAATTCAGTTTCTATTTAGCAACGCGGTTGTTTCGTGTGTCCATCTTCAATTTTTATAAGCATTAATTTCATCAATGCAACTTCATTCAGGAAACGCTCTTTTCCTCGGTCTATTTTTGCAGCGAGGCCATCAGCAACCTGTTTTCGATTTATCACGAGTTATTTTCATCAATGCAACTTCTCTTTTAGCGGCAATAACCATGGCGTAAAAATTCGCAGTGAAAATTTGGTCGTGAACTAGTTATCGGTGAACCAGCTGTCGGTGAGCCAGTTGTCCGTGAACCAGTTGTCGTGACACCGCCCAATCTCACCCTCTGGCAAATGTACGACTTTTGATCCTATGCCGCGCACGCTAGTGCACTTCGTCTGGCCATCGATTAGGCCTACAATGAACCTTCTTCGCAGCGCGTATTTTTATTTCACGTTACTTGAATAATCATTAGGACTAATTACTAAAATTTCTAAACGCGTTCCGTTCGTATCCATTTAATCAAAATTTGAGACACTGAAAACTAATAATATTCTAAACCAATTGCATTTAATAAGAATATTTACTTACTCACGTACGAGAATTACAAATCAGGTCACGCCATTTATAACTCGCTTCCCTATTGGGTAATCAAAGCCTATGACTCGCATCCATGTATGTTCTACGAATTCGCGTACGGTAATCAACAACTCTGTCCTATTCTGTCTTTCTGAAGCTATTTACTCATGAATATTCAAATTAGATCGTCGTTGGTTTGGGTAGTCATGAATATTCATCAGGTAGATATATTTTCACAATAAACAGCAATACAAGCAAAACAGTGTCAGTCCACGACATTTCGAAGGTCACGGTCAGTCACAGTTACCGTGTTGCTGCAAATTTTCAGAGGTAATGGCGTCGCATTTCAGCGGAGTTCTTCAGCTTACAGATCTAGATGATTTCATAACCCCGTCGCAGGTAAGAAATCAGACAACTGTAAAAATATCAATTCCTAACATAAACGCGCCTACGATTATAAATTTTTCATGCAAACGATCATTATTTTTCCATGTAAAGCACGCATTGTTAGCACGTGCAATTTAAAGAATTGTCTAGCGCTTTTACACGACGCGTGAAGAGTTGTAAAGCAAAAATCCCAAATCAAGCGTCATTTTTTTCTAAATTTGCGAAATTATTTAGTTTGCTCGGGTATGACTACACACAAGTTATTAGGGTTATATTCTATAATGACTCGGTAGCAAGTAACTTTTTTTATAAATTTGATGAAAAATATTTCCTGACGAAATTGAAGCGGGATTTATCGTGTGAGGGTCGGTTAGGGCTCAGGTTAGGCGTCGTGAGGGTCGGTTAGGGTTAGTTCAGTCATTCTGAAGCTGGATTGATGAACAATAATTTTCATTGAAAAATGGATGAAAAATATTTGCTGACGAAATCGAAGCGGGATTTATCGAACAAATTCTTGCCTAAAGAGAAGCTGAATCGATTAAAAGGATTCTCGGCAAACTAGAAGTTGGATTTATTAAAGATAACAACGCTGCAACGTTAGTTCTTGGTGTCTACCGAGTCATTCTAGAACGTCTACCGAGTCATTATAGAACACTACCGTTATTAGTTTTCGCAGTTCAACAGATTTATGGTTGTCGTGAGCAGGCTGCTCGTTTTTGTATGATCGCAGCTGTGCAGTTGAGCCTTTGAAGCCATCAGTGTTATGCCAAAGTATTTAGTTTCTGATCCAGCAATATGTTTAAATGTAAATTTAACTGTGTTTGCATTAAGCGAAATATATTATGTGCACTTAATATACTTTCTTAAAGTTCCCTCTATATGCATTCAGAGATTTAGATATCTCGGGCTGGCACATGTGGGACGTAGGGCGCAAGCTCCTGCCGAGCGACCCTGGGCAGGTTGCGTAACCATCTTTGTCCGTGGGGAAGACAACGGGAAGCCACCTCACTCATCTCATCCCCAGAGGCGTAAAAGCCAATGAACCTGCCTTCAGGCGGAGAACCATCATCATCATCTATATGCATAGGTGTTCATTTGGACATTGTTATGTTGAGCTGTACTGTAGATTCGTGAACATTTTATTATGAGCAATCTGATGTTCTTATGTAGGAATGTGTCAAGCCAATTAAAGTTGACAAATCTGCAAAGACGAGTAAAATACATTACGAAAATGGCGATTCGTTTTCAGTGGTAAGGCTACATCTCGTGCATTTTGTATAGAAAGCGACTCTATGCTCAATTTGCTCATTAATGATGACAAACTATCTAATCTCATTAGCCTAGAATGTAAACTTTGAATCATTCCTTTTTTGTTATTTATGTAATATTCTACACTCGTCCTGAGATAATTTCAATGAACAAAGACAATCTTAGGTATATATATATTCCATTTTATCAACTGCTTGTTGTATATCTGATAGGGATATGTGTCAATCAGTTTTTACTACCAATAAACAAAAATATAATTTCTCAGATGCCATTGTAAAATACCCATCAGTTGACTATTGCTTCTAATTATAAAATGCTTTAGTAAGTGAAGTGAAAGCCAGTGACCAGTTTGAATCCGGAGCAGGAATTAACCCATGGCAGAGTTACATCAAGGTATAGATAGCAGAAATTTTATGGAAACAGAGAAACAGTCTGTGAGAATTTTCAGTTGTTATATGTATTCACTTGATAATCAAACATATAACTATATGTATATAATTCTGTCGGGTGGCTCACCATTAAGTTTCATTTATGATTTCTCTGTGCAACATGCATGATTGCCTGTATGCATGCACTGTACAGGGAAATTTACTATGTTGTAGATCTGCATTGAATGGACAAACGAGCTGCACTGATATGCATTAATATGTGATTTATGACTAGTTTTATAAGAACTTACAGGTTGCATTGCAGTTTACAATTTTACCTTAATCAAAACTCTTTTGCATTACTGTGTGTTTATTCTTTGATTGGGAATGCTGTTGCAAAATGTATACATGTGTGTGTGTGTACATTTTTTTTATGAAGCACCTGTGGACCTCAGATGCTTTTCATGGTACAAGAAGATTATGATCATGTATTTAACTGAGAACAGAACTGAGGATGCATTGCATTGTGCCAGAAAATTTATAATTTAATTGAGGAGGCTGCATATGAATGTTTTGCTTTTGATGCTCTGCAGAAAGAAGTCGAATTCAAGAGAGTAGAAATCACGCTCAACGATTGTTTGGCGTGCAGTGGATGCGTTACATCTGCTGAAACTGTTCTTATCGCACAACAGAGCTATCTCGAACTTTACAAAGTGCTCGAAGAAAACAAGAAACAAGATGAGGTAACCAAGACAGTGGCTCTCTATAAGTTTTTCTATTACATGTACATTATTGGTACATTACATTTTGTTAAGTTTGTTCTTTCTGGCTTGTTACAAATATCAGCTGCAGCTTAGCTGTGAATCAAATATTGATTGGTGTCACATGTACATGTCTTACAAATGATAACTGCAATATATCTATAGAAAAGTCTTCGTATTTGTGACACAGGGGCTCAAAACCCGTCACATGTCGGATTTTGACCTTTTGATTTAGTCATATGCTACAATGACCATGCTCTTAAATGCTTTTAACACAATGAAATTATCTTTTTTCTAACAAAAGTTGTGCTCGTTTGATTCTTTCATTAGTTTATAGTGAAAAAATAAAATAAAAAGTTACTGAATATTCGTGTCATCCAAGTCTACTGAATCCACTAAGTTATTATTCTGAAAATTTTCTGGGCATTGAGGCATATATTCTGAATCAGATAACCCAAACGGCATCAAAATCGGTTCAGTACTTTGCAAATTAGGGCGAATTCACAATCATATACTGAATTGAAGAATAAACTGCATTCTTTACCCCTCTCGCCAATTTCGGCGTCTAGCGCAATATCTAGGAAGCGACAAACGACGGGTTTCGAGCCCCTGCGTCACATTTAGTTAATCCTCATGATTATTAGTCATACCAAGAGGATGCTGAACTCCTGTGCATTGCTATCGGTTTGTATTAGGTTTTGGAATTTACTATCTATTTTTGTCTGCTTTCCAATTCATTATATTTTGTATATGCAAAATTCGTGTGATTATGACACCTTTTTTAGGACATTGCAGAAGTGGTGTCTGTGCTTAGTTCTAAGTGGTTTAAAGTGCATACAAATCAGCAACTTAATCTGTTAATAATTATTGATGTTCAGACAACTTGAGGCACCACCCACCATTCACCACTGGCTGAGTATTTTTAGATTTGTTTTTCTGAAGCCAGAAAAGAGGAAAGTGGTGGTGGTATCCGTGTCACCACAGTCGAGATCATCACTGGCCGTCAAATACCAGATGACTCCTCAACAGACAGCTCAGAAGCTATCCGGATTCTTCAGGCAGCTAGGTCAGTCGCTATGCTACATGTGCCTGCTTTTAAAGCGGGCATTTATAGGAAGATTGTAAGTGATGAGTGCATGTAAAGGTGAAGCTGGTAGGGGAAACAGAAGCACATTCATTGTTATTTGTGACAGGATGTTAATTTGACATTTTATGGATGAAATTGTCTTTTCCAGTTCTAATCAAAAGATTTCTGTAGTGCAAATACATGTTGTGTAAAGTTGAAGTCTGTTTGAAATTGAAGTTCTGTTGTCATGAAGAAATTATCCTTGAATTTTTTAGGTTGGGTTGAGGTACTTTTTATGACTTCAGTTAAGTATTCGGGTTTTTTTGAGTTTGGTTGACAGGAAATTTACCAATTATTTTGAATGAGGACAGAATTTTATGTATTCTCAGTTTTAATTGTTTGGACTTTTGTGTAAGAATTTTGTCAATATATACATGGGTTAATTTATTTTAATGAGATGTATTATTTTATTAGGGGTTGATTATATACTGGACACAACCATTGGTCGTGAGTTCAGTCTTATTGAAAGTTGTCACGAGTTTGTTGAACGATATCGTCGCAGAACGGTGGATAAGAAAGCCCTTCCTATGTTGGCGTCTGCATGTCCAGGTGAGTGGCCTCTGCTTCTGTCTTAGCATAAACGTCAGCTCAGAAATTGCTTTTTCTAAGAGCACACTAAAAACGACAATGGAATATCACTTGGTTAGAACTTAGTCCTTCGCGTGCAGGTTTTCACATCGGGCAACGCATTTGTTGTTGCTTCTGTTGAATAGATTTTTTTTACCCAGGTTGGTTTCATAGCAGCTGCGAAACCCTCCTCCTGTATCCTGAGATATCCTGAAGCGGAATTTGGTTGATTGAGCATTAATTATAATCAGCATAACTGAGAACGCTTGTTACCTGTGTTGCCAGAATTTTTGTTGTTGTAAAGTTTGCTTTTATTCACAATGATCTTTTGTAAGGATTTAAGAAAGAGTTGAATATTGTTATTATTTACTAAACACTCACACACAAATGCACACACATGTGTAGCATCCTTTAGTAGCATCTTTGAGCTTTATCTCTTTAATGCCAGAGGGTATAGGATTTCCCATACCATTTACTACCATCTTGGCATTAAAGGGCTAAAGTGTATTGTTTAATTGTCGATGATTTCTGTTTAGGCTGGATCTGTTATGCGGAAAAGGTTCACGGTTCATTTATTCTGCCATACATCTCGACGACCAAGTCTCCCCAGCAGATGATGGGTTCCCTTGTCAAGCATCATCTCGGTCGACAGCTGCAACGGACGCCAGACGAAGTCTACCATGTGACGATCATGCCATGCTACGACAAGAAACTGGAAGCATCTCGCCAGGACTTCTACGATGACATCCACAAAACGCGAGATGTCGATTGTGTCATCTCAACTGGTTAGAAACTGTCATCTCTGAAGTCGGTTCATGAAATGCAATGTGTCAGTTGTTACTATTTATAGTTAAATTTGTTACATGTGCATCGTCACACGGAAATGTGAATCTGAGGTGAGGATAGTCAGCCGCCAGGAGAAGATGCAGTTAGATTAAGTGCTGAAAGTCCAAAGAGATGTACAGTAGGGTGTCCCAAAAAAACTTTTTCTTGAAATTCTTAGGTCTCTCCAGTCAAAAAGTTTCCTATGGAGATGATAATATTTGTGTAATTTTTTCGAATTTTTAAAATAATTTTTAGGACTCCCCCAAGGAGCCCCAAATTTTATATATAGCGTACTGTGATATTCGTGTGCAAATATTTCAATATATGAGGCAACGTCATTCACACCACATATATTTTAAATGCTTTTGAACAAAATATGATATGTCATACAATGTAATTGCTCAAAAAATGTTATGCTGTATTTTCCTGAGACTGGTTTTGCAGTTAATTGACTGACATTTGACAAAATTGATATATGCACAGACCTTCCTATAGGCTATTGTTAGAATTTGGAATACTATTTAACCATTATTGACTACTATAATAATTCGAGCAGTTATTCAAAACATGGTTTACTTTGAGAAGGTATATTGGTACACAGTACCAAATGTGAGATAGTCACATATTTGGTCCTATCAGTAGTTCACTACATCGGAAGAAGTGACTCAAGTGAGTTGTAGTTGCAATTTGGGAAATAGGCCTACTTTCGATGTTTTTCAACAGCTTGCAATTAGAACTGTTTATGACTTTCATTTGTTATGGCATTAAATGTCTGTATCAGGCACAGCCGTTGATACATGCCAAGTTGTTCACGATTACAATGGCTCAAATGAACGATTTTCCAGATGATCAAACAGCAGGACTCACTAGAAAGCTGTCGTCATTGCCGGTAGCCTGGAAAAGCTTTGAGAGATATATAGCTCTGGTAAAGTTGTGGAAAAAACTTGGCCAAGTGAGATCCAATTTCGGGGTCATGTGTAGTATGAGAGTTGCTTCCTTGTGTGGTGTTAAGAGTTCGGAAAAGAATTCAAAAGTTGCATGCTCTGGACTGAATATGTACGTAATACTGAGACCAGGATAATCATATGCTTGTAATCTTATAACTAACATGATGCAATTAAATGGAGCACCAGCTGAGATCGGACAGTGCACCAGGATAGGATGTAGGCTTACACTGTTACAACAAAAATGGTTAAAGTGTTTTAATTACATGTGAATCATTATCTGTTAAACAGATGACAGTCTCGTTTCCATAGAACAGCAACTCCATTTTCATTGAGTAATATAACGGCCTTTGCTATACAACGTAACTCTATCTGAAGGGCATCAAACTTGCAAATACCAGTTATGTTTGGTACATCCATCCCACCATCAACTCAGCAAATGTAAAGAATTCATGGAAATCCTCCATAGGATGATGCTTTGTGAGCCTGATCCAAAAAGCAAGTTTTAAAGCCCTCAGTTAACAATAATTATCTTTGGGATTTGTTGCTGCAGAAACTGACTTTAACAAAATTTGAACCAGTTTCATCAAACATCTTGAAAACACAGAATATCTGCAGCTTTGTAGATGGTCAAAGACATGTATAAAAGTCGCTGGAAAGCATGACCTCAAAGATAGCACAAGTTCTCATATAGATGGTCAATTAAACAACTTTGACAGTGCTTTAGTTTTACTGTGGCTTGCCATGAGAATAAAATTAACCAATATTGTAATATATAAAATATGTAACCGTTAACCCATATTTGCATTAGGGCCTATGTAACAGACTGTAGTGAAAACAGATATATCAAACAGTCTGAAATTTCGTTTTGCACACTTAACGAAATGGCTGCTCCATACATGCGAGTCCACGAGACAGCAGCTCTGCATGAAATTATATGTATATAATATTATATATATATATATATATATGTATATAGCATATGCATATATATGTGTGGTACACCTATTGATAATGAAAATGGAGTTGGGCTGCAAAACCCCCAAAGTTCATGAAATTACGTATGAGTGATATTGATAATGATAGCGGCACACGACAATGTATTTTTATGATATCTTATAGCCCTTTGGGGGACCCCCAAATGACCTTGAAAAAATTTGAAATTTTTTCCCTAAAGTTAGTTTCCACCAATGATACTTTTTAGCTGGAGAGACTTAGCATTTTCAAAAATAGCCTCAAATTGGGACACCCTAATGTACAGTGGTTGGTTCCAACTAAGTCACCATGGTGCAACCTGTTTTTCAGCCCTATGTGTTCCACTGGTTGGAAATCAGTATTTGTGGCCGAAAAACAACGCAACATGGTCGGCCAATCAATTCAGAAACAGTAGTGACATCATTTGAATATGTGGGTGATTAGGTAACTCAATTCAATTTCTTGTTCCCAACAGCATAACATGACCGCAAACAGTACATGATACATGTCATACAACTGTAAAAATTGTATCATATTTGTATAGTTTCCTTTGAAAGTCTGTTGTATGTTTTCTCTTAAGGTGAACTCTATGAAATGATTGAGAAAGAAGGAATTCCTTTGCCAGATGTCAAAGATGATTTACTGAGACCATCGTAAGTCTTGAACGTGTGATGTTCAGTTTTGTTCTCAAGCCTGCAGGCGGATTTCATCAGCCTGCCAAACCTCGCTTGTTATCATAGCACTGGATGACTCGTTAGATTTTAAATATATATTTGATTCATACAGATGACTTGTATAGCGCCCCTCCAAGATACATACTTAGAGTTGCTGATTAACAGCATGAACAAAGGTAAGTACCTTGTCCAAACGAATTCAGCGTAGGACCAGAAACTGCAAACCAGTGCTGGAGAACATGTAGAAGAATGTTTAATAGTATCAAAGCAGTAAGCAAGTCGAGGATAACAATTGCTATAACTCTTGATCTGACATGATGACAAAAGGGAAATTAAGTATATTGCAAGTTCCTGTTTGTAAAACATCATACTTGTACACGTCTTTTGAACTCTGATGGAATGACAGCCTGTTGATAGATTTGGGTTGAGTCATATGTTGATAGATTTGGGTTGAGTCATATGCTGATAGATTTGGGTTGAGTCGTATGCTGGTAGATTTGGGTTGATTCGTATGCTGGTAGATTTGGGTTGTTTGTTTGTATGTGCACTTGTTATAGCGCCCCTTCAAGCTCTCTCTACTCAGAGGCGCTCCCGAATGCAGAGCGGACACTGCATCGGAGTTTCACGCCGTAGCGCTGAGCAATTGTGAGTGAAGGACTTGCCCAAGGTCCTTATGCGGCGAGGTGGATTCGAACGCCGAACCTTTCGGCTTCAAGGCAACGCCGCCACCACTACACCACCGCGCCCCACAATTGAGGTTGAGTCCTATGCTGATGGATTTGGGTTGAGTCATGCTTTGTTTGGTGCTGCTGTAGGTTTTTTGCTGAAGATGACCAGCTGTGGAGTCATGATGGAGGAGGGTCAGGAGGATACCTCCATCACATTGCCCTCTTTGCTGCCAAGACTTTGTTCGGATGCGATCTCAACTCACTTGAATACAAGACTCTGAGGTAGAACAGTGAAAAATGCTAGAACTATGCATTTTATTATTATTCCTTAATGAATTGATCTTCCTATGAATGTGAAAGCTACTAAATCTCCTTTTGCACATAGTGTTAATTTTGTCCTGTTGAAATAATTGGCTAAAGGAGGTACTTGTTTCTTTGCCTTTAACCAACCTCTTAACCGACAATGGATGATGAATCTTATGATCCTGACTAATGCATCACTCTGGTGACAAGACTTGTCATTGATTCACTGCTTCTTGCAGTACAACTTGCCCATGTTGTTACACACATGGTCAAATCATTGTAATTGTCTGCTCAGTACGGTGTTTTAGTTGTCACAAAGTTGAGGTAGTAAAAAAATTGACAAATAGCCACAGTGCACAAATTCATGTCAAAATCTAATGTTGTTAGTATGGTGCAGTTAAGATGAATGACAGAGAACAGGGTAAAAACTACTGTTTTACCCGAATGTTTATTAACCTTTAGGCAACAGTAAACAGTGCTTGCCAACCAGGGGTGCAGTGGAGCAGAAATTTCGAACCATGTCTCGAGTATTACCACTTGTGAGATACTTGTGGTTACTGGTCTCGACATTGTCTTTAAGGGAAGTTAACCCTTCCCCCAACTAAAACACTGGCTTAGTAGAAGAATCAAATCATTTTAGTTGAATTGCTAATTAAGTCCTGCATTGAACAGACCTCAATTAATTACTTTTCAGTTTCACTACTATATATATATTATTATTGCCACTAATGTGTGTTTCTATCTGGTCGAATGACATATTTAGTAATGCCATATGTTAGGTGGTAGTGTTATACATATGTCATTTATTTTTGTCCGTTAGAATCAATGATACTCTCACCACTACTGTTCTAATTATTCTATGAGATAACTATCATGTACATATCATTATTATTAGTGGCTAACTACCTCTGCTAGAGGTCTTCAATGTCAGTTACTGTACTATTTTTGATCTTTGATTAACTCTAATTTTAGAAACCAGGATTTCCAAGAGGTTATTATCGATAAAGATGGAGAACCAGTTCTGCGATTTGCTCTGGCGTATGGATTCCGTAACATTCAGAACATTGTCCAGAAGGTGAAGCGTGGGAAGCTTGCGTATGATTTTGTTGAGATCATGGCTTGTCCATCTGGTTGGTCTTCCATATTTATGTTATGCATATGATAAATAGTTGTGTGGTTAATAGAGTTAGACTTTTGCATTATTGTATTTTTAGTTGAACATTTACATTACATGTTATCTTGCGCCCAGTGGCATTGCCACCATAGGTTGCGGCAGGTCATTTGACAAGGTCATTGGAGGCATTGAGCGCCTAAGTGGTGCAACCCAATTGAACCTAGTGTACATTTGCTTAGTTTGGCTTATCTTTGATTATTACATCTTTCAGATAGAAATAAAATTGTCAATTAATCGGATAAAATCCGGAATCTGCTAAATGTAGACAAACTATCATCGACAACTGTCAACAAAATTCCAATCGTTCGCACACTAATTTTAATAATTATCGTAAACATTAAACAGTGATAACTTTTTTGGATAATAATTGATTTCTGCACTGTTAATAATTTAGGTTGTTTGAATGGTGGTGGACAGTTGCGTCCAGTTGGTGATGAAACGGTGAAAGAAGTCCTGGAGAAGGTCAAAGCGGCCTACAACTTGGTCGGCACCAGAGAGCCATCGGAAAATCCTGCAGTTGAGAAACTATATTTGAATTGGCTGGGCGGTCATGACTCGGAAATTGCAAAGAAACTGCTACACACACAATATCATGAAATAGAAAAACTGCCCACTACTCTAACAAAGTGGTGAAATGAATTGAACCAATTCACGATATTCGTGTTCACACTTGTTGAAGATGAGCTTGTCCAGGTGTGGAGAGCTGTTGATTGAAATGGGATATGTTGATGCTTTATTTATATTCATTCATTCAATGGACTTATATAGAGCCCCTTCAATAAAACTACTTAGGGTTGCTCCCAGCTCAGCCATTGCAGAAGAAAAAGACCCGTGATTTACGAAAAGAAGTATTATACTAGTCCTTGCAGTTTTATTTAGATGGATCCTATGGACTGCAGATTTGGGTCAGAGAACGAAGGTTACATGGCGGATAAAAGAAGGATGACCTATGAAAGCAGATCGGTGTGGCCTAAAAAGATCTTAATCAATATTCATATTTAAGGAACAGCATGTCGCTTTGGTTCACACAATGTTAGCATTATCACGAAAAACAAGAGATGAGCTATTAGAGTGGTATCCTGTTAGGTGCACACTGCACAATGCATGGAACCAATTCAAAAGCAGAACTGTGTGTGATAATTATTATGTTGCATTCTGTCATGATTTGAACAATTATTTGCATTCGATGAAGTAAAATGAATGGGTTGTAACATCGGATATGTTTAGCTTACAATATATTGAAGGCAACGTGAAACATATATGTGGTTGGCCTTGAGCAATCAAAAGTATGCTTGTATGGTGAAAAGAATAAATGAAAAGTTGTTGTTGAAAACATGTTCCCATCCTATTTACCTTCAAATTGAGCCTTCATGAAATTTAGCTGCTCTCTAAACATTCATGGGATGCCTACCTATGGCTGGCTGACATGGATGTTAAACAACAATACATTATCAACTTTCTCACTTGTGTTTGAGTTTTACATAATAAAAACTGGCATGACAGTGTGTTAAGTTGAATAAGTAATATACAACTGGTAACCATGTAATTAATTCTGTTAAAATTTAAAAATTTCAGTTTTAAAGTACTTGTAATCGATGGTCTGTGCAGCGATGGTTTGGTATGAGGAATGGTGTTGGCACTGTATTTGATACAAATTTCTCTATTGGGTCAAAGGGCAGAGGTTATGATGGATAAAAGAAGTTATTTTCTTCAAGATTTTAATGCAGTTTTCATAGCGACAGGCCTATTAATTCCATCCTGGCATTGAGCTACTGCACACAGTGCCTGCATCTGACAAAGCTTTGAAGTAAATATATATATAGTAAAGGATACACAATATGACAACAACTTATTCTCTGAACAAAAGTTAACCAAATCCATTCATTTGCTGCATGTGTTTTATGGCCGTCAGACATGTAACATACTTAAGCAAAAATAAATGCATAGGCATAGTTTCACAACTAGTTATATTGCTCAACAGCCATCATAAGGTGCACGGTTACTTTAAGATTTATTTTCATTTAGACCTATTTAGTTCTTGGACCAGCATGAAAGCAAATTTATTATACCTAATGCATATTGATTGCGTAGTCTAATCAAAATGTCCTAAGATGTCTAAATTTAGTGTGAAAGTCACAGTTCCTCAAAAGTTATTTCTCTTCTGCTTCATGTTCTCTGTGCAGAGACGGGTTCACAAACATACAATGACATATAAATAAATAAATAAAACACTTTGACATTGATTGGATATAGAAATTATGTACGTTTGTTTAATTATACTTTGTATGTACACCAAAATGCGGATAGCAATTGGTATATTAAAGAATATTCTTATCTTATCTTATATACTCCTTCCAAATCTTGATGTTGAGCCTTCTTCAGTATCCTGTTGAGGCTGTTAATAATCATCCAATCCAAAAGCATCTATATTTTAATATCTTTCATCTTCCTTTGGTGATATCTTACAGAAGGGAGTCCATCTCAAAATATGTCCAATCCATTCCCTTTTCTCTCATTCTTATTGTAGCGATTAGAGCTCTCTTCATCTACCAGTCGAAGTAGGCTACATAGATCTTTGTTACATGCTCCGTCTAATCTTTTGCCATGTCCACATTTAAAAAGCCATCTAGCCTGCTAACATCTTTCTTTAATTCTTATTGTCCCAAGTATTGATCCATATAGTATTACGCTCCATATCAGTGCTTTCATCATTATTTTCTTGAGATTTCTACTTGCTCCTCTCGGCAGCTCCTTCCTCTTCATAAAGCATCCTTTTGCCCATCACTATTCTCTGAATTTCACTGTCACTTTGAAAATCTGGTGTAACTCTAATTACACTCCCCAAGTAACAAAACTAACCTGCTCCTCCTCTCAATTAATATAAATTACTAGCAGGGGTACCTGGCGTTGCCCGTGAATTTTAGGGGGTCGATTGCTTCAAAACTGGCCGTGCATAGCTAACAACAAAAAACCCTTACTAAAATATATATGAGATTATTATTATTGCAGTTTCAATATGTTTCATTGTAATCAAGTTATTATTATAATTATTAAAATAATATATGGGCCAATGCTTGATCGTCCGAAATCATACGTTCACTTGACACAGTAGGCCTACTCTCACTTCGAGAGTGCAGGCATGTAGAAATTATTTGACGTACTCGACGCACAGTGTCACCAGCTTCACTTTTCTAACCCAACAAATTCCGTGAGTCTCCATTGATATTTAAGCTATGTTAATAACATGCAAGATGGCAGATACTCGTGTTGTTGGTGATGGTGACTCTCAAAGAAACAATTCACTTATATCCACTGTCAAGGTTGCTGCTGATGTGTTTTCCCGAGAGTAGTCAATCTGACCGTGAAGTATAATAACCACACTTACTGAAAATATATTGCCTGTATTTCTGGCGTGATAGCGAACGTTAAGTGACTGGGCGATAATACAAACTACATGCCCATCATGTTTTTTATTTGCGATGAAATGTATGGTATTGTATCTATGCATTTATATAGCGTCTCTCGCAGTGCGCACCAATCAGTGGCGCTTCTAATGCATGGTAGATGTTATTCTGCCTCAATCTGTGACGGCCATACTATTTACGTGCTACGAGCGGCGGTAACATCTGCCTAATGCATTAGATCAAGAGGAGGGAAGCGGTTTTGAGACAACGAAAAGGGGAACTTGACCCACCAGAAGGAGGAACGCGTCGAGGGAGGAAGCTGATTCCGCAGTGCAAGGCCAATGAGCTGGCGTTTTAGCCATGGTGGTCCTCGCTCGGGGATTAGCAGATCATGCCAGCCGAAGGAGCGGAGCAGGCTAAGAGAAGTGGCCGAGGTCAGCAGACGAATGAGGTCGCATAGGTACTTGGGAGCTTCGCCAGTATAAGACCAGTAAATGAATGTCAGAACCTTGAGTTCAATCCGAGCAATAAGGGGAAGCCAATGAAGGTGGTCAAACTTAAAAGCAGAGATGTGGGATGAGTGAGGAAGTCGAGCTATTAGTCTGTTCGCAGCATTTAGAAAAGATTGAAGTGGGGAGAGATGAACTTTAGGAAGATTTAGAGAGTTACAATAGTCGATTCGGGAACAGACGAAGGCATGAACAATTGAGGTAAAGACAGAAGAGTCGACGGATTGCTCTAAGTCGTCTCAGATGAAAGTAGGAAGATTGAGTGAGATTGGCAATGTGTTCAGAAAAGGTAAGCGTGTTGTCAAGGACTACACCAAGGTCTTGAACGCTTGAATGGAAAGTAAAGGAGGGAAATCTCTCCGTAAGAATGGACAAAGCAAGCTTAAGAAGCTGTTGGCGAGTGCCAAACCAGATGAGCTGCATCTTATTTGGATTTACCGAGAGCTGATTGGAAGGCATCCAGAGGTGCAGATCTTGAGAGAGAGAGAGAGAGAGAGAGAGAGAGAGAGAGAGAGAGAGAGAGAGAGAGAGAGAGAGAGAGAGAGAGAGAGAGAGAGAGAGAGAGAGAGACATACAGACAGAGAGATAGAGAGAGAGAGAGCATCAAAGCAGGCAGCAAGAACAACCTGGGAAGATGGTGGACCATGGACAAGCGCCTGCACTTCATGAGCATAGAGGTGACCAGTTGCCAGATGTTTAGAGAATATGGATGGAATGTCAGCAGTATACCTGAGGGACACCATTTTTGACCAAGGAGTTCTGGAGACTCCACAAATTACCATTTGAGTGCGTTCAGTAAGGTAAGACTTGAACCAGAGAAGAGGGGAGCCTGTGATGCCATAGGAGGGTCTCAAGGCGGTGTAGTAAAATGTCGTGGTCTACCATGTCAAAGGCAGCAGAGACATCAAAGAGAGCCAATAGCTTAGTTAAGATCTATCTATAGCTGAATAGATGTCAGAGAGAAGGGAGAGGAGGAATGATTAGCCCTGAAGCCCGATTGACTAAGGGGCAGAAGTCCAGACTGTTCAAGATAAGGAAGAATTTGAAGCGAGGCCAGACGCACAATTGTTTTGGAAAAGAAGGAAAGGTTGGCGATGGTGCGGTAATTCTGACAGAAGTTGGGATACAAGTTAGGTTTCTTGAGAGCAGGAGAAACAAGAGCTCGTTTTTGTGAGAGGGGAAGACAGTCTTCAAAGAGGGAAATGTTAAATAAATACAGTAAAAATGAAATGTGAACCCTCATCACGATCTTAATGTCAAACAGATCGTAATTGACATCAATGCAGAAACAAGTAAAAAATATATATTTAATCGAAATAACATATGAATTTTTTTAGACATATCTAAATGTGTATTTATAGAAAACAGTTGCAATTGTTGAAGCTGTACGACTGCCAAATTTAATTCAATTGGTCCAACACAATTTGCTGTTTCTAAGGGGAATGTAAATAATTATGTAAATAATGATATGGCTAAACTTCACATGCATTTTTCTCAACTAACAGTTTCTGTATATCGTCAGATTGAAAATTCAATAACTTCGGTGAGATATAGAAAAACTGCAAACAGTCTTGGATAGGGTAAATTTTGAGGATCTACAAGATATTGTATTGTATTTAAACATTTATAAAGCGCCTCTAGTAGGGTGAACCGTTCAGAGGTGCTCCCAGTGCGCAAGACCCGGCGAGAAGAAGCAGGTTTTGAGAAGAGACAGATGGTGCTTAAAACTAAAAAAAATAATTTTTAACTGGGTTTTTGATGACTGGTCACAAATGTCCTGATCTAGTTGGGGGAAAAAACAGTACTGTAGATTATATTGTGGTCCAATTCATGTTAGCAGAGTGTCTAATGATCATTTGTGTTTTAGGGTTCCAATTATATAAATGGTATTCATACAGATATCGCCTGCACCCGTTTCAGCAACATGGTTTTCATCGTCATTTCGCAGATTGAAAAATTCGGAACTATGGTAAGCGTACGGTGTTGTTCTTACCAGTGTAAATAGAAGGTCATTTTTGTGGCGGGGCTAATGGGGTAATTGTCCGGGGGGAATTGTCTTGTTACCGAAACTTTACCTTCAGCTGCAAACATTTCAATTAAAATTTTGTCTTATCAGGACTGCGTTTTGGTTTATATTAACGCGGCCAAAACTGAAGCAATATTTTTCAGCTGATCAGTATTGTCTTGAGAGAGTAATTTGACATTAAAATGCACTGACATTTCTTATTACTTGGTATTTTGTCCTATCTGTTGTCACTTGAAGTGTTTTGCACTGTAAAGTACACAGGTGCAACCTTGATTGGTCATGTGAAAAGAATTGCATAGGATTTGTATTTGATATCTTATAATAAGCAGATTAGAAGTTTGTAATGATCACTTGGATTCGTTGTCGTTTGTCTTCTGTTAGATCCACGTGAGTCGAGATGTTGTTCTCGAGGAATCTGCTGGTGTTCCGACCTTTACAACTCGAACAGTCCTTGGTGAGGATGAGGCAAGTAATGGCTCCTCTTATAGATAAAGCAGATGGTGTAGCAGATGTTCAGGAAATTAATGTTGCCTAGTTCCTTAATTAGGCTAGAAAGATTGGAAACCCTTGCTATCGTTTAATAATAATATTACACAACAGTGCATTTATCTAGTGGTTTTTGTGCTGCAAAGTCAGCTGAGAAGTCTGTGGTTTTAAATTTGACTTAAGACAGAATCATTTGAAGATCTTTCTTCCATTTGTGCATAAGTAGTGAGCTGCACTTTAAAGCAAGTGCATGACCGGTGGACGAGTGTGACGAAGAGAGTTGGCCACTTGTTATCATTTGCCAAGGTTAAGAAAAAGATGTTAATACTTTTTACCAATAGCCGACTGAAGGCTATAGTGAAGGAACTTGTTGCTTTCTATGACTTGTGTTCATTTCTTGCAAGCAGGAGTCTCATAAGGAAATTTTCACATAACCTTTCAAATGCTGCACCGTCACTAGAACCCATTATGTTTTTCCTTAACATTTGAATATAGATCTCTGAGTCCCATAAAAAATAATTATGTAAATAATTAAATATGAAATTGTAACATGAATTTGTCAAATGGTTTCAGGAAATTCTCAACATAGTTGCACGAAATCTGGCTTCCTACATCAGTGAACCAAAGCCAATACTCTTTGCTCTGGCTCTCCAGGACAAATCTCCGTCAGCAGTTAAAGAAGTGGCAGCACTGATGCTAAAACACAAGTGCTGGTGACATTATGAAGCAAAGGGCAGTTGGAAATGAATAAACAGTGGCATTTACAAAGAATATTGCAAGGCAGTATTCTTTACATTCTGAAGTGGGGATTATTGATTATTGTGGACCAGTCAGATGCAATTTTAGACTATAAACCAAAGTTCTACTGTTGATAGGAGTCTAAACTTTGCTGCATGGAACCATTTCAATGTTTGTAGTTTGTTTAATGTTTGTGTTGTGAATTTTTCCTTCGGTGTCTTCTCAAAAGAAATCAAACAAAGATACTGGGAAATTGAGTTTATACCAAAAACATTATTTATTTATTGCGTTTGCTATAGAGCCCCTTCAATCTCGCTACTCAGAGGTGCTCCAATTATGCACGGCTCTCTTGTAATCTTTCTTTGCTCTCTTCCGTCAGTCATGCGACGACGATGAGGCTCTCACATGACTTTGTAAAGTCCATCGTCATCAGTAAGAGTTTCTTGGTCAGTTGCCAGGTGGTGACCAATCCTCCCCTGGCAGGGTAAGGAGGCCGTTGGGTCCCATTCGACCTCTTCCGCCCTGAGGTGCCCTTCCAACACCTGCCACATCTCTTGTAATAGCATTACTTAAAGAACAGTCAGAGACTTATGGATGCCAGTATATATAGCATGCTTGAATTTGACAATCTTTTAAGAAAATCCTCTGCAATAAAGTGCCAATGCTGTCCATTCATTGAGATGAATGCAGCCTTCACAGGTCTACATGACCAATCCACAGTGGTTGTCCTATGTTGTGGACTTGCATGGAGTAAATCCATTCTTGTTTCCATGTCCTATACTCCCGAAGCAGTTGGTTTCTTGTCTGCAGTGAGTTATAGGATGGGATGTGGACTGGGATATGAAATTCAGATCTTGCAAATGCTGTCTTGGTGATGGGAACCCACACAAACATTCCAAGGATCTCTATAGTAAAACTTTGAACAGAATATCGAAGTTCAATCACCATTGTGAACAAGTGATGTTGGTTCTTCTTGTTGGAATCGCCTTCCCCACAAGATACGTCTTGAGCTCCTTGGCCTTTCTCTTCCCTTGTTTCGTAAACGCTTGAAGACTATTCTATTTAATGGTGGGAGCTCTAGCTGGGGTCGGGAGCGCTACTGAATCTGTGAGCGGCGCTTTATAAATGTTCAATTACAATTAAGTTGATGTATCCAAGGTTTGAAATAAGCAGGTTATTCACTTCAAGATCCCAGTGAACTGAGTGAACAGTTAAATTATAATGACCTTTTGATGCATGTACTTACCTCTGAACATTTGCAACACTAGTGGGATAAATTGTATCGGATACACCATTGTATGCGTGCCTTGCAACACATCTTTTCGTCATCCACAGATGGCTTATCTCATTTATGATACAAACTTTTTTATATTCATTATGTTGTACCTAACACAGGACTTGATGATGAAGACCTAAGCAGGCCTATGCGTACACTGAGGCAAAGGTAGTCTTTGTAAAGAGGGGTCATAGAAGGTTCTATGTCCAGGACTTCGGCAAGCAAAAAGGCAATGATACAAAATGAAACTGTACGATAAATTTAGCGTTAACTGTGTACTCCCTTCCTAGTTACTGCGATATACAATTATACATGTGCATCATTCTTTGTCTCATGCCTCCAGTGAGCCTGGAAATGTTGTTTGTCCATCGGCTAAAAGTAGCACTGCACAAATACTGAATCCCATATAGGTAATTTAACCTCGATGTAAAAAAAATGCATTTGCAATATGTTACACTTCGATACACATGAATGCAGATTAAAAACCGTTTGTGGCTGGGCCATTGACTGTTATTTAACTTACGAGAAGTTTGATTTTATGAGTTTCATTTTCTGAAGTTACACTGTATTTCAAACCCTTCATCGAGTAACGAAGATCTGTCCATCAATCTAGGTTAGAGAAGGCAACTGCTAGTGTAAACCTCTCAGTCTTCCAAAACGTCGGTCAGAGTAGTCAGGCTGATTATTGGAAGCAAAAGAATAATGGCAGCCCAGTAACTGGACAGAGGTGTTAACAAAATATCCCTTGCGGCAACTGTGCAAAGAATCGCACAATTGTGCAAGGAGAAACTGTGCGACAGTTTGTTCATAATATAACATTTAATCGAAAAAATACTGTCATGCAAACATGCCAAAACTGGCTGCAACAGAGATGCAGAACAGTTTCACCCCAGTCTATTCCAAGAACGCACTCCCGAGTAGTAACATTGAAAGGGTCGTTACAGAAATCTATGTAAAGAAAAACAATCAGTCTTTGAATGTGGTCTTGCAGTTACAAGGCTGGTGTCAGTTGGGCCCTGGAGCGTCGCTTGTTGCCTTCAAGCGAAGCATCAGCCGCCTGTTTTTCTGCGGACAATGTATCGAGTCGCTGCTGATATGCTTCTCGCAACAGTTTGAACGCTTTTATGTTGGCATACGGCGAACGTGTTACGGGATCGAAGTATTTGGCTGGTAGTCCCGTTATAGGGCACTGATACTTGGCGGCTGGCTGTTGTGGCTTCTTGCGTGGAAAGTATTTATGAAACAGTCTTTCATCGGTGAAGGTTATAAAGTTTCGCGAGCAATTCTCAGTGGGACGAGGCTTCCCATCACTGCAAATGTCAGAATTAAACCAAATTTCAAACAGCATATTTCGTAGATTAATAGTTACCGATAGATTGTTCTATGACAAAGAAATGTGAGATTTCAGAAGTAAACAATGTGAGATAAAAATTGCAGAGTGATTACTTTGTAAAATTCTCCGTATATACAGTAACTATATATGTATATGTGTGCAAGCATTCAAAAATCAAAGTATCGTGGACTGCTGTATACAGTATCAGGCATCTCCCAACAGCACAGCGAACCCAACTTCATGTGCAACATTAACACTTTAAGAACAAGATGGCAATTAACACTTTAAGAACAAGATGACATTAAAACTTTAACAACAAGATTGTAGTAAGTGACTGGCAAATCGATGCAGCTGGTTGTTAGTGTTAAAAGTGGAAAGATTCAATTTAGCAAAACCCATCATCTTCTTCTTCTTCACGTTCTCTGCCCTCAGGCAGGTTTGTATGTCCAATGCCATATGTCATATGTTGTTAGTGTTAAAAGTGGAAAGATTCAATTTAGCAATACACATCGTGCCTAACTAATATTAGTCATTCACTTATGACAAGAAAGTGACAAATTTAGAAGAAAAACCCATATGGTGCAAGATGAAACTCTATACTAACCAATCCATAGCCTCGCCGTCTACATTAATTTCTGCTTCTGCCACTTCCTCCACCAGCGGAACAGTCACAGAGTGGTATCGGATGACTGGTCCGGAATAAGTTTGTCGATGAATACGGGCTTTCTTCTTCTCGAGCTCCAGTTTTTGGTATATTTCTAAAAAAGGAAGTCAACCAAGTACAAAAATCCTTACAAGTGCTCCAGACAATAATACCATAGGACAGTGAAATTCAATAACCTGTAGTCTCCTGTATTCCCAAAGCCTCACAATTTAACTTGACATCAGTACACAATACAGTAAAAGTGCACTAGTCTAGGTGGGATCAAATCAAATAGTCCCTTATCCAGCAAATCCTGATATGAAATTCCCACTTACCGATAGATTGCTAATAATAAAACCGCATCGAACTTCATATGACTTGTTACAAGGAGAGCCTAGTTCTTTCCCAGCTTCCATTTCAACACAGTAGATAGTTTGAAAATCTATCGTGCTGGTTTGAGTAGGCGAGCAATCGACCTTGGAAGCTTTCGTGCACAGCATATTTTGGGTACCATAATACCTGTATGCCATGTCAATCGCCGACGTTGCCGCACGACAGTTGGCCACATGCATGGACTATAATATCTGTATGGTTGCATATAACACTAATCTGGTAGGCCTTGCTCAATTCAGATCCATTATCCATTCTGCATCATAGCTGTAAGTTTAGTAGCATGTTACTTGGCTATAATTGTTACTCTAACAAAACGTAATGAATCAGTGATTTCAATATTTTGTTATGGACAAAAATTAAAAAGACTAATAGAAGTTGCACAATAACAATAAATTAAACAATCACATTTACTGTATTATTCATATCCTCATAATTAGTTTTATCACATCACATCAACACATTCTGGCTGGTGCAATCACTGTCAATGGATGGCATTATTGGTGGCATCATATTGATTCTGGCAAGTTAGCTTTGCTACACCAAATTGTCATCATTAATTGAACATTGTTGAGCAATCACTTTTTTGTCCAGTTGAATTATGTTGGTGTGCTTTCTTCAAGGTTTGCAGTAAAATAATTCACAGACCAACAGTTTCTCTTTCTCATCAATATGAACATCAAACGAGCCGCCTGAAAAGAAAATGTCTGACTACTCTTAGCCTTAGAATATTCTAGTAATTAGTAACAAGACTAAGCTAACAATGTCCAGAATCAGTTGTTCAGCTAACTCACCGAGAGATCGCATGTTTATTTCTTCCGTAATTTTCGCCTCAGCCAGAAGTTCCTCTTGAGTGAGTCGTCGTACTTCAGCGACTTTCTTTTTCTCGGCAATCTGCCGCAACAACTCCGCCTTAGCCTCTCGTTCTCTGATGCAATCTTCTGTGCTTCTCGATTTCTCTGCAGTTGACTTTCGCAATGCCTTCTTCTCTGCACGAAATAAGAACAAACTTAACTTGTCTTGGATGACAACTCCAGTAACATCTTACCATTTTTGTGACAGCGAAAATGAAAACCAATATAAAATTTGCTGTCAGCAAATGGCACAAATTAATTACAGAACCTCAAAACACTTTTAACGTCGCGAGCATCACTGAAAGCAATGAATCCCAGAAGCCGCCAGCTTTCTTAATAAGTTGGCAATAGCCGCAATAGCAGAGTTTCTAATAGGCCAATAAAAACCAATAATTGGTTTAAAATTGGATTTCTACAACTGATTAGGGTTTATTACCAATAGTGGCCAGATACTCTGCTAGCAAGTCTTCTTAGCAGGAAGAAAAGTTTTTGTAGAGGGCAACGGCCTCTTTTGTCACAGGCCTTCGTAAAATCTGGAGCCATTCATCCATACTCTGCTAATAACTGAAGAGTCAAGAAGGAAAATCAATGATACTGACCTACAGTCAAATCAAGCATAGGAGATTTTGTGATGGATTTGTGTTGCTTCTCAGGCTTTGGCTTTGGAGTTACCTGCTGACCTTCGGCTGGTGGTTTCTTTGGCTCCTACAACCATTCATGACTTACGGTACAATATGCAGACAACCGAAAAACAAATGATAGCAAAAGCAACAGTTCAAACCTAAATACGATCTCTTTGCACATCATAGCGAAAATCTTCAAACTCAACAGAAGTTTAAAAAAATTTCAAATTTTGGTTAAGTCGCAAGAAGATCAATAACACGCAAAGAATATTAGCAAATATCAGACTTGACAACAACAGGGCATCAATCAATGTTTCATGTAACAGTGTAACACCAAAGTGCAGCATAAATTGTTGGTCATTAAAAGAACATTTTTTATTTAAAAAAATTATATTGGATTGTGGAATTAGGATTTTGTACTATTTGAAAACATTTTGACATTGATTGGATATAGAAATGATGTAGGTTTGTTTATTATACCAGCGTTTCCCAAACTGTGGGTCGCGACCCAAAAGTGGGTCGCAGAGCTTTGGCAAGTGGGTCGCGAAAGTTCTTCTTATTTTTCTGTTAATTTCAGTATTTATTCCAGTAACCCTCAAACGTCATACTTTATTATTCCGTTATAACTAGTGAAACAACATTTGACTATGGTTGGGCTATAACTAGCTTCTACTTGTGCGTGTATGTGAACAGGAAACAGTGCACGAGACTTAGCAACGAGACTTAGCATGATTAATAAAAAGTCTGCCATTCAAAAATAAACAACGTGTATTGAGTTTCACAAATTTTATTTTCAATTTTTAAAACTTTGCGAAAAAACATGGATAAATTTTTGAAACGAAAACGAGAATCTTTGTCATGTGTGAGTGGTCATAGCTCAGAGTCGGACGATGATGTTAATTCAACTCTTAAAGTTTAAATTTAACGATTAGTTACTGTTACATTGATATAACAGTTGCTTGCATTGGAATAAATGTTGGCTTTTTCCTTAAGTTATATTTTACTGTTTTAAATGTGGTAATTTCTAAATGCTGGATGTAAATCAGCATATCTTAATCCCGATTTATGAAGCAATCCTTAGTTAGTGTTAGTTTAGTACTCTGTACCTAATTTTGTTTAGTGACTTTAGTGGCTCCCGAGACAGAAAAAATATTCCCAAGTGGGTCCCGAGCCAGAGACGTTTGGGAACCTCTGTATTATACCATGTCTGTACACCAAAATGCGGATAGCAATTGGTATATAAAAGAATATTCTTATGTCCAGAATCAGTTGTTCTCACCGAGAGATTGCATGTTTATTTCTTCAGTAATTTTCTTAGCAGGAAGTGCTGAAATATGCCAAACAAATTTTTTTGAGGGCAACGGCCTCTGTTGTCATAGGCCTTTGTAAAATCTGGATCACTTATCTTATCAGTGTGCTTAAGGAATCCATACACAATAACTCTCAGAGAAGTGTTGACCCCATGTAAGCTCCACATTACCAACACTCAATCACTACACTGTGTCTAACATTTATACAGCACCACTCACCCAAAATCCTTCAAACAATACAAATGCACAGAAGGTTGTAAATTTTAGAAGCCTACTTTGTACGCTTTACTGGTCAATTTCTTCTTTTGTTTCCCCTCGCCTTCATCTTCGACATCGCTTTTGAGTGCGTCATCTTCGTTGATATCGATGTCAGAGTCTGTGTCATCTGACGCAGAGTCTTCTGATTTGTAGTCCATATCATCCTCTTCCTGGCCAAACAAAGCAAACCGAGTCTCATCCAATCTGAAAATTTCTATATACCATCATTATCACTTTGTGCTCGTAAGGAAACGCAATGCGCCACCCTACCTGCTGAATTAATACTTGCAAGCCTCTGCTAACAGTAATCTGAAATACAATTAAATTTCACAGGTCCCACAAGTGGGAAGCAAAAACAAGGAAAGTCATCGCATGGTCTAGAGTGTTAAGATAAAATCAGATCAAAAGCAAGCCACTTGTTTGCACAGGTACATGGACACTATGCCACATGAAACTATCACTGAAGTAAAATTGATTTTAAGATGGGAAAAAAAGCATCATATGATGAAAAGGTTGATCTCTATGACTGATACAAGAATTCAAAGGATTACATACTTCATTAAATCCTCCATACGTTGTTTTGTAGAAATCATCCTCATCCTCTTCTTGAAGAAGGCGGGCCATTCGAGCTCCCGCATTGCTCCGCCGGTCTCTCGTCGCAGCCAGACCATCAGCACTAGCTGCCATCGTAGCCCCTAGTACAACGTGACGGTAACACTTCAGGCCAGACAGGAAAGTTGAACCCTCAAAAGAGCTGCAGGCAAATTTCTTCAGAAATTAGACTTGTGTTTGAATGCCCTTCTCACTTCCAAAGTTGCATCTAAATTGTACAAATGATGAACCAAATTAAATTATACCACTGAAAGCCCCACGCATCTTTTAAAACTTTGTTAAAACTTGCAAAGATAATGGTAATTTATTATAAGAGATATTAAAACACCTGGTTACCTTACATCGTTTCTCTTACCCAACAGACTACCAGTAATCCTGACAATCTTTGCTAAATGTATGCTGAAGTTGAATAACATAAAGCACACTCCTACTGAGAGAAAACAGCATTGCAATTTTTGCTCAATGAATTTCCCTTCAATAAGTATGCAATCAATGAGTTTTGAATACAGTAACACACATTTGCCAAAAAACATTTATTTTGTGATAGGGGCTTACCATACCCACTGCTGAAAGAAATGTTGGAAACAACTTAAAATTCTACTGGAAGTTAAGTTGAACCAAAGTTTAAATATGGCCTACCATTTGTTTTTGATGATTTGACTGCAATTATTAACGGCTATTTTCAAAAGACTTTAGACCCTATTTTAGCTGATGCAACTTCATTGTTAATGGCGTAGCGATTGACGACTGCAAGCGTCCCGGAATGGCCAAATTAAAAGTTTGCAGACCTATCACCAAGAAATTTATATTATCGCTCATTAACATAAGAAGGGGGTCAACCCGAATCCCCGAAAACCCTGAAAATACCAAAACGCCTCGTATAATTAGGGTTTTGTGAAAATCGATTTCGGGATCCGGTCGAAATTCGGTTTGATGATTTGGGTTTCGGGGAGTACTCCATAAGTATTCTAAAAAAAGTAACATAATATTAATATAAAAGTAATCTAGTTTGCTAGCCTAATGCTAAATAAGAACAATTTTTTGCTAACCCTCCGTAATCGTTTAAAAAGCGAACTGATGTTTCACTTTATACACTAATTAAAAAACTATAAAAGTATTTAATTTATAATTATTTATTTTTATGCATGCCAAAAAAATTGAAGACGCGCGACGTATTGCACTGAACATGAAGGTCGACGGTACAAATATCTACGATCATTGACTACGATCTCGTAGATAAGTAGGTAAGATCAAGTCGAATTCCAGATAAATGGTAAATGGCAATTTCTAGGGCGCCCCTCGAAAGCCAAATGCAGGGTAATATTCACGAGCGCTGCGTTGAATTAGACGAGTTGTCCATACGGCCAAAATTAAGCTAGGTATGGATCGTGTGGATATAGTTATAGTTATATATATATCGTGTTATATAGTTATATATATCGTGCTATATAGTTATAGATATCGTGTGGATATAGCCAGTGAGTCGCAGTAACTGTATGCTAAGGTGGGTGTTATTTAGGTCCAGAATAGGCAAGATTTCATATTTCCCAACAGACTCTGAATAAGCTTTCCGTCTCTTGAATATTGTCATTTTGGATATAAAAATCTCCCATTTTCTTTTTCATGTTTGTCCATGGAACTTTTGTTTAAATTTAAAATTAAAATGATGAAATCTATCAAAATCTTTCAGAAGCTGTAAAGCCATTTTTCCAGGTTAGTCAATAAATTAACACAACAGCATCACACAAATTTGTGACATAAGGTAGTATACATATGGGGAAAATAAATGTTCAGTTGGTTTCTTCCGCACTGGCAATACATGCATAAACTCCTGAGAGAAGACTTTCCTCTTTGGCCGTGCTTGGGTCGCGATCGTCTTTGAATAGTTATTTTGAAGAGGCACTATATGAATTTCTTAGATATATAGATAGATAGATAGATAGATAGATAGATAGGACAAACAGCAACTAAGTCCGTTATGGACAAGAAAATCAACTATGGGAACAGATTTAGCCCTTACCGCTCACATTAAAAATTAATCAGCCCAAATTTGTCTGGTGGGAGCGAACACATGAGTTAATGATGCTCGAAAATTATTAATGTGAGGACTGAGTAAATGGTGAATCAGACTGTTTTGGCAGCCTATTTTGTAGCCACTCTATGTTAAATAAAATCCAAGTGCTTTAAAAGAATTACACTTTCCAATTCATAGTGGGGTTTCAAAAGCTTGGCTAGGACAGTGATAAGTGAGTCTCTGCAATTTGCTTCAGAGTTGGCAGCCTCCCCCCCGGCATAGTACTGGTTCATGCGGAACCGCGACAAAATATTCTCCACACATTTCTCTTCTATGGAGAGGTCCTCTGTCTCCTCTCTCTCTGTCTCTCTCTCTCTAATTCGAATCACAACTTGCCCACAGTTTGGGTGTTACTCTGTCGTTTTTATTATGTAGTGCTCACAAACATTTACAGCGTGTTTTGAGGAAGTTTTTACAATTTGTTGCAATGACGGTGTCTAAGAGATGCAAGGTGAAAGGACTCACAAGAAAATGACCACAGAGATGAAACTATGCATTTCTAACAGCATTAATGATTTGGTTTCTTATGGGAAATCAAAATGAAGATCACAGTCATGCTCTCATTTATTTTGCAAAAAATTGCATTATTATTAAGCAAGTTTTATCTATTGCCCCTTCAAGGTAGACTACTCAGAAGTACCGGTACATTCGACTCAAACCCGGCTAATTAGGAAAATACAAAGATCTTTAGAATAAAGTAGAGTGACTCACAGTGAAACCATTTCAGGTCATAGGACCATTCATTCATTCTATGGACTTATTCTATGGACCCCGTCAAGAAATCTACTCTGGAGCGCTCCCAGCCCAGCACAGGAAAAGAAAAGACTTAACGAGATTCATGAAACAACGTTTGATTGGTCAGATACAAGTAATAAACGCAGCTTTGAAGGGAGGTCATTCCAGATGGATGACCCTCAGAAAAACAATGGCGATGTCTGATAACAATCAGCGTGGGGAACTTGAATGAAGAGAAGAACGACGCAGGACAACCGAGGTGGAAAAACAGAGTTCCTTCAGATATTGAGGAACCAGTTTCTCAAAGCACTGCAAGAATGCTCTTCTCTTCAGGACATTCGAGGTGGAACAACAGAGTTTCTGCAGATATTGAGGAACCAGTTTCTCAAAGCACTGCAAGAATGCAACAACTCCATTTGACAAAACCTTTGTTCATAACAAGTTTATTATCAATGCAGGCTCCAAGAAAATCCTTGAAGAACCTGAATTTGACAACTATCAATAATTCCTCATACATATATAATAATATATGCACTGTTTATAATATATATATAACCAGAGTATATAAGCATTCTACAAAAACTTGCAGTGAAGAAGCTCCTCCAGAGCTAAATAAAAGGCCTACAATATAGCAAAGACAAGAAGCAGCGACAGACAAAGAACTTCTCTACCAATCACATTTCTTGGATAAAACACGGCCATAATAATAATAATAATAATAAATAATAATAATAAATATAATAATAATTAACACATACCGATCTATATATCTTTGGAAACATTTCTACAAAATAGTCTGCTATATCCACTTCCATTCTATCAATCATTTGTCCCTGATGACCATCCTTCTTTGGTGCTATGACACAATGTAACGTACTTACACCAGTTGTGATACAATGTAATGTACTTACACCAGTTGTGACACAATGTAACGTACTTACACCAGTTGTGACACAATGTAACGTACTTACACCAGTTGTGACACAATGTAATGTACTTACACCAGTTGTGACACAATGTAATGTACTTACACCAGTTGTGACACAATGTAACGTACTTACACCACTTGTGCTCTTTTCACTAACTGCAACAAAGTTCTATTGGTTTTTCCATCTGCATCAGAGATTTCACTGCACAATCTCATGACTTTGGTAAGCAGAACATACCAGGAATACAGCAAAGGCAATATAGCCAGAAAGTGATTGACTGATATATTACTATGACATGGATATGCATTGCTCCGGCCCAAAATAGATACCATACCTACTTCTGCATTTGACGAGATTGTTTGTTTCATATCTCGGCCCCTCACAGAATTATCTACTCAGGCGCTGTTTTCTGGATCTGAACTTCTCCGACCTATCTGAATCCAATGAAATCTGATTTCTTAAATTGCATTACAGGAGGTGAACACTGATTTGTGCATTGGGCTCTGCAATAACTATGGTAAGGAATGAACCAAGGTTAAATACAGGCCAATGCTAGTCTATGCTGATCTCAAATGATGGGCTTGTGATTCAAACTTTCGTCGCAGAGGTGGTAAGCCAATGTGTTAGCTGATCTGAGAACTGGTTCACTCAAAAACGCTCAGTCAAACAAACTGGGGCAAGAATTGGATCTGATCTAGTTCACAGTCTCAACCTGAAAGGTGCATGGCTTCTAGATCAATGTATGGGTGCAAAAAATTCACAACTGGAAACCTCAACATAGAAACGAAACTTCAGAATGAAAATGTATGAAAACTCTTTGAAATATGGCTGAATAGTAGGACAAACCAAAGTCACTTCACAAAACCACTAACAACACCATGTCAGGCAATTGTAACATTTAATTTTTATAATGAATATAGCATTTGCTGTCAAAACACCTCAGCAACTAATGCTACTATGTTTTATGCTACAAAATAAATGGCAAATCTTGATTGTTAGCAATATAAATTAAATAAATAAGCAATGATATTGTTTTGACTAACGTTATAAGTTAATAACATGTATATATAAACAAAGCTATGAAGAAAGAGGCACGGCGTCCAATACCAAGCCTCTATCAGCCTATCAGATAGTTAGTCAGTCAAAGTCAGTCAGTCAGAGTCAGTCAGGGTCAGTCAGTGTCAGTTAGTCAGTCAGTCAGTCAGTGAACTGGTAACTCAAAACGCAACATTAAAAAAAACTTATTGAATAACGACTAGATGTCAGAAACGACTAAAATGTACATCCTATTAAAAACCAGTGCTCTGTGATTTGACTAAATATCACATCAACTACTACTAATAATAATGATTGCAGAGGAACATATCATACAGAAATGTGTGTGTGTGTACATAAATGCATATATATACCAATATATTTTATATATATATATGAATTGAACATATATACACATGCACACAAGCCTAAATACAATGTCAAAAACCTGCTCTGCAAGGCACACACAGACACAAAGATAGAATTCTAGAACAAAATTTCAATGGCTTTTGTAAACAGAAGTCATCAACTGTTTGCCGACGAGAGAGCAGAACAAAAGCATGCAGCGAAACGGTGACTAAGATCTAGAAATAATATCCGAAGAGTTAAACAACCAACCAAACAAATATACATAACAAAATACTAATAACTCTGATAGTAATCAAACAGTTAGGCCAGCAACCGCACTCCTAAAACCATTTGCATTTGTGAAACATGCTTTTGGAGTGCTATATCAGTCACTGTATTATGACAAGATGGTATTACAAAGAGATTTAAGTTGACTTAAGTTGAATATGTCCCTGGTCGCATTATATAAGAATTCACTTTATAGTGATGCATGTTGCACACAAGCCCTGGTCTAAAAACAAACACAAAAAGCGAATAAGAATGATTATCATTTTTTATTGTTATTACCTAAACTTGCCCAATTCCTAAGATTTTAGTTTAGGTTTTAATTAAAAATAATCAGTGTCAAAGCACACAGAATTACAATTATAAAAATAAAAGCTATTATTAAAATGTCATTACATCTCCTGGCTAAGATGACAGCCTAGGTCAAGAAGTTACATGCAGGACAAGGAAGTCGGTCCATCTCACAAGAAAAATCCCGAGTTATATGCTCCCTGAGACACGTTATCTATTCCAATCTAATCTGACTCCTAGTGTGCCTTAGTCAAAACACATACAGTCAAGGCCAAAAATAAATGCTAGCCAGGGTAAGGACAAATGATTGCAATAAATGAACTCAAAACGCTGGCCAAGGATGGTCAAGAATGGTAACGGCAGTAGTTGAAGCCAAAATGGCAGCCAAGATAAGGACAGCGGAAACTGCAACAGTCAAGCCCAAAATAATGGCCAGGATAAATAATGCAGCTATTAGTCTTAACAACTTCAATTGTAAAGTAACTGAAGACAGTTCAAACGTCAAGTTTAACCAAAAGAAACACAATCTGCTTTAAAGTAAACGACAAAAGCTTGATCTGCTGGAAATGATTTGATCAAGTCAATTCTAAATCGAAGAAGGTTGCAATGAAACAAATCAAATACCCAACAAATATGATTGGCACCAGAAATGTCTCATTTGTAGTATTTCTGACATCCAGACTGCTCGTTGCTCTGCCTGGAATACATCTTCATATTCAGTAATTCCAAAACTGACACCTTGTCCAAATTCAACTAACTTATTTTCTTCAAAATGCACCTTTTCAAAGTCTCATTAATGACTATATAATACGCCAGAATCTCCTTGTGAAACACTTCAGTACAACACAGGTCAATGGTTAGGAGGAAAATCAAAAATTTAATTAAACCTCAGAATCTAATTTATTTGTAACATCTTATATACTAGCAAAAGCAGCTGTTACAAGGAGGTCCCAGAGTAACAGGTTGAGTGGGTAAGGGTGTAAAAAGTAATAAAGTAACCTCATATTTAATTTTCTTACAATTATACATGCATTATCTTCAAGACAACGATTGATAGCATAAAGCAGTTGTGTGTCTATCTGACTCAGTCTTATCACCTCTCTCTACACTACTACCGTCCATCTTAATGGAGAAGCCATGAACCTGGAAACACAATACGATGGCTCATTTATCCATTGTAACCATCATCGTATTCAATTTTAAAAAAGCAGGCACATATGTATGCAAGCAAATCTAATGCTGTGCCAGTAAGTAAATAAGTAAGCAATCTGTCAGAAATGTCCAAAATACGCAGCTGCTCGACACAATAGAAAAACAATGTGATATTAAACACAGCGTAACTGAAGAAAAGAACCTGCTGATATCGCACAACATGTATAAATTAAATAGATACAGACAAAAACCCTCTAAATATATCGTACGTCTATGTACAGGTTATTACTAACCATCACTAGGTCTGTGGTGTGCTTTCTAAAAGCACAAGGCAACAGAAAAGAAATTTTAAATTGGATCCTTCTTCCGTGGATCCATTACGCTCTTTGTACATATTAGCTGCATATCATACATTTACACCGACCGACACTGCTTCTTATCGGCACATATTATTTCTTTTACTTATCACTACACTTTGAAGTCAAGTCCCTTGTCATCATGAAGAGAGCTCTGTAAAGCTGAATTAAATTCGGACAACACGACTCCGGCTGATTTATATAAGAATTTGCAGGCTTCAGACACTCGTCAGTTTCAACGCACGTACAGAAATATACAAGATACACAAACTGAAACACGCATGCATATAAATGAATGTGCGCACACGAGTGTAAAACAGTTGAATATTGTCTATTTTGACTAGCATTACCGGCAGTGACAGCTTAACACCGACCATTATTTGATGGTATAGGAGTCTTTGTACAAAGAACAAACTTTATAACAACTGATTCGTCTGCATTCCGGATAGTTGTAGACTGCACTTAAAAACACACACACATCTGAATCCAGATCCACGCACTGAGAATGGGAACGAACTGCAAAAAGATGAAAACTCAATTCAAGTACAGAACAGCAAATAGACCGATCATTAATTAAGAGTTCCACGTACAATCATCGTACATGCATAACAAACAGAGACTGTGGCCACAGTGTTTTTACTTATGAAGACCATCAGAAACAAGACTAGAACAATGATCTGACCTCGCATAGAACCTCTTTCCAGCATCATAATTAAAACAGCTACACCAGATCAGAGATGTGCTTGATGGCTCACCACCCACCCACCCCCATAGCAAAGTAGTGAAGGGGAGACTTCCTCTGCACTGTTTTAATCCAGCACCCCTTCCAAAACAGTCATTGTTTATTGAGTCCAAATACACTCATGTTGTGCCAAAAAATATGTATGTTTTTACAGTTATGAAGCTAAGCTGCTGCTCACAGGTCTTTCTCCTCACAGCCTATAATCCCATATTGCATGATACCCATACGACACGCAAACATCATGACAAGCAAGAATTTCAGATTAACAGTCCACTATAAAATCAATCATAACCTCGTTGAAAACATTGTATAAAACGAAATGTATGGGTTCTTTATATACCGACAACCAGTACAATTGGCATATTAAACTTTGCCCTTTCCAATATCAGAATGCCGATAAAGCGAAAGGAGCAAATCAAAGTTTGAATAAGCGAGGTACCTTAATAAGAAATGCGGATCATTATTTCCACCGGTCAACAGATGAGTAAATAACTTAGATGAGAACAGATTGCTTGTTCCCCATTTCACACAGTAATGAGTACCTTCAAATTTAATTTCTACACGGAGCATTTACCACGACTCGCTTCGAGGCCACGCCTACATAACGACACACCTTGACACCATCAAAGGCCAGTCAGAACTTCATTTGTTTCACAATGAAAAAAGTCCTAACTTTAACACCATTACGACAATTTTGAAAAATCGAATATAAGTCAGTGATCTCATTTCTTGTTATTAAGAGCATCCTTTATGTAACTTTCCAAACTGCCAATAAAATCCATACACTGATGACAGCATGGACATAAACTTCTGTAGCTAGCACACCAAAGTTTAGACGTCATCAATACCACAAGTTTAGTCAGCGCCAATGCTTTCCTCGGATGACTCAAGAAGCTAAACCCAAGGGTATCTGTGGAACCAATTAAGTATTAGTCATTCAAGTGAATCTATCGGTTTATTCATCCGCAACAGAAGCGCTTCTACGTGAACACCTGCAGATAAGGTGCTTTTAGAATGCTCCAAGCAAAATGTCCTAGCGGGGAGGGGGCAAAATACAAAGTGCAGGAACAATGGAACATTATTTGTGGTACTAGTTACTGAAAATAAGTTTCTTTCACAACTCACTCGGAAATAGCCATCACGTCGCATAAGCATCTTTAAAACTAGACTTACCAAGTACAAATAGACTCGAATTTGTTCATTTGGCTGTGATTCATCATTCATTTTCTGTTTTCCATTCACCTATTCCATCCTTTTTATGAGTAATAAAGTTGACTAAAACACATAACAGGAATAGCATAAAGACCTGCTGCTGTAAACACCCATATCTAGAGTGTCATGCAAGTCGATTGAATATGATCGTATAACTAGTCATAGGTCATAGTATGACAAAATAGTTCCTGTTGAATAATAATTCATTTTCTATAATAATGTAGTGCTTAATGTAGTGCTGCTACCTAACGTCACTTGAGGCATCAACTGATGGCACTATGCAACTGCACGTTAAGAACCGGTTCAACGTTTCTACCACCATTTCTACCACCACTTCTACCATGACAACACATTGATTTGCATCTCAGTGAAACGCCAACAGATAAAGAAATTTGCTGTCCAAGATGGATCAAATTTTCACAGCAACATGTATTCCTGACATTTCTTGTTTCCATCATACAATGTGTAAACAATCTAAAAAAGGTGTATCTGTGCTGCAACGTCAATTCAACTGATCTCAGATTAGAGATTTGATCAACCATTGATCAGATTAGCTAGCATCCATGAACTGAATTCAAAACGAACATCCGCCAGTCTACCGGATGCTCATCTTAGGTGTTTGGATCGGGTCTTGCGCACGCCAGCACGGTCCATCCCAAGATACAACCATGTCGCTGAATATATCCACGATGCCTTGCGCTGGCTCCTTTTCCCACAGCAGATCACTAACCAAATCTCTGCCTTGGTCTAGTGCGACCTTGTGGGTGTGGCCCCTGCTTAATTAGAGGAGGTCTGCTGCTCCACCCAGAATGTCTAGCACCGTAGTTCTCTCCTTTATTCTAGGCAGGTGGACCTTCATGCTACCAGTCAAAGATACAACCAATTTTGTTGACAGAAAGTATTTCAACGCACAAGCTTCTGTTCTGAATGCATATTAGTCAGATGCATGCCATTGCAAATGATCGTTCAAAGTAAAGTTATTGTCTGCTTATTATGGGCTGCAACCAGCAATATTTTTACAGCTATGACCCAGATGCAGTCATCTTTCACCCAAAGCATAATCATTGCAACAGCAGCCGTGCAACAGGACAATCTTTGCAACAGTAAACAATGACACATTTTAACAGACAAAATGTTGTTGTCAAGCTACGTAACCCCAAAAATGTTGTCCATTTGTTGGACTTAAAACTGTCGCTGTTTTCGTGTCTTGATGGAATATAGCTGTCAAAAACCAGCATTGCATGATCATGCCTCATGGGCAACCATTGAAACAGGCAGGAAATAAATCAGGAAACAAATACCTCCCTTGTACTAAACAAAGACCAAATAATATTCAATACATGTAACTGTCAGATGCACTCACAGAATGCTAAGCACGGGCAAAAATATTAAGTAAAATGAAAAGAAAAACCACATTGCTGATGGGGTAAAATATGCAAGTTTCAAGTTTTAACCTGCATCATTTTTCTGTCAGGAAGTCAATCAGCTTATTGTTCAGAGCTTTCGCTTGTCCAACCTTATATGGGAACTTCTAACATGGTTCGACCTACATTGCAGTAAAATGGAGAAGAGGTCGAGGGGACAACTGACCAGACACCCTTTGGATCATTGGTGGGAATACGACTTTCTGAATTAAAGTAAAAAGCATGGCTGACAGCACAGGGGTGCTCCTGCCACATGCAGCCATCTACCACAGACTGACACCTTGATGACCATACGCATAAGACACATACAAAGATCTGTCAGTGCCATTGAAATGCAGGCAGAACACAAAAGCACTCACCAATAAACGCACTCTGTTTTTGCAGAACTGACCAACGAATTTTCTTTTGAAAGCGCAGGTGGTTCTTGGCAAGGTCAATCCAGACCTCAACCCAAACATGACCAACCAAAGGGTGGTTAATGGTTAAAGTATAAAAGACAGCTCTTGGCCAGGTGATCACATATGCTTCCCAAGGAGTGCTACAGACATTTGGATCCAGGTGCCAAAGTTCTGGTCGCAATAAACACTTAAGAAAGGAGTTCAAGCTGACGATATTCGTTCAAACAGTGAGTAGTTGTCGTCAAGAACCAGCGTAACAAGATGCATACGTCATGTAATTTGGAGGCGTGCTGCAACTCTCGCTGGTTGTGGTGGTGGTGATGATGATGATGATGACCGAGAGTCAAGCACTCAACGGGGAAAGAGAAGAACGGTTCTAGGTTCATAGGAAGAACTTCAAGCGGTCGACTATTTCCTGGAATGTTGGTCGGTCTTCGCTACTGCAAGCAACAAAGAAACGACGTCATGAGCAACATCAGTCAGTTGAATGAATTTTAGGAAAAAGGATCCATTTACAGCTATTGTTTTAAAACATTCATCCTAGACATAAAAAATCAGATACTGTGAGTGATGTTCAGCCTAGGTATAAAGTCACATCACCGAACTTGCCAACATAGCCGATGCAAAGCTCCTCTTCTCCATTATACACAACCCCAAACACGTACTTCACCAACTCCTACCTCCTCTCCGACCCTCCTCCTCTCACCAATTAAGACCTAGAACACACAACTTCACTCTCCCACTTAAGGACAACTTCCAATTCATTCCACGATCGTTATATAAAAATATATATTAGCATATTTAAGACTAACTAAACGTACTTTGAACTTCAATTATTCTTTATCACTCATGTTAACATTTTCTGCGTTATTGTCAAAATGTCTTTTTCTCAATAAAACGAATATACGACGATCTGCGGATTATAATGAGCAGTCCCAGTAATAGGACATCGAGCAGTAAATATATATGTATGTATGTATGTGCACTTGCTATAGTGCCCCTTCAAGATTACTACTCAAAAGCGCTCCCAACTACAGCAAAGACACTAAATCAGAGTTTCATGAAAAACCACATGACCAATTACGAGTGAAGGACTCGCTCAAGGTCCATATGAAGCGGCTTCAGGTGGATTCGAACCTGCAACCCTTCGACTGCAAGGCAATGAACATACCCACTACATCACCAGTCACCACGCCCCACAGAATAAAGACACATGTATGCAAATCTTCAACCATTGGTCAGAAAGGGTTAATATAGAAATGCTAGGCACCATTATCAATCCATAGCAGGTTACTAAAAAGCCATGAATTATATAAAAATTCAAGCAAATGAAACACGAATGAGTAATACTTCAGATGCACAATCTGGAAACCTGAAGACAACTCTGGTGCAGCAAGAAAAGTGGTCATTATCATCATTACAGAAGTTTTATATAGCGCCCCGTCAAGGAAGGCAATTCAGGAGTGCTCCCGGCCCAATTCCAGGTAAATAGGACAATTTTTGGGTTTTGAAGAACAAAGTAGAGCTTCTCCCATCAGTTCGCCCTGGTAGTGTATCCTCGTCTTTCTCCCGTCTAAAAACTTGCCTTCTTTCTCGAAGTTGAACACACTGGGAGCACTTCTGAAAGACTCTTGCTGCCAGAAGCGCTTTATAAATGGTCAGATAAGATAAGATAAAAGTGACCCAAGGGCAATAAGTGCAGTTCGTAGGACCAGTGACCGAACAGAGTGGCAATGTCTTAGAGCAGTTCACGAATGGGGAACCATAACTGAGTATCATCACCGTAACACCCTATGTGGAATAACAGAGTTCCCATAGGTTATGGGGAAGCCAGTCTCTGGTTGGTAGAAGATATTGACTACGAAAACTTACTCGCGGGCCCAGCATGACCTCATGATATCGTAGACTCCTGGTGGGCATTTCGGTGGCTTTTCTAGACGATCCCCATGATCAATAAGTTCGATTATTTGACATCCACGCATACCCTGAATTAATTAACAAACAAACATTATTAAGCCTGCTGAAATTAATAAGTAAAATAAGAGAAAATCAAACTGCTCATTGTGTCAAATAGCTGGCATTTCAGACATCCTAATTTAACTTGAGCATTGCTAATACTTAGGTATCATATTTACGTTGAGTATAAAATGAAAATGTTGACTCATCCTTACAGTCCCTATTGGGTAACGGTAAAATATAAAATAAGTAGCAGCACAAGAGTGTCTTGCAGGCTGCTAAACAGTTGAAGTGAAAGCCAAACACTTAAATTCAACTTGTTTTCATCTGCTACTACCTATAAATACGTAATCTTACTGCATACGGTGTAGATGTGAGTTGAATTAATTAACAAACAAATATTAAATTAAATTACTATTGAAAAAAAAAGTAAAAAAAGAAACCAAACTGCTCATGGCGTCAAATATCAATATTGTAGTGCTCAACTGTATGACAGTAAGCTCGAGCCCGTCTTGCTCCTGTCCTAATTTCATGTTTTCATGGAAAGACAGGTACATTTTACGGAAAAACATAATAATAATGATAGTAATCAAAATGAGATAAACGAACAGCTGTCTTACTCTATAAGGCTTGGCTCCATAAGAAGTCGCCTCCCACAGTGTTACTCCATAACTCCAGATGTCTGACTTGGAGTCAAACTTGAAGTAATAGATACATTCGGGCGCATACCACTTCAGCGGCCACTTGCCTGCCGTTTCCGCCTGCATAGACCACAAAAATGCACAGGAATTTAAAACTATGCACACAGAACTACAACTATATATAATTGCAATATTTTCTCAAACATATTTCTTATCAATGCTTTTCAAACACCCAAAAGACTTGTTATACATGCTTCATTATAATAAAGAATCTAATGCAAAACAGTTGGCGATACATGTCTAGAGTTAAATCACCTCCTTACAAATACACTCAATATAAGATGGCTCTTGTTATGAAAACCGAAGAGAGCATTGTTACAAGTTCTAATCAATCACTCAAACAGACATTCCTGGAGTATTTAGAAATGTTTCCAACACTATCGCATTCAACAGCAATGGAAGTCGACATTTAATATTGAGATCGTTACAATTTTCAGTTGTCCTCAAAAACTGCAAAGTACATATTCAGTTCTGAACTCAAAATGCTCTTCGCTGCTCACCTTGTAGTACTCATTTCCGATGCCAAGCGCTTTACTCATGCCAAAGTCACTGATTTTTGCGTAATGCTCATCAACAAGTAAGACATTTCGAGCAGCCAGATCGCGATGCACAAAGTTCTTACTCTCCAAGTAAGCCATTCCAACTGCTACCTGGTAGAGCAATTCTATGATGTTTGGCATACTCAGTCTGAAAAGAAGACACCAAAAACAATTTGACTACAGGTTACTATGGCGATTTGTGCCGTCGTCACAGATCAATTCACAGGTTACACGAGAAGTTGCCACGGTCAATCTGGTCAACGTGGTCATAAACCATTAATGACCACATTTTCTCTCGTAATTGGTAGATAAAGGCAGATGGCAAGCCTAAATCCATATTGGACCGATATTTAAAAATGTAGCTCAGTGGTTCATACCGTGAAAAAGTACTCAGTACTGACGGTACTACATGCCTTAATAATAATTTACAAACCAAGATATATGAGTGTAGATGTCTTTTGCTACCTTTCAAAGGACCGAAAAATGGATGACTGTAAAAGAAAATACTGACCAATGCTCATAGAAACTGAGGACAATCAGAGCCAACCAGTTCGTCTCTATGAGTTCAACATTTGACACATGTTACAATATGTCTTATTATAATACAGAATCTAATACATGGTGCGATTTATATCTAAAGCTAAATCACCCATTGAAAATCCACTCATTATACAAGATGGTTCTTGTTATGGAACACATAGAAATTAGGCAACCCTGTTAGCGGAACAGTGTGTTCCTTTGGTGGCGTAGTGGAGGCATCGTAGCCATGGAGCCGGAAGGTTTGAGGTTCGAATCCACCTCAATCTGCCACGTAGGGACTTTGAGCAAGTTATTTACTTGCAATTGTCTGGGCACTTCGGCATGAACAATGCAGTGTCCGTGCTGTAGTCGGGAGTGCCTCTGAGTAGAGAGCATGAAGGAGCGCCATAAAAATGGAGAAATAAATAAATAAATAAAAATGTATGTGGTGTAAATAAATTGTTCTAGCTTGAATATTGGTGAACAGTAACCAAATTATTTTCAATTTTGTAATGTTGTGCAACAAACTGGCTAAGAAATGATACATAGAAACAATTGATGATAATTATGAAATGCTGAGTGAGTTGGAGAACTTGCTTACGGATTCTTTTTCAGGTATTTGTTGAGTGGTCCGAGCGGTGCCAGCTCCAAGACAAGCATGATGCTGTCGGATCGACAGACGCCAATCATTCGGACGATGTGGCCATGATCCAGGGCGGCCATTACCCTCGCCTCCTTCAACAATTCCGACTAAAAGACAATTGAAAAGATCGATACAAAAGATTCTTTATCAGTCTTTGAAAAACCCAATGAAGTCTGGGATGCCGAAAAAAAAACAATGACCTTGCTTTAACCATCACCACACTTGCAACTTCATCCTTGACAATAACCAGACCAAACATTACCAGAAGATGTCTGTCACCAGTTTTGTAATTGCCATTGTTAATGTTCACGACAAAATTCCAACACAACAGAATGGAAAATCTATGACTGTGCCATTTTGACTTTGACAGCCTGTGAAAAAGTAGAAGCTGACTAAATTTTCTGTTGCCATGGTAGACCTTGAGCATGAAATTGCATAACAGAAGTTGATGATTGCTAAATAAGGCACTCTTATAGGCACTGTGTATAATTGTATAATGTATATACTCATACATATACAAATATACATACAAAGTATCATACATACGTAGTATTACAAACAGACAACAATCTAGTGTCACTATCACAGCCGGCAAAATCATAAAGTTCCATTTTACATTAATTGACTTGTACAGAATGGCTGCCCAAACTCAATCAGCAATCTATACATGTATGTGAACGTTCAGCAACTTTGAAGAACATCCGAAGAGTTTTGAAGCACGGCTGACAAACAGATGTAAATAAGCGCAAAAACAGACAAATAGAAAACAGAAAAACCAAAATAGCTACCTCCCCCCCATGGCAATTGCTCGTTTATTATTCACCTCATTAAAGCCAAGTCATTGGAGGCAAAAAATGTCTAAAGTAATCAGTGAAAATCTCATACGCTGCTATTGTTGCTCACCTCAGCAGTTGGCATGTCATCTTTCTTAAGTGTTTTGACAGCCACTGGAATAGGCATTCCTTTGTGCTTGTAAACTCCGCGCATCACTGAACCGAAATTTCCGGCGCCAAGTTCGTCGACGAGTTCCAGGTCCTGCCGGTTCAGGTTGAAGACGTCTTCCGTCCGAGGCACTGAGTCATAGATTTTTTCCATATCTCTTGGATTGGAAATTGCCGTCATCAGCGGCTTTACAACTGCAATCAGAAAACATGTGGCATGGAGATAAAATTGCGATAGCGTAAGGTAAGGTAACAGCTACTCAGTGTTTTGCATAAGACATCAGAACCTTTGACAGGGAGTGGTGGCGTCGTCGCCTTGAAGCCGGAGGGTTCGGGGTTCGAATCCACCTCGCCGCGTAAGGACCTTGGGCAAGTCCTTCACTCACAATTGCTCAGCGCTTCGGCGTGAAACTCCGATGCAGTGTCCGCTCTGCATTCGGGAGCGCCTCTGAGTAGAGTGACCTTGAAGGGGCGCTATAACAAGTGCACATACAAACAAACAAACAAGGGATTAAATGGCACTACAATAAGCGTCCAAATAAATACTTATATTATTGACAATACAGTGAAAATTTTATGTTATAATCAATAATATTAGCATACAAGAAAAGGAAAATTTGCATACTGCATGGCCTCACAATGAAATCCACATAAGCATCAATATATACCACAAAGTCAATAAACGCAATATAATTCCCACAAAAAAATTCATCAATTTCTTTCTCAAATAATTTTAGAAAAAAGTAAGATGCCCAGTAAAAATTGCACGAATATTGCGGCTGACTTACTATCTGGCAGATCTGGTTCGTCAAGGACACGGTCGAGGACGTCTCGTGAGATGCCCGTGAGGCTGCTTGGGCGACTGCCCCATTGTGAACGAACCGGTAGGGCGGGTCGACCACCCTCGAATGAGGACGATGGGGCCGGGACACTGACCGAGCGGGATGACCTATGGTCACTCAGTTGGTGTGATGACTGCAATTAACCAGAAACAAACACAAACCATCACAACTGTCGCTTGTAGTTTATCTTCTGAAAATGCCTTCACACTTCAACAAATGAATGAAGATTTAAACAAACTAATAAAGATATTATTAACAAATTTCAAACACAAATTTCTATACAAAATTCAATGGTTTTAACTTAAGCCAGGATAAGATGTTGATTAATTGGTGCTTGCATAGTAAGTAAGTTGTTTATATTCAACCTCAGAATTATTTTGACCAAAGCGTAAATACAACAACATCGATCTACCAACTGAGAAACCTCTCCTCTTGCATTAAATCCTACTTGACAATGATTTGGTAACTTCCTTTGACAATCTGAGATTCAAACCTCAAACACACAGATTTATAGCGAAAGCAATTAAGCAACAATCGATTTTGCAACAATCGTTACAAAATAATCAATTAAAACCGGTAACTCACTGAAGCTGAAGAAATGCTGACAGCAGAGTTTGAAGCAAAGTCTGTTGAAGACACAGCTATGAAATGAAAGAAAGCAGTTTATTCAGTATTTAACAAATTCTGTTACAAACAACATCACGCAGTAATGCAAACTTTAGCTTGCTGGCATCAATCGTGCAATTCAAAAAGGTTTATTTAGAAGCAGAGACTTGACACGAAGAATACAGTGTTCTACTCAGAGCACCTCCAAGCACTATTCAAACTATGAGTGCGTACAACATACTGGTTAAACAGCCCATTATGATAGAGCACACCCAAGTAATGGACTCAAAGTCTCTGCTCAATATCTGATTCTTAGCATGTCACAGACAAATGGAAAGTCATCTCTTGGCCATGCAGTCCGCATGTCCAAAGGTCATCCGGATGCTGCGATATACTGGCTAACTTCCAATTTCAGTTTAAATATGATCTTGCCATATACAGAGCATTGCTGCAACAACTTGTAAAGTACAACTTCTGTAGCTTGCAGGAATGATAAGATAATCATATATCTGTTCATAAATTCCTCAGAATTAAGAGGTAATCTTAGTCCTGGTGTCACAGTGTCAAAGACAAGTCCACCAACATAATGGCAATACAGAGCTAAAGCCCATATCGATGATGCATGTACAGCAACACAATTTACAAGCCAAAGCATTCTATACATGTATAGTTAACATACCTCTGACTTTTTTCCTATATCCTTTGTGTTCGCAGGGCACAGTCAATTTACACAACAGTCCGTCTGTTTTATTGTGGTAGTGAGCGATCATCTGAAACCGAATTCATGACAAATGAATAATATGCATTACAGATTACAGCGTTAAGAGCACAAATCACATTAATTACACATGTAAGTCTCTCAGTTTATTTAAAATCTAACATACATTTAGGCTAATTTATCATTCTACTGTTCGCTACGAGTTTAGAAATGCGTCTTGAATCGTATTAAACTTGCGAGAAAAGCTCTTACGTCCATCAAGTTTTCGAACTGAGGACCGTCTTCGATTGCGAGTCGTTCACCAGTCGACGACGTCTTACGCCTGTCTATCCTGTAGTGCTTCGTCGTTCCTCGATAGCTGATGCTCAGAGCAAATGACCCATTACCCTTTTCTCTGACCCTAACGAAAGAATAGAACAAATCTAAAGTACGCAGCAAATGACCCATTACCCTTTTCTCTGACCCTAACGAAAGAATAGAACAAATCTAAAGCACACATGAACTCAAACCTGCAACTGAACCGCAGTGCAACAGTCTTCAAATCTTTACATCTTAAGTTTGCTGATTTAGAATCTCACAACGAGCTGTAAGCTAGTCGCTGGCATGGCTTTTTTCCATCCAGGACGGGTAGACAATTAAGATGACCGTTGGCTAGGAGAATTCGGTGTTCGATGTTCGTTAAATTTAATGATCTGCAGGGATCGCTCAGATATGGGTTTATTGTTTACACTCTTAGCAGCACGGGTTCATCTGTATGCTGATGACATCCAACTGCATTTATTGCGCCACCAATATGACCTGCTGACCAGTGTGTCAACAATACAGGCAATCATTACAAAAGTTAAGACCTATAGATGTATTCATTGGCTCATATTCAGCCTGGGAAGAGACAATTTATAAGGCTGGGCAAAAGACAAGTAGTTAGAAAGGGGATTAATAGAGAAGTCTACTGTGCTCAGCCACCCATGGAGATCTGTTTGTGACATACTTTTGCAGTCTCATGGATTGTACAATCCTCTAGGAACCCTCTACCATTAAACTTACATGCCACATGTTGAGAAACTCTTGCAAGCCCGCAATCTGTTTCTTTGTGAATTTTTTGACAAACTTATTCATTTACATTACCTCACCAAGTCACATTGCTAATAAAATTTTAAAAATGCACTGTAGATAAGCTGACGTACAAGAACTTGCCGTCTTGATGTCCTGACTCGAGCATCGCCATGTCAGCACCTTCCCGTTCAATGCCGCCATGGAACCACGGCTGTTCTTTGTGAAGTTCTTTGGCAACCATCGAAACAAATTTCTGCTGCAAAGGACCGAGCGCCTTCTCCAGCTGTTGACCCTAAGCAAAGAAACAACATCGAGACATTATATGCACTGTAAGTTCGGATGCAGTAAAAACAGATTCAGAAACTCAAACTTTCTTCTGGTACATGTTTGCAATCTGCACATAGGCTGAAAACCTAGGTTGCACTCAGGGCTTAAAGTGTGGCTGGACGATCATGGACGGCGTCCATGCACTTATTTTAAAATCTGAACGCCGTCCTGCCACTTATTGGCCAGCACAGCCTGGAAAGGTAAGGGGCGTCCAGGCACTTCTTTTGGAAAGGTAAGGGGCGTCCAGGCACTTCTTTTGGAAAGGTAAAGGGCGTCCAGGCACTTCTTTTTCCACACTTTAGGCACTGGCTGCACTCACTTTCACTGTTCACAGCACCCATGTTTTCTTCCCTTTACGTTTTTATGTAGAACTGAACTTCTCAAGGCACTATTAAACTATTATTACGTAACAGATTATTAACATTATTACGATCAATAATATGGAAGAGACTCCCATATGTACCTGTAATCCTTTACTGATTGCTCTCTCCATCACCGCCTGCTCCAGCTCGACCATCGTGACCCCGGGCCAGGCCATCGGGGCGACACCCTCGGGCCGAGCGCACGGAATGCGCGGCTTAGTGAGGAATCCGTCGAGCGTCTGTTTGTGGTGGTTGATGAGCTCAATCGGACCGGGAAACCGCCGTCCATCCTGGATCATCACCGTGTTGTCCGGCTGGCGTTCGATGCTGTAATGGTGGATTCTAAGACAATAGTACAAAAGACAATGCGTATCTGTTACAACAGTCTTGTCCAAATCATATGGACGCACATGACATCTTGTACAGTAAGTATGCATGTATAAATGTACTATGACATTATATCAGAAACAAGGCCTCAATCAACGCTTGCTTGAAGTGACCATAAACTGAGGAAGTTCTGTGCATTATGATGACACAATGTACAGACATCGTCCTCAGATTACATTCAATTTAAAAACCACTGCACACACACACACACACACATACAGACTTGGCTACAAAAAAACAAATGGTAAAGTACAGTACTGCTCTGACCGTTGTGAAAGTAAAATAAAAATAAGATAAGAAAAGGTAAGCTAACAGTCTTCCTAAATTACTGCAATGCGGAAATACGATAAAAGGTTATATCCTGCCCATATGTAATCTATACTGGCCTAGTTAGCTACACCGGTAAGCGCGAGCTGCATTCGTCTGTTGGTTGCAACGGACTGCGGTTCAAGCCCCGGACTGGGAGTTGACATTCAGAGATTTAGATATCTCGGGCTAGCACGTGTGGGACGCAGGGGCGCAAGCTCCTGCGGAGCGACCTTGGGCAAGTTGCTTACCCATCATTGTCTGTGGGGAAGGCAACGGGAAACCACCTCACTCATCTCATCCCCAGGGGCGTAAAGCCAATGAACCTGCCTTCGGGCAGAGCACCATCATCATCATCATCATCATCATCATCATCATCATGTAATCTATAATCCTCAGTCTTTCATGAAGCAAGTGGCAGCATAATGTATCCTGCTTGATCAGCCAAGATAAATAAGGAGTTCGCTACAAAAAAAGCAACCTTGATAAAAGAGGACACTACCATTCAAAATGCAGGACTTCTCCAACTGAGAAACAAAGTAGATACTTACTTACTTATTTACCTATAACCCAAATCATATATGTAAAGCAAGTCTGAGTCAACTTGGAAATGAGGACATCAGAGTCTTTCTATTATTATTCAAATGGAAGACTTGCTATGTCATAGCATCAATCAACAACTGCCCCTTGAAGCAAAAATGTGAACTCATTAATAAATAATATGATTCAAAATGATTTTGATCATATAATGACTATGGAATGACTATGACTTTGAAATGACTATGTACAGCAGATACAAGACCCAAAAAGGGACGAGAACAAAGTCTGAACCCAAGTATGTGAGAGAACTGGTACAGTGGATGGACAGACTAAGTGATGATATCAACCTAGAAAACCAGGACCACAACAACTTGATATAAGTCGAGAAGTACGCCAAACCAGATATAGCTCCGTACATGAACATGGAAGAAACCAGGACATCAACCTCAATAACCTGGAGCATACCAACAAGATAAACAGATGTGGAGCAGACATAAGAACCCAATTCAACCTGGATGATACCCCATCCAGCAAGCAATGCAAAGCTGGTGAACCTGGTAAAGCATCTGCTAAATTTGACATATCTGCCGTCTTAATCTGCAAAGTCTTGATAATTTTGGTTGAGATTATTCAAGGTCTGGCAACGGCAGCAATTTGCTGTCGCTAGCCTCAGACAGTCAGTGCCAATCACAGTTCATCTGGACGCCTTGACCAGAATGCCAGAACATTTCCAGGCACTTTGCGGTTGAACTTATCTCAGGCAGATAAGGTTATTGGCCATTTATGGGATCGGCTGATGCCAACCGCAAATGCAAAGGAAACTGTATGTAGACCTGTCTTTGATTGTCTCCTTCTCTCTCTTTCTCAGTCTCTCACTCACTCACTCTAGCCAATTATCCTGGGCTCTTTCTGATGCTTTTGTCTCATTGCAAACTTCTTGTCATAATATGTTATCTACAAGTTAAATGCTACGAAGGTCCAAGGTTACACACCTATTTCTATCTTTAACCCTTCTCTGTCATTTTGCGTCTCACTCTCTCCCCCCTCTCTTTCAACCAGACTTTAACTCAACAATTCTTGTCTATTTACATGTATGTCCCAACAATCGCATGTCCCTGAATTGTATTTTCTCTTGTACACTTTTGCTTTCTTCTCTGGCTTCTTCACATTTGTCTTCTGTTAGAACCAGAACTTGTCTTTTTCCATCTCAACAATGACTAAAATTACTTAGTAAACCAACAATAGTAGGAAGGACACTATGGCCAAACCTGCTTTGATCACTGTATAGCGATTAGCAGAATGTCCTAAATTATTCAAACATTCATATCATGTCACATGTCATAGTGGCACTATACAAACAAACAAGAAAATAAAGAAGCCCAAAGCGAAGAGAGAAATAGCTCTTATGGGTAAACAGAATTAGAAAAACTTACCTAAAAGCAACAGAACAATTTAAATGAATATAATTTTAAAAAATTCAATTAAATACAACTGGTAGGTTGAGTAACTTGAATACCAGGCTGACTTAATTAGTTACTGAATTTTGCAAGGAATCCTTTAAGAAAACTATGCTGAAAGAGAGAGGCCCCGCCCCCTCTAATTTAGAACAGGTAGGTTGAATAGCTTGAATACCAGGCTGACTTAATAAGTTACTCAATTTTGCAAGAAATCCTTTAAGAAAACTATGTCAACAGAAAGAGGTTCCCTCTAAAAATAATGGCCAGAAACTTTAAAACTCATACCAATTGACCGAGAGAAAAAGCACAAAAGCACAAAACTTTAAATTTTTCTGACAGGGCATACTACCAAGCATTAATTTTTTGAGAAGGCATCCAAATAATTCCACTCAGTCTGCCATAGTACAGGAGGACAAACTGGACTTAACAGACCTGTGAGTTCTGAACTAACTGAATAGCTTTATAAATATCCACCAGTTATTATAAGCCACAAGAATTGTGATTTGAGTAACTGATTTGGAATAGGAATATTTTTTAAACTAAAAATGATCACAACATTTGATTAACCAAAATTGGTAATTGACATAACTGCTTTGAGAAATTTACTGTTAAATGATTTGACGATAACAATGAAAAAAATTTAAAATTTTTTTAAGCAATATTGTTTTAGCAAATTATGATCAATTTCTTACAAGTTTCTGTAGAAATTTGCATATTCCGTAAAAATAAGGAAGCAGCAAGAAGTAACTAAAACAGGTCAAAGCAGATCACTTGCATAATATGTTAAAAGCAGATAAACAAAAATTAATAATTACACGCACTTACAACCGAATTCATCATTCTGGCACTGAAAACAACACAGCCACGAAAAGGCAAACAGAATGAAAACTTTAACTCAAAACAAACTCATCCGTGACGAAAACAAAACAAGCCTGACATAACAATGACACATAAATTTACAAATAATGTATGCATGATTGCATGTATAATAATTGTGTAATTGTGTATATTTATTTAACGATATATAGGCCATTATAGGACCTTTCAAAGGCTTTGAATCATGACCAACTGTCATATATAAACAGCCAAAACTTAAATTAAGCTGAAATCATAACATACTAACACAGCACCACAATTATGTGCACCACTTACAATTCTGAAACAATCATCAGTGACTAGCAAAATGTAATTCAGTCAGAACCAAAGCATGCTTTGCAAACTGTACACATATTAGACCCATACCCTTCTAATCATGTCTACTCTAATGCCACATTAAGCTAGAACTCGCATGCTAATACTTCAGAAAAGTGAATTTGATACATTCTGCAGATGCATAGAATAAAACAAAGATTGAAGACAATGCTGATTTTTATAATCTAGTTAGAATGGTTTGAATAATGATACCAAAATGATAATAATGATGATAAAACAGCCATAATTATGACGAAATAATTCTGACAAAGCCTTGCATGGAGCATGGCACCATATGAAACAGAAACATGAACTATGGGAAAGACAGAAGTGGAACGACTTGAGGCATTTGAAATGTGGCCATGGATAAGAATGGCCAAGATTAGCTGGATGGACGACAAAATCATTGAGGTGCATTGCAACTGGTGCAAGAGGAAAGATCGCTGATTGATACAATACTGAAGAGGCAAGATGGACTGGTTTAAACACATGTTGAGGAGATTCACTCTTGAGGATAGTACTCGAGGGAAGAATGGAGGGAAAGAAACCACCATGGCGACCAAGAAAGATGAAGATGAACTGGATGATGGATGCAGAAAAGGAATGAGGATATAAATAAATCAAGGAAAGAGCACACAATAGATAAGAATGGTGCCGTTGGAATCTGGGACCTGCCTAAGGGCAGAACACCAAAGAAGAAACAGAATTATGACATTAACATACAGATGATAAATTAATTATGATTAAAAACAGGCATAATGGCTATGTTAATAACAGCATGAGGATGTTAACTAAACTGAACACAAAGTTTCTAACACCAATGGCCGATGTCTTGTGCATTAGCCAAAACAAAAATCACACAGGTTGCTAACTTCTAAATCATTGATCACCAATGGAAATTCATGCAAAACTACTAGAATTATATTAGAGTCGAAGCCACTTGATAGCACAGCCATGGGACCGCCTATGCACTTAACCAACGTATATACTATATACATAAGGTAAAAAATAATGTTGTGTTTCCAGTAACCTGACCGACCCACTTTCATTGCCGCGACTTGAATAATTTTGTGAAAAGTTGGGGAACAAAAGTGGTAAATGTTCACTGGCTCACCCATCCCACGCAGCGCCCACCCCATGAGGCAGTGTGGATGCTGGGTGGTGGCAGAGAGTGGGGGTGGTACTGGTAGCACTCTGTCTATCTGCAATGTTTCAGGTGAATAGTTGCGGAACTGTGGCGAAGATGTGGAAACAGTTAAATATGGGTTTTTCGCTTCCCCACCCCACCCACACCCGGGTGAGGGAATTTGCAAACCCTTCCACTGGGTGGTCCTGATTGTCCTCTGTCTCGGCGTTAGATCAATAGCTGCGATACTGTGGGTTTGCATTCTGGAGAAATGTTGATACACACATTCTCCTTGACAGACATAGATAATAATTTTTAAAAACATCATGGTGACAAGCGTGTGTTGCTGCAATAAGCCAAGGATGCTGACCGGTTCTGGTGACATATCGACAGCGCAAAGTTCCCAGGAATTGAGACGTTTTCGCGCAGAAGATAGAGTCCCTCCTGGCAGCCATTGCGTCGTAGGATGCTCTCAGCCTCGTCACGCGAAATCCGCCCATAGAAATAGTTCACTGAGCTGGCGCCTGCTGCAGGACCTGGCAGCATGGCGGCAGAAGCGACGCTGGCAGCAGCAGCAGCACTGACAGGCGCTAACGCCGGAACATCCGCAGGCACTTCTGGAAAGCTACGGCGGCTAGCGTAGCCACCAATTTCTGCAGTGCAATCTGGTCGTGCGTCACAGAGATGGCCGTGGTTAATATGACCTACAAACTAAACAAAAACAACAAAGGAAGATATACAATCGGATAAAATGCCAGGCAAGGTATGATAAAAGCAGTTATGGCTCTATTAATCTAAGAATCATATTTATTAAGCAAATCACAAAATGAAAGATGTGTCTGCTTTGTGGACACAAATCCACACTTATTCAATAACAGCACCAACACATCACTGAATAGACCATCCCTATAATATAACAGCCAATGGCATCCTGAAACGCAATTGAATACAACCTGTTTTTTTAATCACAACGGAAGTTCATACATATCAATCAAAATATCATGCTATAGATGTCGGTGGCATAACTCACATGAACCAATTTATGCCCTGTAAAATGTCACCCTCAGCCCCATGCAAACTATGCAACTCGTGCAACACCCAAACCTTGAGAGCAAATCTCCAACAACTTATATCACAAAATGAAGGCATGCTTGCTATCTTTCTTTAGCTAGGAAGGGAAGGAATTCATTGCTCACGATTTTACCTGTATTCATATATTCAGAGTTGCTCTGTAGTTCCTTATTTTGGCTCAAAGCTAACAATCTTGACATAAATCTTAAAGATCTGTGTATTCTCAAAGTTAAATGAGCCAACCCATCCCATCATTGCTGTGGGGTCAATTATTACCCTAAAAGTTTGATGTCCATTGGTCAAAATAATTATGTCTTGTTGCACTTCAGCAGAAAGATCCTTCGGCATACCTGGGAACGGCGGTCCCAAATTCTGAAACATGTATTTTCGTCAGATGAAGAGCCAACTACAGTTAATGCTGCATTTATTCACTTATTTTCTTCATTCTTTACTTATTCACTTACTTACGAGCTTCTCGGGCTTTTTACGTCATTGTTTACGTTGTTTTGACGGCATTCCGCTGGAAAATAAATCAACCTGATGTGTCGTAATAGCACGGTGTATAGGATGGGCGCATAGAAACCACGCTTGAGAAATAGAAGCTGGATGAAGACCTTTTACAGGTGAAATGGAGGCTGGATTGATGAAAAAACGCAAGAGAATTGGAATCTGGATGAAGGTTCTTCTGCAGGTGAAATAGAAGCTGGATTGACGAAAATAACGCATGAGAAATAGAAGCTGGATGAAGGTATTTCTAGACCTGAAATAGAAGCTGGATTGATGAAGAAACGCTTAAGAAATGGAGGTTGGATGAAAAACCCACACTTTTTGCCCATCCAATACTCCGCACTATCGATTTATGGAATTTTATAATTTGGGGCCGCCGTTCCCAGGTATGCCGATCCTTCAATGTTGGGACTTACTTGTTTCTTGTCACAGAATACCATGCATGCATAGCAACACAAATTTTTTCTGAGTGCCTGCAGCTGCTATATAGAAGTTTAATTCTTGGCACAGATACTTTTTTGAAGTGCAGAGATTGTCATAGCTCAGCAACAAATTGCAATATCATATTTTGAACATATAAAGACTGAAATAATGCACACAGCTGATCCTGGCAAGTACCTAGGCAATATCATACATAATCACCTTCACTCAATGAGAAATCATTCAAATCTAACTCAATACGAATAAATGAACACATTAATTCAAACAAGATATTAATAGATAATCTTAAAAACCTCTTAGACAACAAAAACAAATTGGTGTTTCTAACTACAACCTGAGACTGACATAGATGAAAGAATTGCAATGGACAAGAGTTGCGAAATCTATGAAAAGAATGCTCATATCACTGTGAGTTACTAACAAAGACACCACTAACATTTCGTTTCTAATTTCGATAAAGCTTCGAAGCGATGCACTATATAGTTTCAATTGCCTTCCAATTCACCCTAATTGCGAAATTCTGCAAGCTAATAATAAATATACTGATCAAGGCGGACAAAACACAAATCCCTATCCGCCCACCTTCACGCTCAATATGGATAATAAACAGCTAGTTTAGCATGAGCTGGTCAAACGCGACTGCGTAAATTCCAAGATTCTGGGCGTAAGCAGGCGCATAAAAACACAGCTCTGGCGTTTCTTATACATGACCAGATCTGATGAGTTTTGAGTTGCATGCTTGCGATGTCAGACCAATGATTCATTACGTCAGCATTTAACGCCGTATAACCACGATTACTCACCTATAGGTCACAAAACGACCCAGTGAGGCGCCGAGAAATTTAATCTAAAGGCAGATCCAGAATTAAAACGCGGTTTATAATCCTGAAGAATTACAGAAACGCGCACTGTTAAATTTTAGACATTTTATAAATAAAGGATCATCGGCCCACAGATAATATATTATCCACAGATTTGATACTCACCTTAATGACGTATTTGTACCCCTTCTTTCCATCTAGCGATCAACCTAAACACTTTATTCAAAATTTAATGTAAAATGTAATGTAAATCTTCGAGAATTTCTCAGCGCCCACAAAAGCCACGTCAGAGAGACCAGCTTATTCATTAAAATTCTTCAAAGCATAACCAATCAATCAATCGTAATTTATATAGCACCCCTTTAATTAAGGTACCTACTTGATCAGATCGAGGCGCTCCCGGCCGAGATCAAGCGAAAAAAAGCAGTCTTCAACAGTTTGTGAAATTGAGAGCAGCTTTGGAGTTGTCGCATAGTCAAGGGAAGTCCATTCCAGGTCGTTGGACCAACCACAGAGAACGAACTAACGTAGGCTAAAAATAATCTAATAAATTCTAATAATCTAATAAATAATCTAATAAATTCTCGAAGATTTACATTTAACGTAGGCTAAAAATAATCAACCTCTCCTTATCCACTGGCAACTTTCCCCTCCTCTTCAAACATTCTTTGGTAACTCCACTTCTAAAAAAACCATCCCTTGATAAGGAAATCCTTTCAAATTATCGTCCTGTTTCTAACCTTTCTTTCATCTCTAAACTAACAGAACGTGTCGTACTCTCTCGGATCAATGACTACTTGACTTCCAATTCACTCCTCAACCCAAACCAGTCCGGCTTTACTAAAAAGCACTCAACCGAAACACTTCTCACTTCCCTCTACAATAAACTTGTCTCTGCCATTTCTCATCAACAAGTCTCCTGCCTTTGCCTCCTTGATGTTTCTGCAGCCTTTGACACCATCGACCACAACATACTACTCCAAAGACTTTCTTCCTGGTTTGGCTTTACCGACACTGCTCTTCTTTGGATTCAGTCTTATCTCTCATCACGCACTTTCTCAGTCAAAACACTTGAAGCATCATCTCAATCATGCCCTCTTACCTGTGGTGTTCCGCAAGGTTCTGTCCTCGGGCCCCTCTTGTTCATCCTCTACACCACTCCACTCAGTTCACTCATAAAAGCATCCACAGTCGACCATCATCTATATGCTGACGACACCCAACTATTCATCTCTTTCTCTCCAAGCAGCTTCTCTGACTCCATAGATACTCTTCTCTCTGTGGTCACCCAAATCACCTCTTGGATGACCTCAAATCTCCTCTGCCTTAACCCCTCCAAGACAGAATTCATACTAATTGGCCTCAGAGAACAACTCAAGAAAATTCCTGATCCCTCTATTTCCTTCAACAATGACTCTTCTTCCAACCACACTTTCTCCGCAAATGCTCGATCCTGTCCGAAACCTCGGTGTAATCTTTGACCAGCATCTCAACTTCTCCGACCACATAACCCAACTTTCCCGCACTTGTTTCATGCACATACGAGATCTCCGCAGAATCCGACCTATGCTCGACTTTAAAACTGCATCCACAATAGCCACATCCATAGTTCATGCGAAACTTGATTACTGCAACTCTCTCTTCCTAAACATTGATATAACCCAAATTAATCGCCTCCAAGCTATCCAGAATGCCCTTGCTCGTGCAGTGACGAAAAACCCCAAACGTCACCACATCACTCCTGTTCTGAAATCACTTCACTGGCTCAAAATACCTGAACGCATCGAATACAAAGTCCTCTCACTCACTTACAATACACTTCAATCATCCCAACCGTTCTACCTTCGTCAGTTGTTCACCATCCAGCCACCTCGTTCAACACGCTCCTCATCCTCCATTACCCTGCTTCGCCCTTCCATCACTTCATCACTGAAATTCGCAAACCGCTCCATAGCCATTGCCGTTCCACCTCTCTGGAACAAACTTCCGCCAGCACTTCGGCAAACTTCCGACCCATCATACGAACTCACCAAAACTCCACCTCTCGCTATCTCCCCACAGGTCTTTCACTCAAAACTGAAAACATTGCTCTTTCAAAAATCCTATCCTGATTCTTCCTCTTCTACTCACATCCCCCGTCACTTCAACTCTAAACATCACCCACCTTAGCTGTCCATCTATCTGCCTGCCTGACTCTCTGGACTTGACCCGCTGCCTACCGATTTTGTTTTGATTGAGCGCCTGTGAATAAGCTGGTTCCCGCGACTTGGCTTTTGTGGGCGCTGTAGAAGTCCCGAGATTACGATTACGATTAGGCTACGCCTCTGCGCATTGTTGCAGAGCGAGTGAAAGGAACCATTAATTAATTAAGTCACCATGGACAGCAGAGCGCGCAGTGCGCGGCGGCCTATGCAAGTGTCAAGAGGGATGCAAAGCTCACACAGATAGGAGGGTGCCCCTGCATCTTGATAAGCATCGCCACACCAAAGATGCAATCCTAAATGAGATGCGTTGCGAAAAAGGAAGCCAGTGCAAGGCCTTGGGGGCCGTCCATAAAGTACGTCACGCTCCAGGGGGAGGGGGTGTAAGAAAGTGTGACAGTTTGTGACAGGGGGGAGGGTCAGGCCATGTGTGACGTCACACATTTATTTCTTAAATTCTTTATTATATTTTTTGTTCTTAGTACCTGAAATCCGACCCGGCCCGGCCAGGCGTGTCTAAAACCAGGCCTGGCGGGATAAAAGTTGATTTCTCGTCACTATCAAAGCGGACACACGTCACTATCAGAGGGATTAGGGATAGTATCCTAGGGTTTAGAGGGTTAGGTAAACGGTTATGTTTTAAAAAATTGTTCGAAAGTGTGACGTACTTTAGGGGGGGTCCGAGATTTGTGACAGTTTGTGACAGGGGGGAGGGGGTCAAAAATGGTAAAAAAAATAGCGTGACGTACTTTATGGACGGCCCCTTGCGTATATATTGGGATACACGGTCGGACTTGGTGAACCCGTTACCCGCCAATAAGTCGCGCGGCAGCCCGGTGGATCCTCTCCAACCTCTCAATCCGCGAGAGACCAGCAAAGATGGAGGCGCAGTACTTAGTGGAGGCGGCTCATGTAGGCCTAATCTTCAAACTTCTAATCTAAAGCACCACTAAAAAAACGCATCTGAAATCTAAAGCAGCACTCAAAAACGCTAATGAATTCTTAAGTTTCAAGACAGTGGAAAATCTTAAGGGTAATAGACAGAGCTATAGGAGCCTAGGCCTATAAGTAAGCTAGATTGTAAAACCTATGGTGGATGACTGCATGGTAGTAGGTCTAGTGGTTGAATAGCAGAAAAAGTAGCCTAGTATATATGCCTATACGGAAACTTGTTTTAGGCCTAACGGACGTAATACCTTTTCAGATCCAGCTTAGGCCTACTTGAAAAACTTAATTATTCAATTAATCAGTCCAAAGAGTACTTTATATCAATTTCAAGATTATCGTAGGCCTAATCGTAATCTCGAGACTTTTACAGCTATTTGACTTTTGCATAATTATAAGTAGCCTATATATATATATATATACATATATATATATCTGCTCGAGGAGGGGGCACTATATTATAAGGCTATAGTAATCGTGACGATCCGGACTCACCTTTGAAACCTTTGCATGGGCGGAGTTTATCAGGAGCTAGGGGGGGTTAAACCTCAAGAAGACCCAGAGTCATTTTTTTACCGTGTAAATGGTATATTTCTCGGGCTTAGCCTCCCACGCGAAACATACGAATGACTAAAAAAAGGTCATCAACTTTTTTTGTGCCGGGAAAATATTTATCCCGTTTTCTGGACCGAGTCTCAGCCCCCCAAAAATTTAGCCCCTCCAAGAACCAGTGCTAAAAGTGTGGAAAAATAAGTGCCTGGACGCCCCTTACCTTTCCAAAAGAAGTGCCTGGACGCCCCTTACCTTTCCAGTCAGTGCTGGCCAAAAAGTGGCAGGACGGTGTTCAAATTTTAAAATAAGTGCATGGACGCCGTCCATGACCGTCCAGGCACACTTTAAGCCCTGCCAAGAACGGAAACCAAACTCCGCCCATGAACCTTTGACATGCGGTGTCGGGAATTAGAAGTCCACGCTGGTCTCTGTCACAACCCACAACGAGGTAATGGAAGAACTGTCAGGAGTCTCAGGACCCAGACACCATGCATGCAGTCACCCAAGGTTGCCAAATTGTCGCGGAAAGCGCGAGTTGGGCTACTTTCAATGCGCTCGCGACTGAAAATTTCGTACTCACGACCTCGCGATATTTTGGGCTTCTTTTGAACTGTCCAGGGTCGTTACGGTCACGTTAAAAATAGCGACGATTTATATGGCGCAACTATACCGAAGTAAAAAACGGGGATAATAAATTAATTATCTAAAATTTACGTGCAACAATAATTATGGAATAGAGAAAGGTCCGGCCCGGTAGAGGAGGTCAGATTCCTTTATACACTCTGACCTACATGCTGGGCAACTTGCATTGGGGCGAAAACCAATTATGCAAGACTCGGAGGTATAGCCTTTTAACAAAACACGTAGGCCTATAGGCCTATGCGCTATTCAAAAACTGAACTCAGGGTAACGGTTTATTCGAGAGGGCTAGCTGCGTCGGATCAACGGGATCGTTCAAGGTCGTTTAGGGAAGGTCTGACTCCAGTTGCAATAGACCTTATGGATGGATGAGATATATGCCTATAACAGCTGCAAAGATATATATTTCGCTGAGAGAGGAAACGCGGAAGCAATCGAGAAAAAATACTAGAAGATCAAGTGATTATATTTACGACTTGTTATTCAGAACACGCTTAGGCCTAATTTAAATTCAATTGATTGATTAACATAATAGAAACAGCTAGGACGCAAACCTATAATAATTCATTATACTGACTCTGAGAGCATGGTAGCACGTGTCAGGACTTAATTAGGACCGAATTGGTAGACCTGCATGCGAACACGTTCTGCAGTAGTGCGCCCCCATGCATGGGTTGCGGTATGTGGCTGTCCAGCAGTGGCGGCGCCAGCTATAAAATTTCGGCAGGTCGCCTCAGGGTCATGGAAGATATTTGGCAGGTCGAAGAAAGCGATGATTGAATTTGAAGCCTATATATAGCACGCCTTAGCCCTTAGGGCGTGCGGGGCCCAAGGCAGCAATAAGCGATGAGCAGGTTCCCCAGAAAAAGGTTGAGTTGAGCTTATTTCCTGCCAATACGGTATTGGCAATTGGCCTAGGCCTATCATGTGTTGGTCTACAGAAATAGAGCAAATTCGAAATAAAACTGGTTAATGGACACAGATGTAAATCAGGCTCTTAACCTGAAGGCTACTGGAATTTGCTGCGAAAGCAATAGGCCCTAATAATTAGGCTATTATGTTTCACTTTATTATCTGAATAGGCTACCTAGACTAGCCATTGCTTATCTGACATCTCTTTTGAACTCGATATAGGCTAGGGCCTACATGGATGGATTGAAACGAGAGACAACCCCCTCCTACTATATGCCCTGGAAACTGCGAAGCAACGGTTGAGTGAGTTCGTCGGTTGGCGATTTAGAAATGTCCGGTGGACTAAATTAACGTCCGCAGTATCTTTCAAATGCATTCCAAGAACATCATCCTCAGCATTGTCTCTCAAGTCTTCTGCGTTTTCAACATTTACACAGCAATCATCGTTTTACATCAAGTAGGCTAGGCCAGGCCTAGACCCTGTTCGCTAACACAATCGCCTAAAACATCACCGATTTCGGCATCAGTCACACGTTCTGCTTAATCCACTTTGCGCCCAATTTATTTCCGAAGAAATTCTCAATGTTGCAGCGTCTCATTGTTATTTATATATCTATTTCTGTGTTTATATATGCATATACTTATATATATATACTGTATTTTAACAATGAGTGATGCTAGTTTCGCGAAGTAACGGACGACCGACTATTGCTTCTTTCTAGTTTTCTACAAACCTCTGACGTAACGGCGGCAATCCGGAAAAATAATTTTAAAGTTTAAAACATAGACTTATATTGACCTACTAGATAAGAACAGACGTAAAAGTCAGTAATATAATATTATTGCACTACAACAATAGTGAACTTGTGGGCGATGAAAATTTTGATTTTTCATTTCAGACTCTTATATAAATGTAAAGAAGATATTAACAAATCCAAAGTTTTTTTGGCAGGTCATTAGGCAGGTCGGGAGCAAAATAGGCAGGTCAAATGACCTGCCGCGACCTGCCGTAGCGCCGCCACTGACTGTCCAGTGTCCATAATAATTAATTTTATCACGAGCGCAGGGATCGAGGGATTTGCGTGTCCTACAGGTTCGTACGGCGGGGGTGCGTGTCTCGGCAAAATCAGTGCGTAAAGTGTGGAAAAATAAGTGCCTGGACGCCCCTTACCTCTCCAAAAGAAGTGCCTGGACGCCCCTTACCTTTCTAGTCTGTGCTCGCCAATAAGTGGCTGGACGGCGTTTAGATTTTAATACAAGTGCATGGACGCCGTCCATGACCGTCCAGGCACACTTTAAGCCCTGGGCAAAATGTAGGTCTACGTACACATTAGGCCTAAAGTAACGTAGACGTCTAACTATGACGTCTACATTAGCCTATAAAAAAGGGCGGATAGAGAAATTTTCGATGGGGGGCAAAATTTAAGGTCTTGGTTCGGGAAACCGGGAAAAAATTTCGTCTTCCATTCGCCAAAAATAAAGAAATTTCTAAATTGGGGGGCCATGGCCGGATTGGCCCCCCCTGGATCCGCCTCTGTCTATAAATTATAGTCGTCCGATGGCTATTTACAACGTTAAAATTACATTCTATTCACTCTAGGTCTATTCAGATTTAAACCTTAAACCATTTTAACAGTTAACAAATTTTAGCTATCGAACGAATATCATCATTGTTCTCCTCCGTCCGGCCGCGCTGACGATGAGACCTTTGCATGACGCCCCCATCCTGCTCTATCCTTGATGATATCCATGGCATTCCTCATATCCATGCTCCTTTCCTTCAGATTTCCTCTTATGTTGTCCATCCAAGTTTTCCTCTGGCGCCCTCTGCTTCTCTGTCCCTCCACATTGCCGTGTAAGGTCGCAGCTGCTAGTCAGCTCCTGCCAGTCATCCATGCATCGATCCTTGATACATGTCTAAACCACGCGAGTCTTCTCTTCTTGATCTTATCTTATCTTATCCACTAATGTTTCCTCCGCTCCCAGTTCCTCTCTGGTCCTCTCATTTCTGATCCTGTCCCTTCTACTTCTGTCCATTGATATTCCCCGCAGCCAACTCATTTCGGCCACCAGCTATAATACTCCGCAGTAGATCGAGTCGATCGATCGAGTCGATCACAACTCGGCCATGTCGAGTCGATCGAAAAATCGTCGACTCGATCGACTTGCAAGTCGAGTCGACCGCTGTTTCATTGACTCGACCCGACTTAGAAATATTTTACTTAGGTCTACTATTTCTTGAAGTCTCAAGTTACCGACATGATATAGGCCTAAGGACGTAATTCAGTTTTTTCACGCAAGTGCGGCTAATGAACCTCTGGCATCTGGCGATTTCGTGTTAGTGCAACTGTGAAAGTTGAGTACAGACGTACGTTTTCGATTTGAGTTGAACGAGTACGGGGTGGATACAGAAATTTTGAAGGGGGGGGTTCAAAATTATTGGTCTTGGGCCGACAAAAAATTTCGTTGGTCTTCCGCCAAAAACTTTTTTAGTCTTTCGCTCAAAAGACTTCTAAAAACCGTGACAACTCCGGTTATTTCAAATCTGATGACTTTTTCAGTCATGTGCTACTTTCTCTCTCACCTTCCTGTTCCCGTTGTGTTGATTTACAGCTTCATGAAACCTGATGGGGGACCACGTCCTATGCAAATCTTTGAATGGGTGAGGGCAAGGCCGGATTGCCCCCACCCTTAGTTCCACTCCTGAATGAGCATGATACAGATCTACTATTATAGGTCTGTGGACATGTATATAGATGTTAATTTTGAGAATATAAAACGGGGCCTTTTATGACGTCACTTCTATTATGATACAATTCTATAATTAAATAAGTTTACTGAGAAAACGAAATTAGACCTACTGTGACGTCACTTCGATCAGGATACAAATTTACTATCATATAATTTCATTAATTTTGAGAATACAAAACTAGGTCTATGCTTATTGCAACATTACTCTGATTATGATACAATTGTTCTACTATATTATAAGTTCACTTCGATGATTACAAAAACTAGGTTTATTGTGACGTCACTTTGATTATGATGCAAAATGTACTACCATAGAGGTGCATTTTGTGAATATAAACAAAGCCTATTGTGACGTCACTTCGATTATGATACAAATGTAGCCTACTATTATAGAAATGCAACTTGAGAATATAAACAAGGTCTATTGTGACGTCACTTAGATTATCATTCAAATCAACAAGTATATTATGTTTATTTTGCGAATATAAAAACGGGACCTTTCATGACGTCACTTCGATTATGATACAATTCTACTATTAAATAAGTTCACTGAGAAAACGAAACTAAGTCTGTTGTGGCGTCATTTCGATTATGATACAGATCTGTTGTCATATTATTTCATTTTCATAATACAAAACTGGGGTTGTCTCAGGGCTGCTTTTAAATTTTTTTTAGAACTGCACGACTCCTTCTTTCCTTTATCATCAATGGTCCATCATCCATGGTAAATTACTTCCAATCAGAGGACAATGACCTTTTTCGCTAGTCTTAACTGTACAGAAGAGCTTCTACAATTGCACATTTTATGTACAACTGCACGCTAAAAAAGCCCTGGGTTGTTTAAACGCAACATCGCACTGATTATGATGCAAATCTATTATTATGCGTTCAGTTTGAGAATATAAAACTAGGCCCATTGTGACGTCACTTCGATCATAATACAGAACTACTATTAAAGAACAGCCCTCCTCTCCATGCTTTCTGATATATACTCTGCTGTTGACAAGTCTCATGTCACTCTTTTAGCTCTCTTCGACGTCTCTGCAGCCTTTTACATGGTTGATCATGAGATTCTATTGCAACGACTTGAAACCTCGTGCGGACTCAAGGGTTCTCCTCTCCTTTGGTTTCGGTCCTACTTGTCTGATCGCACCCAAATGATCATCTCTGGCGACTCTAGGACTCAGTGGGTCCCTGTTGTCTTGGGTGTTCCTCAGGGTTCTGTCCTAGGCCCACTCCAATTCATCCTTTACACGGCTGGTATTACCTCTCTTTTCCCTAGTAACTCTGCAACTGGCCACCTTTTCGCTGATGATGTCCAAGCCTATGTCCATGGACCCCCTTCTGCTCAACTCCTTCTTGCAAGTCGAATCGACGCTCTATCTCAAGATCTTCATCTGTGGATGTCGTCCAATCGTCTTTCTTTGAACTCTTCCAAAACTCAGTTGATTTGGTTTGGCACTCCTAAGCAGCTTCAAAAACTCGACTATTCACTGCTCTCTCAAACTTTTCCTCACTTTAACTTCTCCTCCAGTGTTCGAGACCTAGGTGTCACCCTTGATAGTTCTCTCACCTTCACTGAGCACATTGCCAATCTTACTCGCTCTTCCTATTTCCAGCTAAGGCGTCTCAAGGCTATTCGCAAATCTGTCTCATCATCGATCTTTACCTCAATTGTGCATGCTTTTGTATGTTCTCGGATCGACTATTGCAACTCTGTCCTTATTGCACTGCCTAAGGTTCGCCTAGCTCCTCTGCAATCTGTACTCAATGCCGCTGCTAGGCTCATTGCCCGTCTTCCTCGATTCTCCCACATTTCTGCATTCATGACTGAACAACTTCACTGGCTTCCACTCTCGGCCCGTATTCAATTTAAAGTCCTGATTTTGGTCCTTAAGTCTCAAATGGGTCTTGCTCCGAAGTATCTGTGTGATCAGATACATCGCCCCCTTTCTGCCACTTCACTGCGTCCTCTTAGGTCCTCTGATCGGCTTGACCTCTTTGTCCCCCGAGTCAGGACTGCCATGGCTCAATCCAGATCATTTGCCTGCATTGGTCCCTCCCTATGGAATGGGCTTCCCCCATCAGTTCGCTCTGCCATCCTCTCTGGTAGTGTATCCTCGTCTTTCTCTCGTCTAAAAACTTGTCTTTTTTCTCGGAGTTAAACGCACTGGGAGCGCTTCTGAAAGGCTCTTGCTGCGAGAAGCGCTTTATAAATGGTCAGATAAGATAAGATAAGAAAGAAGTTCATTTTGAGAATAAACTAGGTCTATTGTGACTAACGTCGAGTATGATACAGATCTGTTATTATAGAAGTACATTTTGAGATTATAAACAAGGCCTATTGTGACGTCACTTCGATTATTACACAGATCTGCCGTAATAATTATTGAAATTCATTTACAGAATCTAAAACGAAGCCTATTGTGATGTCACTACGATTACAGTGCAAATCTACTATAAATTCACTGAGAATACGAAATTAGGCTTATTGTTACGTCACACAGATTATCGTATAATTTCATTTTGAGATCATAATATTATAACTGCACAGGTGAGCAAGAGACAAAGCTAGGCCAAGTCGTCGACGAAGTCGATCGAGTCGATCGTCGGCTGAGTCAAGTCGATCGAGTCGTCCAGAGGTCGGCGAGTCGACGACGTCGATCAAGTCGATCGTCGCGCAAGCCAAGTCGATCGTAGTCGAGTAGTGACTCGATCGACTGCGGGGTATACGAGTGTCCTATCATAAGTGCTGTATAGTGCAAATATTGATGAATCTGCAAAGTCAATAATATTATTATTGTCTGATCTGGCTGTTCTCTTGCTGTCCATTCATATGGGCAGTGCGAAGAAGACGATCGAAAGCGTTGTATATGCCTAAACAAATTTGTTCAACCGTAGAGGTCTAATAATAATATAATATATCCCAAGCGCATAATGTGGAATTTCACCGATCTCATGCCACGCGGTACTATGTCGAACGCGTTCATGCTTTATATGATGCGAAGTGCATGGTTATGTGACTTATGTGTCATGGGTATACATATAATTATATACGTCTCGCCATCTCGGTGTTCTGGTTGACTGCATAATGTTTCGGTAATGTTGTGCCGCTTGTGCGTATAATTAGGCCTACCATGCATATTCATGATGTTCTGAAAGGATGATGTTTAAAGATTTGTAACATAATTGAAGTTTAACGTTTTTAACGAATAGCTGATGTTTAAAGGTAGTTCCTGATGTTTAAAAATAGTTCCTGATGTTTAAAGGTAGTTCCTGATGTTTAAAGATAGTTACTGATGTTTAAAGGTAGTTCCTGATGTTTAAAGATAGTTCCTGATGTTTAAAGATAGTTCCTGGTGTTTAAAGATAGTTCCTGATGTTTAAAGATAGTTCCTGATGTTTAAAGGTAGTTCCTGATGTTTAAAGATAGTTCCTGATGTTTAAAGATACCGGTAGTTCCTGATGTTTAAAGATAGTTCCTGATGTTTAAAGATAGTTCCTGATGTTTAAAGGTAGTTCCTGATGTTTAAAGATATAGTTCCTGATGTTTAAAGGTAGTTCCTGATGTATAAAGATTAGTAATGTAATTGAAATTTAACGTTTAAAATACTGAATTCTTTTCAATTTTAATATTCTGCAACAATTAATTTTCTTCGTTTTATATATAGGTTAAGCTCTGCTCTAACCTAAGCTAACCTAACTTGTCGAACTCTGTAGCCCTACTCTTAGTGCTCGACTGCTCGTCACTTTCACTCCCTTCGTTCGGCTGAACAGTCTGCTCGTACCTCACTATGCAGAACCGTGCCTTTTCAGTGGTAGCACATTCGACCTGGAATGACCTATTTTGACGCTCCGGCATCGTTCCCATTCTATAGCGCCTCCAGCTCAGGCATTACTTCCTCATCTTAAAACGCCTCTGAGTAGTTCCTTGAAGAGTCGCTATACAAATTCATTTAACGAATTAATTAATTAATGTATCGTCCTTCTGCTTATATAATACTAGCTGAGGTACCCGGCGTTGCCCGGGAAATTTAGGATTCGACCCGCTCCGGCCACAACCCCACCACACCACACCTCACCACACTCCGACCTCCATCGGTACGCCACCCGAGAAATTCGTGCTTTCGGGAAATTTTCATCGTCCCAGCCCCCCACTTCCACCCCTCCACCTCCACCCCCAACCCTCCCACCCAACCCCCTCCAACTCCCACCTCCACCCCTCCACCTCCAGCCCACCGACCCCACCCATTCCACCCCACCCCTCACCCCCACTCCAACACCCCACTCGGCCTCCCCATTCCACCGCCCCACCCTCCACTCCCCTCTCAACACCCCCACCCTACGACTCCCCCACCCCAACACTCCGCTCCGCCCCCACCCACCCCATCTCACTGTCCCCACCCCACGACCCCCATCCCTCACCCCTCCACCCCTCTGATTGGTGCGTCAAACTCAAGCAGTAATCTCTTAAATCTGCCGTATACTCTATAACTTCCTTGATCCTGATGCGACCTGTTGAAAAATTACATAGCGGACATTCCGCAAGTCGTAAAGCTGACTGGATTTTACTTATTCAAACTGGAAAGCAATCGGATATCGTAATGCAATCAATTTACTCATGCGTGCAGCTATACAGCCTATCAGCGGCGGCGGCGTCGCCATGGGTAGCTCGGCATGTCATTTGACGTGCTGTATGTATATATATATAATATATATAATATATATATATACATGCGAAGTGCATGGTTATATATATATATTACTTCTGACCTGCCTCGATCGTGACCTGCCGAAATTCTTTTGAATTTTAGCCTCTTCTTTAGCCTACGTTTAATTTCCTTGACTTTCCTTAAATAGCTCCCATGCATGAGTCATGATCTTATATTGAGACCCGCTGAAATTGTATAGATGGTGTCGCTACTGCAGCCTATGGACATTCGCGACTCGCACAGCCTTGACTACAGTGGTTAAAGTGGTTAGGGTGAGCAGTGGGAAAGCCAACTGCGAGCAGAGATCACGCTGATGAAGTTTTATTGTGAATGCCCATGTTTCAAAGGTTCCATGCATGGTGAGCAGTGGGAACGCAGGTCGTGAAATTCGAGAGCAGTGGGAAGTTCGTTCCCACGCGTTCCCACCTACTTTAAATCTTGCTTGACTACATGGTAGAAATCCTATCTAATTGTTTTCACGCTTCTGTAAACACTTCAGACAGGCTGGAACCCATGCAGATATACCCGCAGATTGTTTAGTCAATAGAAGGAATATTTTCATCTCTTGAATTCATTTAAATCGCTATAAATTGTTAGAATTTAGACTACTTTACCAACCATACTGCAGGAGCATCGAACTGAGATGGTTCCCGCTCGTATGGTAATCACATCTCGCGCTATGCTTGACCTTGCGGAATTTCATTGCATATATTCCATTATCATATCCACAACAGCTGAACGGATTGACAAAATATAATCCTACAAATAGCTTTCGATACCAGTATCGTCTCTGCTATAGCTTATAACTAGTAACTACGATCGGGACTCGTTATAAATTGGTAGCTCTTGTCGAGCTGAGTAGGTCTATATGACATAAATTCATAATCAATCAATCAATCAATCAATCGATCGATCGATCAATCAATCAATCGATAAGTCAGTCAGTCAGTCAATCAACCAATCAGATATATAGCGCCCTTCAAGGTACCTATTCAGAGGCGCTCTCGGCCGAGATCAAGCGGAAAAAACAGTCTTCAACAGTTTGTGATCGTGAAGACTTGACAGCCAATACGTAGCAAAACGGGCTAATTGTCGTGCCACTCCATAAAATCACACATCAACGCTCAGTATTTTGGTTTTAAGGTTGTTTCAAGTAAGTTTTGAAGCATAATGGCGACAAAATAGTTATCGTCAAATTAAAATCAAAATTCTAAACTCTCCGTTTCATTGCTAGCCGTTCAGAAACATTTGCAACTTTTTTGCAGTATAGAATCTAGATTATATTATATTGACAGAAAGTAGTTGAGGCAATATTTATGGCTCATCCACAAATAAATCGTATTTTCGACCCTTTTCCGTTGCAACTTGTGCATGTTCTAGACCCTCCCCCCATTTGTTAACTGGTAGCCCATGGTTCACCAATTGGACCGGAACAGAATCTAATTATTATAATCTGATCAAATGCCATCGGACGAATAGACTGTAGAATAATAAATACAGATTACAGAGTTATAAATAGGCAAATAACGTGAAAACCACAATTAGAAATTCATTGTGTGTACGTATAGGCCTGCATTTTGTCGAGACTCCCTCCCCAGTCGTACCCACCCGTATGCAAATCGCCTAAATCCGGTGACCCATCCCTGCGTACGTAGGAAAATATGGACAGCCCCTAAGAGACAGGACAGAACTGGCCACCAGTCCATTCTTTATGTCCGTATTAATTAGGCCTATAAAAATATGTTTGTCTCTGTAATCGTGCAATCAAGTGGGTTTTTTCAAGCATATAGAAGGTATAATAGTTGCTTCTCCCACTTACCTGTAGTCCTAAAGATTCAGAATATAATTATATAGCTGCAATCAATCTTTATGTGCGCGCCATAAAATTCATAGTAGCGTATACAGCGGAAAGTACTTCTATATTCGTTAAAATATGCTATTCTTTGAGCAACATTCCAGTCTCACGCACACACGCAAACAAACAAACACGCAGACAACAAGGCATGCATCCAGGACGACTGGCTAGTCTTTAATGTTAATTATGTCCACGGATGGGCAAAGTTTCCTGAAGCTGGCAAACTTACATCCGCGTTTAAGTCGTGACTGATTGAACGCATGAGTAGCCAGCAGCACTGTTTTGTTGTCCAAGGGAATTCCTGGTGTCTGCTAAAAAGCGACATAACCATCGCTGACTTCACATGACACAAATACATCCTATTCCTATATATAGTTTGAAGCTTCTGCTTTAAAAGACCGTCGTCATCCTGCAGATCAGAATGCCACTTGGCCACTTTAAGCACTGCAACAACTGCTGCTGAAGACATCAGAAGGAGAAGTGTTAGGACATAGAACTTACACAAGAAATAAGGAGCGCGGTGTAAACGCTTTCTGGTATACGAGGTCATAATGTGTCACCTCTGGCTCAGCTTCCTTGTGCTTGTGGCCGCTTCCGCCGCAGTTGCTTCCGAAAGGTAAGAGAAACATGGAAACGACGCGTAAAGCATATGAAAAGCACGCAAGGCTAAGGTCATTTCGTAGGTGCACATTAGAATGATCATAATGATGGGATTATAATTATTTTGAGGACTTCTTTCTGCAAGTTTCGGTTAATTGCAGTGTGTTAGAAGCAGAGGTGAACTCAATATTTTTGAGGTGCACATGAGTACACGCTTACGCCGGAAAAAAATCTACTATTTTGGCTTAAAATTTCTGACGACATTTTTTAGTCATCGGATGTTTTTTGGATGATTTTTGCCCGAAAAACTTTCATCGCGGCATAAATAAAACGGTCTAAATTAGGACTGTTGATTTAATCGCGTTAACGCGTGCGATTAACGCGTTAAAAAAATTTGCGATTAACATTTTTAACGCATTAATCGTACGCGTTAATTAGATCTGATTAAAATGGAATCAGAGGCAGAAAAACTCGTTTTAAATGGAAGGCTCATTCTTAAAGCTAGTGATGCATTCTTTGGCAAATATTCCAAAAAGAATTTGAGTATTATCGTAGCAATTCTTTGCTCAATTATCGCCTGCATGCGAACCAAAACATGCGTTAAACGCCAACGATGAGTCGTCGACATCAGTCGCATCGCATCGTCCACTAAGGTTGTTTCCTCATCCCGTCAGACTACGTTGGTTGAACTCCACGATTGAGATGGCAAGACCAATGGATCCAGGTTTCAAATGATAAATGTTTACAGAAGGACAACAGTTTGGCAAGAACCGCAACCTCTTGTGAAATTGTGACTAAATAATGAGGTTCAATAGTAGACCTACTTTTGTTATTTAATAAAAGCATCCCCTGAACCGACCAATGTAAATAAACTGGTCTGCCTATAGGCCTACAGTTGACTGAATAAAAAATTAATTTTGATAGAAAACGGTTGTCTAATTTTCACATTTAGGCCTATTATCCCTATATCATTTTAAATAAAGGTGGCTCAAAATTAACGGATTTTGAGCAGTTGACTGATTTGAACAGTATTTCAATTCTGTCTGTCATACAAAACTGTTCAATAAACTAAATGCAGAAATTCAATAGGCCTAAGCAAAATTTATTGAATATGTTTGCAATAGAAAGAATGCATCCAGTCATCAAAATTGTATGCTTCATGGGTCCTTAGAAAATAGTAAGATTAATATATTCGAAGAAAATGTATTGCGATTAATTTGCAGTTAATTGCGATTAAAAAAATTAATCGCGCGATTAATTTCGATTTAAATTTTTAATCGAACAACAGCCCTAGTCTAAATCCATGATTCTTTCATCAGAAATCGCGAGTTTTTCCTGTTTTATGTTTGTCATTTTATTTCTGCGAACTTTTCTTACTTTGGTCTTTGTGAAGCGAGTATAGGCTACGCTTTAGGCCCCTATAAGCGCGTGTACCCTAGAGTACGGTCCAGGTTAGAAGCGACTTTTGTTGAAACGAGAGCGCATGTTGAACTCTTCAGATTCTGACGCATAACATCAAGTGACTGATTATTTTGCTATTCCGGTATCTATAATCATTCATTCATTCATTCATTCGTTTCGAGAATTTATAAAGCGACTCTTCAAGATACCTACTAAGAGGCGCTCCCAGCCCTGCCACAGTTAAAACAACAATATTTTAACGATTTCTGGTACATAGCGATATCACATATGCCAAAGATTTGCAAAATTATTTCAAATTTGAAATATTAAATATTAGGTTCGCTAAACTTAAAGCTGCGAATGCGATGACAATATAGTAATAGGCTATTATTGTAATGATATATTAGCTTAAGTTAAAACTTTGGAAATTTAATATTAGCAGCAGGTAGAAACTTTGCCTTAGAAACGCATATTGTGCGATCCGATCGACCTGATATATCGCCGAAATTAATGTCTCTAGGAATGTGTACTGTGTATAGTGTGTAGGCCTATAGCGACAAAAATTAAGGTGGTGCGTTCTTCTGCGCGAGTCGATTCTCGTTGTCCTTCAATCATAGGGCATACGAATCTTGCGTATATTATTATGCTACGCCGTCTATGACACCGTCTATGACACCGTCTATGACACCGTCTATGACACCGTCTGTGACACCGTCTATGACACCGTCTATGACACCGTCTGTGACACCGTCTATGACACCGTCTATGACACCGTCTATGACACCCTCTATGACACCGTCTATGACACCCTCTATGACACCGTCTATGACATCGTCTATGACACCGTCTATGACACCGTCTATGACACCGTCTATGACACCGTCTATGACACCGTCTGTGACACCGTCTGTGAGTCGGTGTGCTTCAAATACAACCGTCGTCGCCGATCTATAGTATACAGAGCATATTATTTGTATAGCGCTGGAAAGGAGAAAGAATTTCGGTGAGGCACTTAACACTATTATATCAAGTGAATGTATGTATGTGCACTTGTTATCTAATTATATAGCGCCTCTTCAAGATTGCTACTCAGAAACGCCCTTCGACTACAGCGCGGACACTGAATCGGGGTTTCACGCCGAAGCGCTGAGCAATTGCGAGCGAAGGACTTGCCCAAGGTCTCTATGCGACGGCTAGAGGTCGATTCGAACCTGCAACCCTCCGGCTGAAAGGCAACGAACATACCACTACACCACCGCGCCCCACAATATATAGATACGATGCTATTATGCTACATATATTACATACATACTTACATGCAATGCAATACAATAATTATTGCATACATGCACCCATACATACATACATACATACATACATACATACATACATACATACGTACGTACATACATACACACATACATACATACATACATACATACATACATACATACATACATACATACACACACACATACATACATACATACATACATACATACATACATACATACATACATACATACATACATACATACATACATACATACATACATACATACATACATACATACATACATACATACATACATACATACATACATACATGGAAGTATATATATATAGAGTAAATATAATGCATATGAACTCGTTTGATTGACGCTACCTGTTGCAGTCACTGGGAAAGCTACACGTACAACTACTACAGTACACAGTACTCGTGCTCCTTGTCGTACTACTACTATTGCTACAACTGGTGGTACTACCCATACTACTATGGGTATTACTACTACGGATACTACTGGTACTATGGTTACTACAACTGGTGTTTCCCGACTTCGTAAGTTATGCCCTCACATTTTCTTGTTGTATAGTAGGTCTACTAGTATACAAGCAAATACATTACGGTGGTGGCAATACTGAAACTACACATTGTTATTTATATTCTGCTGGTTTTTGCCCAATTGACAACACTGGGTACATCGTAATGTAACGCCCGCCCCTATCGGCCTCCCCGGAGTCGCCACTTCCGGATCCTCGCCTGATGGGACCGCGTGCTGCTGTGGACGAGCTCTAGAGATAGAGGGAGGACAGGATGAGGTGACTTCCGGGTTCGAATCCCAACGATGGAAAGGCGGCCAGTTATTTCGACTGCCGGACCCCTATATGAAATTGGCGGCCTACTAGCCAATCTATCACTTCTTCGCAATATACCAGGGTGTGCGAAATCTTTAGAGCTAGCACCCAAAGTTTCTTCCAGGCCGATGGTCGAGTGGTATGGCGCGTCCGCAGTGGTAATAGCGGTGAGGTAATCAGGGTTCAAATCCACAGCAGGCTTGGGTACCGGCGATGCCTCTAGCCTTTCCAATCGTGATACAACTTCCGTCAGCGCTTCCCTGACATTATCTCTTACAGCCGAGATCTCCTCTCTTACATTTGATTGCACCGCCAAGACATTGAATTCTACCGTGGAAATCGCCTCTTGCATGTCTCTAGCATTAGTCTGAATGGCTTCATGAGTAGACCTAGCATTAGTCTGAATGGCTTCATGAGTAGACCTAGCATTAGTTTGAATGGCCTCGAGCAATATCTCCATAGAAGAAGGGGGCCTAGAAGGCTGAGCAGGAGTGACTGGCCTAGACTCCTCCATAGCGCTATAGAAATGACTTCTATCGTTATAGCTCACAATCAATCAAGTATTCATTCAACGTCAGTTGCATTCAATGCCATCAATGATCAAAGCCAGTTGTCCAATTAATATTTCTTATTATTCACAATCAATTGAATCTTCTATTAGCATCAGTTATGTTCACAGCAATCAAACATAAAAGTCAGTAAGTTTAATTATCAGTTCCTATCCTTTGTAAAGACATTCAATGAAAATCAAATGCAACAATTCAATGCAAACACCTATCAACCGGAGTATGCCTAAATTAAATCCCGATTGACTCTCAAGTCCCACAGCCAATTTCGGTTCAGCCCAAAATATCTAAATAACCGATCATCTTAATTCCCCAATAAAGCGTACCTTATGTCCGAAGACAAGGGACAAAGCCGATCGTGTGCGAAGAACATCGACGAAGTCGAATTCCAAGAGAGGCGACGAAGGCACAAGCAAGGCGTCGAGTTTGAAACGCCCGAAAAGATCAGCTAAATCCGTCGCTGATTTCACGCAATGAACAACAATTTCGGCTATGTATCCAAGCCGTTTGAGAAAGACGCCCTTAGGCAAATAATACGAACAAACGCTTCGCAACACAATTCCGAAGAACGAGAACAGAGCGCTGACGATTCGAAGCCCACGATAAATCACTCCGTGTGACAGGGCGAAGAGAGGCCTTGACCGATTAATCCAGGAGTAGATCCAATGCGAAAGCGAAGGCAAAACTCGCAACAACGCTGATATATTTCTCGCAACAAACTAACTCTTTTATTAAATCGACTCCATGTCGAGAGAGAATGAATCGACAACAACGACGCCGAAGACTAGTGTAAGCGGCGCTTTATCCTGGCCAAACTTCACTAACTCGATCGAGCCTAAGACTACCAAAAGCCGCAATACATCCACTTCTCTTGAAATTCTGGTCACGTCTGCGCTTTAGCTGCCCGCTCTCGCTTTTATAACTGCCTGGTCTGCAGAGCGTCCCCTTTACTACGCATGCGCAGCTAGAGAGCTGCACGCGCCAACCCAGCAGCAATGCAGCTGTTTCAAGGCGGCAAGAATTAGCTGCCAGCTGCGGCCTTCCGTGTATGTCTGTCGTGATCTGTCTTTCTCCTTCTATCTCTCCTTCTGAAAAGCGTCATCTGCCGTCAGTCACGTAGACCACAAGTGCACCAGTTTAACCTTGCGAAAACACACATATTTTAACACGTACACAGGCCCACACACCTACAGTGTATCCTTCTCAATCCGTGTCTCTGTCTGTGCTTGTCTGGCTGGCTGTATTCCTCGCTCACTCTGTTCATCAGACCACCTCGGGCGAACCGTGTGATAATTGGCCGAGCGGGCGGCGACGTCTTTGAAGGCCGTCGACTAAAGCGTGCGAAAAATACACGAATATGAAACGGCAGCTGCAGGGCCTACATCAGCGGTCACTGTGACCCGTGTCAAGCGCAAATCAATATTAAAATCTAGGTCACACGAAGCACCGAAAGAAAACCCTATATATATATATATCAGATCTCTGAAACCGATCAAAAATTGAATAAAATAATAATATAATAATATTATCGACCGAAAACCCGTAGCGTAGTTCTACGATCGCTACAGTAATCTCCTAATTTCTAAAGCGCCACTCGAAATAGTCAAGCGCGGGGCACCAGCTTATTCACGAGCGCTGCGTTACATGCCTCCTTTCGTCATACTGCACTGATGGGTCTATGCATGATTGTGGAGACGCATCATCGCCTTTCAATTAAGTTGCAAATCACAACTTTGATGTCATCGCCTTCAGCAGGACTTTCTCCATTCTGGATCTCAACAAGTTTAAACCCAACCACCCATGACATTTTTATTTCCCACGGAGCTCAAGATTTTGGTTCCCATGGATGCTATAAAATTATATACATGTACGTAGGCTTCATGGTGATTGGACGGACCAAAGAATGTCGACGTCAAGCCATATGAATTGGACGTAAAAGGTTGACAGTTTCTCATCCTCGGTAAACTTCTTTTTGGATATATGTGTACTATGTATAGTACGTGGAGACAGGAGACATGATTCGTTCAAGGCGTATACAGAACAGTCACTTTCCGTACCAGGCGGGCAGCTCAAGGTACAGCCTATATATACGAGCAGGGTTGCACGCAGTGGCGGCGCCAGCTCTGAAATTTCGGCAATCAATCAATCAATCAATCAATCAATCAATTTTCGTTTTATCAACACTTCATGACTGGCAGAACGCAGCACGTTACATATAACTAATTTTACAAACGCTTCAAGTAGATCTATAAGTTCAGTTTATAAGCGACATAAATAAATGTTGCATTTAGGTTAAAATTAATTGATGTGTTTGTTGTAGGGTTTGCTAGGTTTAAAAAATGTTTTTGAACAGTACTCTAGAGATAAAGTTGCAATTATCTTTTTCTTGGAAAGAGAAGTCACAAGCCCGAGACGGAGCTCATGACCACAGGAGGGGTGAGGCGGGGGGAAGAGTCGGTAGAGTACATGCAGTTTATCATTGCGTATTGCGTTAAACAGGCAGGTCGCGTCAAGGTCATGGGAGTCAAGGTCATGGGAGTCAAGGTCAAGGGAGTTATTTGACAGGTCGAAGAAATTGATGTTTGAGTTTGAAGCAACAATTAAGCAGTAAAAACGCAACATAAACAGCGCAACTTAGGCCTATATACCGTGCACTTGTTCCAGCAGTTATCCATTTGCACGCAAAGATTTAATGCAGTAGCATTCAGAGGCACGTTCGCACACCGCACCGAGGACGAGGACCACTAACGTCACAGAATAGATTCATAAATCCTGAGGGATCATAAATACCTCGGGTAAAAATAAATAATAACAATAGCAATAGTAAGCCGGCGAACCGAGGGAAACTAGATATATCTTCTACAGCGCATTGCGCATCTTAATCCAACGTTTCAACGCCATTGCCTTCCAAGGCACCTTTGCTTCGCCTGATCTTGACGAGTTCTAGCCGTTTCAGAATGCAATTTTTCACCTCTCCGGATAATATTTTGAAATCCCGAGGGATCTGAGATACCTCTTGTAAACACAATAGTAGTGGTAGTAGCAGCAGCAGCAGCAGCAGTAGCAGTAGCAGTAGCAGTAGTAGTAGTAGTAGTAGTGGTAGTATTGGCAATAGTAGTAATAGTTGAACTGGCAGTAGTAAAAACAATAGGTCTATATAGTAATAAAGAACATGATCATTACAGACCATCAAAAAACAATTTCCATTATATAAAATAATATCGATTTGTTTTAGATATTACAACTGCTACTACACCTACTACTTGAACAGTGCGATTGGTCAACGCTGTCAAACCGGATGGACCGGAAGCAACTGCGATATAGGTGAGGAGAGTAAACATCATCTTGAAACCACGTATATACATGTATATAGCCTACTGTATCGACTTGGCCTGCATTGCATCTCAGGTATAGGCCTAATAAAACCACGTATATATATAAACTTGGCTTGCATTGCATCTCAGGTATAGGCCTAATAAAGTCACGTATATATCAACTTGACTTGCATTGCATCTCAGGTATAGGCCTAATAAAGCCACGTATATGAATATAATGAATATTCTATTGGAACTTTCCTTGATCTCGCCAAGGCCTTTGACTCTGTTGACCATAATATCCTCCTAACTAAACTTGAACACTATGGCATCAGAGGCACTTCATTGGATTGGTTTACTAGTTATCTTACGAATCGCTACCAACGAGTTATATGTAATGGTTTCCTTTCTAACCCTTTACCCATTCTATTTGGTGTACCACAAGGATCAATTCTTGGTCCGCTCTTATTTTTAATATTTATCAACGATCTGCCAAAGTCGTCATCTGTGCTACATTTCATTATGTTTGCAGACGACTCTAATGTCTTTTTTTCCCATTCCTCATATGATCACTTAATACAATTGGTTAATAGTGAACTCATGTCTGCAAGTGAATGGTTTATAAGTAATAAATTAACACTTAACGCAAAAAAATCAAATTGCATCGTCTTTCGTTCCATAGGAAAATCCATTCCCTATGACAATAGTCAAATTGTCTTAAACAATATTGTTATTCCTCAAGTATCCTCAACAAAATTTTTAGGTATCTACATTGACCAACATTTGAAGTGGAAAACTCACATTTTTGAAATTAGTAATAAAATCAAGAAGAACCTAGGCATTATAAAACGAGTGTCTTATCTTCTTCCACTTCATATCTTACGGGATCTCTATTTTACCCTCATATACCCATATCTTACTTACTGCAATATGATCTGGACTTCCACATACGACTCTCATCTTAACGATATAAGGATCCTCCAAAAAAACGCCATAAGAGTGATAACTAAATCTCCACCAAATTCACACACCAGTCCGCTATTCTTCGAACACAAACTCCTAAACATAACCCAAATTAAATTTCTACAAACTTGCATTTTCATGTACAAATATATTAATAACCTCCTTCCACCTTCATTCTTTTCCTATTTTGATCCTGCACTGCACCTGATATGCACTAGAAGCAGTAATGATTTTAGACCTGTGTTTGCTAGAACTAATGTCCGTAAGTTTTCGCTTGGAGTCCAGGGCCCTATAAATTGGAACAGTTTACCCAAAGAAATCCGCTTGGTTACATCCCTCAGCCACTTTAAAACCCTTGCACGTGCACACACATTAACTTACATCTCCTAATCTCAGTTTTGTCGTTTATTAGTTAAGCTTTAGTTAAGCTTTAGTTAAGACATGCTTTCATATATTATTCATACTGTATAATAATTACTATGTACTATATTATAGCGTCTGTTCTTTCCCCATTTAATCATTCCCCAGTGGCGTAGCCAGGAATTTATTATGGGGGGGGTTTGGACTGAGAAATATTTATTAATTATTATGGCCAGTCCCTTCGACCGTGAACGAACAAGGGTGCCGAAGTCGCGAAACCCCTCGCAATTGGGCGCATGTTGCCAGCGCTTATGTAACCATTGGACAATAAACAGAGTTTTTAGCTGTCGGGGAGCAGCATCAAAACATGCTAATAATTACGCAAATATTTTTTTCTTTACTCATTTATCATTTAATCCCCAGAATTTTTTAATTTATAGCTTAAAATAAAACAATAATTTTAATATTAAATGTTGCTATTTTGTGACAAGTGGACAATGCAGATTCCATTAAAGCTAAAAAGTTCAAATTTATTTAAGACTTTCAACTTTCAAGTGAACAACAAACAGTCAGTAGTCCAAAGAAGAGAAGGAAAGTCTAGCCTAATAATTACTATTGACTATTATCATTTTATTTTATTCTAAGACTAAAAGTCTAAGAAGTCTTCATCAACCAGCGACAGTTTAGGCTATAATGTAGGCTAAACTTCACATTATAGCATAATTTCCAATGTCGTTGGGATGAATTGTTCGAATGTTCGGTGAAAGGGATATATCAACTTCTTCACGATGGCTCTCGGTTGATTCCATTATTTCCGCAACCAATGAAAGTGGAGTTACTTCTACTGATCCTTCTGAAAGTTCTGATACAATCATACTAGATGGTAACTCAGCTGTTCCATCAGTTGCAGGTGTACGAACACGTTTGTATTCCAAATAGTTTAAGATGCTATTATTCGGTCGTTTTTTAGACATGGTGTCAATAAAATTGTTTTACTATTATTTAAAATAATCCGTAACTGAAATTTTACTCACATTGTTTAGCTAGTGTCTATCTCCTCTTCCAGTTGAATCCCCCCCGAGGTTGTGTCCGCCCGAATGGGTGGGCCACTCTGCCCAGGATGGATGGGGAGGGTAGGACTTTCTTCCCCACGCCCAGGTCGTCGAGGTTGTCCGCTCTGCTCGATCCTTCGAGGTCACTCGGGTCGTGGGAAGCAGGAGCGAGCGAGAGAGAGAGAGAGAGAGAGAGAGAGAGAGAGAGAGAGAGAGAGAGAGAGAGAGAGAGAGAGAGAGTGCACCACTCCGCCCAGGGTGACGATGGGGGAGGGGTAGGCCTACTCCGCCGCAATATATGTATATATATATATACATACACACAATACATACATGCATAATGGTTTCTATATAAATATACGAAAAGTGTTCAACTCTACAACAATGGGAACCGTTAAAAGGCTTGCAGGGAATGTACGCTTCATAGTATGCTATCACCGGGGTAATGAAGCAAAATATTTCATGGTCGAATACCTTTCGTGACACCAACACAGCAGTATTACAGTAACTAAATTGAATAATAACCTTTAAAAAAAATTCTAAGCCAATGGGGGGGGGTTTTAACCCCCTAAACCCCCCCCTTGGCTACGCCACTGTCATTCCCCACCATCTTGCTTAAAATAATCATGGTATAGGCTCCCTACTAAGCGGGACTTGTCCCTTCTGGAGGACCTATTGCTCCCTTCTCTATCTAATTAAGTTCTGTTTGAATACATTACAATGTTAAATATGAATTGTCTTGCATTATTTTTTGTTTGTTATGTTTTTATTGTGGGATCAATAAATGATTTTGATTTGATGATTTGATTTGATACATCAACTTGGCTTGCTTTGCACCTCAGGTACATGTATAGGCCTAATAGTCCAACTCGAAGCGAGATTCATCTGTGTAAGTTTAAGACGCTGAACTATAAGCTGCGTTGTCAGGACAAGTTAAACAACCCTCTATTGGTAGGTCTCGATAACTATATATTTTACCTGAGTATATGCTATCGGTGGAAGACCTGCCTGTTTAACGCAATACGCAATGATAATATGCGTCAGAGTAGTTAAGATATTTTGAGGTAAACGGCGCGTTTCAAATGTATCTTTTTTTGAACGGTGTGTACTGTGTAGGCCTATGTATGGTCTATGTGTTGCTGCTTTTAGTTTTGCTACTGTAGGCTATGTACATTCGCTACAAAAACGACATCATATGAATGCCTTGTGTTTCAGCTGTCTGTAGCCCGGCTTGTAGTGGGGGACAGTCGTGCGTCTCACCCAACTCGTGCTCCTGCCTCGCTTCGGGGTTAGGATCTAAGTGTAGCAATGGTCAGTATATGCTAACTATATAACTTTATTCATCGACCAATAAATCCTGTCTTTGATGTCTTTGTGTTCTTAGTACAACCGTTTACAACCGAACTTTCAGGCAAACTATTTTAAATTTCTTGTTTGCTGTGTATAATTTCAGGTCTCTATTTCAGAATGCCTATATGTCCCTGATTTCAACACCTTTCTGTCTATTGTGCTGAAGCATTTCCTAGAAGGATCTAGATAGTCACCATAGTCGCCAAAATAATTTCAAACTTCAACTTTTTCAAATAGGTAATTAATTAATCCATTCATCCATCCATTCATCCATCCATTCATCCATCTATTGCTCTATTGCCATTTAATCCATGCTTCATTGTTGAGCTTATTTTTTCCAGTTCCGTGTTCGAAGGAAAACAACTGCTATCCAGGAACGTGCAGCGCTGGCAGCTGCAAATGTCCTTCGGGATTCACGGGACCCAACTGTGCCACAAGTAAATATCCTTCCATAGCCTAGACTGATCACAAGAATCTACAGTATGCGCATTAGTAATGCAACAAATGTAATTTAATGGCACATAGACCTAATACTTTAACAGAATTTAACCGTAATTTCGAAATCTCACAAAAATCTTCGAATGCTGCCTATCTGATGACTTCACATATTTTCGTTATCGTGATGTAAGCCTAGAGTCCACGAATCAATTAATAGTTCTACTTAAGATGATATTTCTCGCTGTTGTTTTAAACAGATTGTATCGCGATTGCCCTAATTTTATTTCACCTAATTTATTTCGATTTTCATTTAGACCTATAATAGGCCTAGACGTTGCTAGGCTTTAGATTTAAAATTTCTGCAAGTTGTCGCACGCAGAAGTCTTCTGCAGCTACGAATGCGAGCTCCCAATGATCCAGAGAAGTCAAATCCGATATAATATAATAATCTGTTTTGTAATATAATAATCTGTTTCGATGTGCATTAGTAGTAAGTGTGTCAACCTGGATCTAATATTCAACTCTTCAACCGTTGCATTGTTTTTCCTACAGTCACCTTTGTCCCGCTCATTCAGTCGTGTGCAGCGAAGATTCACGGGAGGCTTACTGGTTCGTCCGTGGAGCAGGTGGTTGCCCTAAGCACCGAGTGCACGGCACCGGATGTGAGTAGAAAGACCATTTGGATCCCAACGAGTTCTGTCACTCAGGTCGATGTGAGTTGGTTGGCAAAGTACGAGAATCCAGTCAGTCTACCGGACAACAACGACGCAGCGTTCATAGCAAATGCTCCGGTCTCTCTCGGAATCGCAAAATCTACTTTCACCGTTGGCTTCCAAGGTAGTAGCTTAATTTCTCACACTATTACACGTTTATGCGGCCTTTGTTGGCAGGACATGCAAATAAATATGGTCCATACTAATAGCCTCTCCCGAAGAACAACGGGAATACTTTGTCAGCCGTAATGGCGATCATTGTGAACAGGATGATGTATGCATGCGTGTCTTGGCCCCATTACGTATCCAGTGGCGGCGCCAGGATTTCACGGGTTTTTTGGGGGGGGACTGAATTCTCGCGGAAGAAATTGTCCATTTTCATCCGCCAAAATTTGTGACGGCTCTTTTTTAGTCATCCGGTCGCAAATCGTGGAAATATTTCAGTTTTGCATGTAAAAAACCCGGATGGCCTTTTTTAGAGGTGGGGCTTGGCCCCCGGGTTGCCTTTTATAGAGGGGCTTAGCCCCTAGCCCTTCTAGCGCCGCCACTGTACGTATCTTGCATCATCTTTCGACTAGATTAGATAAGAAGAAATCAGATAAGTCAAAACCAGATTTAAAAAAATAGATGAGAGTAGTTTTGCTACTTGCCTACTTATAATGTGCAAGAAATGGGTTGATCTGGAATTTAGTGCTCGACTACGAGACGTAGCCACCAAATATTAAATAGGCTGTAAATAGTCTATATTAACTATCGGGCGGACCAATGCAGCATGCTACAAACTACACATGCAGGGGCGCCCGCACATAGGGCAAGAAAGGCACTTGCCCTTGGAACATTGGCAACTATTTAAAAACTTCTTTTATGTTTTTTAACAAATTTATGTACACTGAAGCCCTAATGATGCTGACGAAACACAAGTCTAACTGAGAAATGTATACATGTAGATTGGAGAAGCAGTTTTAGGCCTACTATCAACAGGGCGCAAATCAAAAGGGCGCAATCAACAGGGTGAAAATCAATAGTAAATAGGCCTAATGGTAGTAGTAGCAACAGTTGTAGCAGTTGTTGTAGTAGTAGTGGTGGTGAAGTTGATGACTACATGTATATGATGACGACGACGACGACGACGACGACTACGACGACGATGACGATGACGATGACGATGACGATGATGATGATGATGATGATGATGATGATGATGATGATGATGATGATGATGATGATGATGACGATGATGATGATGATGATACTCGTTTAATTCAAAGTATGACAAATCCAGGTGACAAACCGCGCCAGGTTACAAGTCAGAAATGTAAAATTAAGACACAGAAGTAATAATAATGATTAGTAATAATAATGTGATAAAATTGCGGCAGCCATGATCTTGCACCAAACCGTCAAGATGTTGATGTTAAAATGGACAGTTGATGTTGAATTACTGTCAATGATGATGATGATGATGATGATGATGATGATGATGATGATGATGATGATGATGATGATGATGATGATGGTGGTGGTGGTGGTGGTGGTGGTGGTGGTGATGACGACGACGACGACGACGACGACTACGACGACGATGATGATGATTATGATGATTATGATGATTATGATGACAATGTTTATGGTTACGATGGCAATGAATATTAAACAGGAGGTCGCAACGCTGTCGCTAAACTTTGCCCAGCGGCCTATCTGGCAGATCAGAATATGCCTTTAACAGCCGACTGCAGCAACACGATCCAGGCTTGGGCAGACCTCGGAGGAGGCAGCGCTGGCACTGCACATAACTCAACGTGAGACTACTTCCATTTATAATCATCAAAAGCTGTCGCATTCTTCTTCTTCTTCTTCTTTGCATTCTTTCTCGCATTCTTCTTCTTTCTCTTCTTTACGCATTTCTTCTTCTTCTTGATTTTCTTCTTCTTCTTCTTCTTCTTCTTCTTCTTCTTCTTCTTCTTCCTCATCATCATTGTTATTGTAAGCTGATTTTGTATAACATTGAATGGTCAGCTAATTATTATGCAAGAGCATACAGATAAGGTAGGCCAGGCGCTGAGTGGCGGAAAAGTTTGCTGCTGTGCGGCCGTACGCCTGAGAGTAAGAGAGACAGAGACAGAGACAGAGACAGAGAGAGGGACAGAGCGGCTGAAGGAGGAATGTACGCTAAGAATGAGATAGGCTTGGATAGGAGTTCCAGTCGTGTGTATAAGGAGTGTAGAGGGAGAGTTTGATAAGATGGCGATGTAGTCTTAACGTTTGAGTTGCTTTGATACACGTGAAATAGTCCTTGTCATGTCGTTTATGTTTCCTTGCGATTGTTGGATTTTTGAAGAACATAAAAACGAGAAACTTGTTGTTGTTTAACTTGTTTTGCGCAACAAAGTTAAAGAACAGTAGATAGGCCTACTTATAACTAGCCATTAGCTACCGAAGTAAAGTTAAGTCATAGGATATGGGCTCACAGTTTTCTTCTTTTTCTTTTTCTATCTCTTCGCCAGCCTCTTCTTCACATTCTTCTTCAGCGTTCTACCTTCAGGCAGAGATCCAGCAGCAGCAGCAGCAGCAGCAGCAGCAGCAGCAGCAGTCCAACTGCAGCATTTCATACGTCCTATACTTCGTGAACTTATCTGTGGTCCCCATAATCACGCAATCTTACAGCTCTAGTGCTTACCTTAATGCGGTTTTATTTCTTCCACTACTTTCTTCAAGATCTTCCTTTCGATGATAAGTCCCTCTCCACTTCACCATATCCAGTTACCCACCTGTCTTCACTCTTCATTCAATACTTAGCGCTGCACCAAAGCATCTGCTTTAAAATAGACATGTGAGCGAGAATATAAACTTCAAGTATGAGACTTGCAACAAGGCATTTGATTTCTAAAGCCGAAACCAAGATTAAGACAGTGGGGCACCAGTACCACCGAGAATCAGGCACGAGTTCCAAGACAGGTCAAGATTGTGTCTCAATTAGGCCTATTTGCAGAAAGGAAAGGGCCTATTAAACCGATGACTTCATCAACGTAGAACGGCATGTGCATTTCTTATCACACGCGTGACGTTAACCATTTGGAAGGATCGTAATCGTAATCTCCAAACTTTTAAAGCGCCACTCGAAAGCCAAACGCTCGGCACCAGCTTATTCACGAGCGCTGCAGATCGTTTTCCTAAAGTACGGACGCGGTCAACGCTTTTATAAGGTATACGAGTTACAAGTTATTTTATCAGATGACACAGCGAATAAAAATCCAATTTCATATCCATTTTATTGCAGCTCAGTCTTCAACATTTTACGACTCTGTTGTTAATTTCTAGGTTCACCATCACTCTTGACGCTTGGATTGGTGCAAGAAAGAAGAGCAGCACCAGCTATACTGGCATTGCGAATTGGGGCAGCGGCTTCCCGCCACAGGATTTCACTTCATACAATAGCACCAAACTCCAGATAGGCCTAACGTTCGGATTTGACCTGAAGTCACCCGTGCACTGCCTGACAAACGCAGACGCCATATCCAACAACTGCACCGTGTTTCCCATCTATATGAACGAAACCGTCACTGAGGTATTCATTGCAGCATGCAGTTTGTGTATCAGCAAAAATAGTGTAGGCCTATATATAGGCCTTCAATTGCATAATATGACGAATCATTCATTATTGTTGTGTTATGTTACAACTGCAGAAGTGATATATGATAACTAATTCATCTGAGAATTTTCTCGACTGAGATCATTGTTAAACATTTGTATTTTGTTCATAGTCACCAAGAATCCTATTGCAAATTCAGAATTGGCAAGCATATATTAAAATATTAAATAATAAATAGGTCTATATATCCAATATATATTAGTCATGTCTTCGAACGACATTGTTTTTGTAGGCTACATCGTTGCATTTGGCCTTATAGCCCAACGTTCTTTGTTTACCACTAGACATGTGAAGTGCATTTAATTTCTGTTAGGCCTAAGAAGATTCCCAGTGGAATATGCAGGACTTACCACTACAGGCCCCACGCTAGAATAAGTTCTTCTGCTTTATATATCTTATAAGTTATAACGAATGCACCACTTCGCAAGCATCTTGTCTTGTGTCGTGGCTCAATGCATGATCACTCAAACGCTCATTTTGAATAGAACACTGTGTGGTTTCTGTGTTGTGCGCTGCGTATACATGACATTCATCTGCAGCATTCTGCATGTGAAACAATGACGTATTCAGCTCCACACTGAAGCATTTCAATGAATTAATTAGCTCCTGAAACGTGGAAATTGATGTTTGCATGTGACAGTTAGCTTTTTCAAGTTAAAACGACGCATTAACTATTCAACGTTATGACCACTGATTGGTCGTATACTCCATTGATAGATAGACGTTATAACAGTGTAAGAATTGTATAAAAAATAACTTGGGGTTGGACCATGATCCACTTGGAATTGGAGTATGAAAACAGACATTACTATGAGGCTCTAAGAAAGACTGGGGGTAGAAATCCCCAACCCCCCGACAATTCTCACCCTGTCTAATGATATCGAGTTACGTTAGCTTGAATCGTTTTTTTTGCATTTAGAATCCGAAGATTCACCCGACATTCAACGCCTGGTCGGACGATGCATCCGGAATCGACCGATTCCACGTCGATGCATTCTACATGCAACCGAACGCTGACAACAAACTGCAGGAGATCGGCGCCGCAGTTTTCCAGGCCGACATTCCCGACTCTGAACTGGCTCTCAACAAAGTTCAGTTCACCGTTAGTCTCCCAGGCACGTACGCCATCCACCTGACAGTCTACGACCGAGCCAACAACACGGCCAAGGCAAGGAAGATCTTCACCTACCTTGGCGATACGAGTCTTGCCGTCAATCAATCCGCGCTCTACATTGACAAAACCGATCCGGCAACGGGCTTTAAGTATATAACGAAACTGGAAGCGCCACAGAACAACATGCCTTATGAGTTGACTGTCCTCTGGCCGAAGGTCTTCAAGAGCAGCATCGATTCAAAGTGGAAGCTCATCGTCCAGCCCTGGCCGATCCAAGCAAACATGATCGACGACAACTACGGTAACAAATTCGGCATGCGATCAGTCGACGCGATGGCGCTCACCGGCGTCGTGTCATACCAGTTTGCTTACGTCATCGACAAGAATGGCGGTATCGGGGTAAACACGCCGACGAACTTCACAGACATCAACGACACAACCGTCGAACAGTTCCGCTTTAAGGTGGCGCAGAATGACCTGCACAGCGGAGATACGATAGTCGCCTGGGTGAGAGCGTACAGCTGGGGCACCGTGCTCTACACGGCCAAGACGATGGCTTATGTAGACACGTGCATGTACTGCGTGAACGTCACCGAAAGTCGTGTTCAGTATCACACAGTCGACCAGTACACCACAAGGTACTCGTCATTTTCATCTGCATCTGCACCATGTATACGCCTGTCTATGTTTGTTTGCACGCGTTTGATTGATATGGACATTTTGACATTGCACGTCTGAAATACTCCACTGAATGTAGGATGAGGTAAATGGCAAAAAGCCGTAGGGGTGTTTTTTGCCCACCCTGTATATATAAGATGGGATGAATGGGGTTCATTCCCTTTGGAGTTGCAATCGTAGCAGACTTTTTAACTTCTCCGACCGACTAGCTCACAAATACGGTTGCACGATTTCCAAGTCCAATGTTGTCCTTACAAATCGAGTATTTGATATAGCGACATGCAGTGGGGGAAACATCTGCAATCCACAACGGCATTTAAAGGAGCAAATCACGACGCGTGCACCCTGACCATATATCTAAGTTTAAGTCTATAGTACAAAGACCATATAGAGAAGGTTGCAATACCAGGTCTGAGGTAATTCCGCTTAGGCCTTCCTACAGTAACCTCTCATGGAACCATATAGCATGAGTGACCCTTCTCTGAAAAAGCCTTTGACGTCCGTCATCACATCCTTTGATCCTTAACATAAATCATACGACCTTAGACCTTAGTCCTTCCACGCGCTGGTAGCGCATCGGTCGACACGGTCTCTCCACGTTTCTCTCATATGAAGGTCAGTGTTATTACATTCGTAACAACATGCATAATCCAAGTTTTCCATTTCATGCTAATCCTTTAAATGAAGCCTATATCTTGCTTTACATTGCTCAGTCCCCTTCCTTCCACTTCACTGCATCCCCTTAGATCCTCCACTGATCGCTTTGACCTCTTGGCCGCCATACTTTTTACTTTGAAACTCATATAATCTGACGATCCCTCTCAATGGAATTAACTTCCCTTTCATCAATTCGCTCCGCCATCCTTTCTGCTAGTTTTCCCCTCACCATTTTCACCTCTAATTCTGCCTTTCCTCTTGGGATAAGGGGTAGATCGCACGGGTAACGCTTCTGAAAGGTTTCTGCTGAGAGAAGCGCTTTAAGATGTTCATAAAATAGGCTACAATAAATACATTACATTTTTTGTCCATCATCAGCATACTTCGAGTAACGATTACTTTACCTTTCTAAAATAATTACCTCGCAATGAACCGAATCTCAATGTTTTCGTTGTTCCAGCATCTTTCTAAATGTGAAAAGTCATGTTGGAGGAATTGGAAACATAACGTGTGACATCTACGATTCTACGAAAAAGGTTTCCGTAAAGTCGCTGATTGCTCTGGTTGCGAAGCGAGATCCGCCTTCGTCAGTCCAAAGAAGAAAACGTGCAGGCCTACCGGTACGTCGTATATGTACATTGTAACAACATTGTGTTTGCAGGTATATGACTACTCTGCACGTTTACATTGCATATATGCATCGACAACATAATGTTATATGTATACGTATCTATGTACAACTGTACATGTATATAGGCATATGCATGCATTTTGCATGTATATTAATTCATAAAACAATAGAAAGAAGCATGGAAAGCGCTCAAGTAGCCTATTGAACCTACTGCTATACCATAAGCATTAATTTCCACTTAAAATCTTCGATCGACGATATGGAATCTGCGTCACTTTCGAATTGTTCGAAAACTTCGGTACCTAATCTTTGCACCCTTTGACTCTTTTAGATGCCAGCATCGAAGCCATGTCTAGCTGGCGATGCCACCTGCTACTGCACAGCTCTTGGTCCGTGCTATGACGTCACTCAAGTCATTAACATCGACAACTGTGACATCGATAAGTTCGCTGGCGACACTCTCACTCTCACCTACAGCATCACAAGCCTAACGGGCCACGTGATTTCCGGAACAGTTCAAGTAAGTTAGACATTAAGCCATGCATGTTGACTGATGACGTCATGATCTGATTGCCATGATTGGTGCTTGTTTACCAAGTCCTAAGTCATTTGGTCCTGCGAGTTACTGACTGCTTTAGACTGTGTATGTAATTATGTATCGATATTAATCCTTAACTGCTAACCAGGTGAAGTATTATCGTAATGGTAATACAGGACGTTCGTGTGATTAGACCACATAATAATATCAAGGAACAACCGTGCCATGGAAATTCGTCATATGTCAGCTTATTGTCGAAATTGTATACATGTGCGTGCCTAAGTGCATTAAATATATGGATTTTTATGGTATGCTTAAGTACTTACAACGAAGTAATTGAATGCATTGTAATTATCATTGTAATGGCAGACTGATCATGTGGTGCCTCTGTAATAATTATAGAGGAAGATTCATCAGACTTTAAGACAGAAAATCAGGAATAAATGGAACGATTTCCAAGCGCTTGGGGGAAGGGAGGCAAAGAGAAACCGAGGAGCTCATGTCGTTGGTTACTACAGGCAACTTATACTGGAAGTTCAGTGCATACGCTATAGGCTTATATGAGAATAAAATTATCACGTATTGTAATAGTTTTCTTGATGTTTTACTGTTGTTCAGATTCAGCCGCAGGCCAAAGACAGTCCGTGCCGGCCACTAGGTCAGTCAAAGCGCATCTTATTTCACTGCAAAAAATCAGCCTCATAGTCATCATCATCATCATCGTCATCATTAGCAGCAGCAACAACGTCAACAATGTTGCCATCTCATTCTCTTCATCAACCGCCTTTGCCAGATTAATTGCCGAGATAAAATATAACGAGCAGCTTAAATTATCGCTGACGTCTAGTGTTCAGGGCATCGAACGATGGCGCTACATAATGACGCTGCATAACCATTAGGTCTATACCGCATTAATGTGAGTGTCATGCCACTTGGAGAGGAACCTGCGTGATCTGCATCAGCATGATTAGAGTCCAGATGATGATGATGATGAACGCCGTCTTCACATCGTATCATTCCACTGAAACAAAGTGGCAGCCCATGGTGGAATCATGCAGTCTATATAGGCTATAATTAAGATGGATAGGCCTATGACATGCCCTATGTGATATGTTATATGAATGTCAGTTGAGAGAGAAGTGATGGAGTGAAACGGGCAGAGATAGAGAGAGAAAGAGCGAAGGACTTCTCGATCCAGCCACCGACAAGACTGCTCGATCACCGGAAACAGTTAGCCAGACTATGGCAACCACCTTAACAGGACTGCAGCCACGACGAGTCATTCATGGCATGAGTATTGACTATTGAGTATACGCTTATTGCAACTATAGACTAATCGAATCGCTTCATAAAGTAGCTGCACATTGGATCGCATTATTTTTATTACAGTCTTCGACTAAATGACATCAACGTTTCTTCATAGTACTTTTGGAAGTGTCTGATATAATAATTATTATTTATTTCTTCTTGTATAGATTCTCTTCCTGTCGGTGCAATCATCGGAATAATCATTGGTAAGAATTTAAAGCCATCAATGGCTATAATAAATTACTTTCTGAAATAGTTTCTGCTGACAAAGTTACAATTCAATAGGCTGCATTATATTGTACATACATGTATACTATAGGCCTATGTGTGTGGGACGCGGTGGTTTAGTGGTTAAGTTCGGCGTCTTGTAACCGAAGGGTCGCACGTTCAAATCTGCCTCAATCCACTGCGTATAGCGACCTTGGACAAGTCGACAAGTTGATCGCCCACAATTGTCTGTGAGGAAAGCAACGGGAAACCACCTCACTCATCTCATCCCCAGGGGCATAAAGCCAATGAACCCGCCTTCGGAAAGAGAACTCATCTTTTATATAATATATATTTACTATATAGTTATATTATATACATAATTGCATATATATAATGACTTTATGTTGCCTTAACTTCCTTTCGACCCTTTTTTCCTTTCCTATATTATTTAATATCCTTTCAACTTTACTTTATCTTTAGCTACCTCATCCGACATTAGCCCTCTCTGATATAGTACTTTACCTTATAATTATTATAATTTGCTTTTCGTTGCCCGACTTTTCTTTATGTAACTAATTTCAATTAACTCGATATAATTTACTTGTAACCTCGTCTAATAGTCGTGCGTCTGTGAATAATAATCAATCACAGCGTGCATCATCGGACTCATCATTATCATCCTGCTCATCATTATGCTCGTGAGGTCACGAGTTCAACACAAGCATCCGCTTCCATCGCGGGTTCGAACCATGGCGTCTCATGTGAAGAGCACATTCGTTGGTCAGACGACAGCAGTCTCCGTCAACGAACTCTACGAAGGACAATCCGCATACATCAAGGTATACTTGTACGCATACATGTATATATTTATAATAGCCTACCGTGTCAGGGCTGACATCAGGACTAAATAGAGAAATTCAGGTCCCCTGATGGGCCTGCAGTCACGTACCCCACACCTACAAGCCTACCCCAAGTATTTATGAGAAGTACATGTATCATAACAAATAATTAACATAAGCCTAATAAATTTTTAATTAGTTATCATAATAATTAATTAATGATATTTTCATGTTTGAGAGATCTGAAACGTGAAAATATAGTTAATTTGTATGACCTAATGTACAATTTTATGTTTATAAATATATGATTAGGGTATACTATATATATATATATATATATATATATACATATATATAATAATACAATATGATTTTATTCAGCTGTCAATTTGTAGTTTAAACTGAGTGTTGTTAATTCTCTTAAATAGTATATTTAAAAGTTATTGTTTGATTACTTACATAAAGAAGATGTTATAGACGATATGATTTAAATCTGGGCTGTTCGGAAGCCATGATAATGTGGGAGAAATGAAGTAGGCTATATGGTGTCTCACTTGTTAGCATTTCGATGGTTTATCTGGCTCTGTGGGTTGGCACTGTTCTATTGAAAAAGAGAATAACCTTCTGGGCTACAGATTTCTGACAACAGGTGGAAGATGTTGTGACAGCAGAACGTTGCGATAGTGCATTAATTTTTACTCCATGGATCCCTGAAAACCAAAATTGGGAACTATCAATTATCGAAAATACAACGAACACCATAACAGACTTGCTGAAAACTGACATTTCTGGAGATGAAGTTGAAATATTCCTATCTTTCTATCCGTTCAAATGATTTTGGAATCCTTTCCTTGGTTCAATTCTCTATAATTATATTGGAATTTTAGAATGATTAATCAACAGGCATTAGCCTAGAGATATAAGAAAAACAGTTTGGCTTACTTTTTATTGAACCACGGGGTATATCTTGCCAACGGTGTTCGCAGCATTTTGTAGAATGTAGACCAGGTAGAGGACACAAGGGCCACTTTTCTTAGTTGAAGGACATTAGGGGGGCCATAAGGCTAAAGTTTAATTAACTAAAGGCGTATAAAATTGTTATAATTGAATCAAAATAGAATGTTTGATGTGATTTATAAGCGTCCAAATAAAGTAATTTGTAATAAAAAAGAATTATATATTCTATCATGTCCAAATTGTCAATTTTTACATATAGTTTTCTTAGTTCATTGAGATGCTGCGGGCCATTTTTGTAGGCCAGGCGTTGTAACCGCTGATGTAGACTATCTTTTGAAACCTTAAGTTAAATATTTTGTTTGCTACAGTCGAACAACGCGAAGGTGGCCGCAGCAAAGAAGAATGACTCATTCGCAAATGACGATATCTATGGACCAGCGATCGAAAACCCAGATTGGAAGATTTCGGACAAGGACGTTCAGCTGGAAGGTGTTGTGGCCGAAGGAAGATTCGCGGTCGTCAGGAAAGCTCGCCTCACACGCGGCAACCGACAGACAGCAGTTGCAGCTAAGACGCTCAAAAGTAACCCACATAATTATTATGTCTAAATCTTACGAAATAATTTGTCTATAGTTATATTATGCTTCTAGAATTGAATCATTTGAACGGAACCCATATAAACTCTATTCAGGCTCCGTATGGAAGTATGGTTCATAATTTATAGAGCTCCATGTGGAAATGCTGCCCAGGTCTATTAATTTTACTCTATTTTTATTTGATAAAGCAATTAGGGCCTATAAAATTATTGGAATTTTTAGAGTACCGTAATGTACTCGGTTAAAATGTTACGAGACTTTAGGTGACATCGGTTTTTTTACTTAAATTTGTTTTAAAATGTCATTCAGTCTTTAAATTGCGAAAAAAGGATTTTTATTGATTGGAGTGGACGACTCGTGACTTTTAGTTTCTAACAAGATTGGCTCTTCCGAGTAGAATTTGAATTTACGAATTAGTAAGTTCGTTGGCTCATTAATAATTAATTATTAAGTTACCGAATAATTGGTCAGTGTATTAATTGGTTGGTTCACCTATATTATTATAATAATTATATTAGTAGGCTAGGCCTATATATATATATATATATATATAATATATATATATATATATACAGCGGCGCCCGCAGACGTACGCACGTACGCAAGTGCGTACAGCGCGATGACTAAAAAAAGGTCAGCAGTTTTTTCGGCGGATGGAAAAGGTGTGTAAAAAAAAGGATGGAAAAGGTATGTTTTTGGGGAAATTTTGGCTGATGACTAAAAAAAGGTCATCACTTTTTTCGGCGACTTTGACGAACAATTTTTCCCTGTCCCCCCTCCATCGAAAATTTCTGTGCGTACAAGAAAAAAATCCTGCGGGCACCACTGTTTATATATATATATATATATATATATATATATATATATATGCGACGGATCAGTTCACTGTGTTTTCTTTCAGTTATTAATGTTTAAATTCACGAATTCATTAATGGAGTATTAATATGTTCAACCAAATGGTCATGTAACATTCTGGATCAATAAGCCTACTTCGTGTCTTCTGCGCAAAATAAATAATTATTAGGCATAGAAGATCACAAAAGTTGTTTAGATCTGTGAGACTTTAATTGTTCTTCGCATGGTTATACGGTGGTTTACATAAAATTACAGGTGGCTACAAGACGTCTGACATTGGACTGATGAGGCTGAAGATTAAGTTCCTCGCAAAAGAGATTCGTCCTCACAAGAACGTCGTCAAATTCATCGGAGCAGTGGACGAAGATGTCAACACCCGTGAGTATAAGCTATTATTATTATTGCGCTGCACACAATTAGATTTCTTGTAATAGACCTAACAATTGAGGGTATCCGGACGTTTCATCCCCGGACGTTTCATCCCCGGACGATTCATCCCGGACGATTCATCCAGTGGACGTTTCATCCCAGGACGTTTCATCCCAGGACGATTCATCCCGGACGATTCATCCAGTGGACGTTTCATCCCAGGACGTTTCATCCCAGGACGGTTCATCCAGTGGACGGTTCATCCAGTGGACGTTTCATCCCAGGACGATTCATCCCCGGACGATTCATCCCGGACGATTCATCCTGGACGATTCATCCAGTGGACGTTTCATCCCAGGACGATTCATCCGAGGACGTTTCATCCCAAGACGTTTCATCCCAGGACGATTCATCCCAGGACGTTTCATCCCGGACGTTTCATCCCAGAATAAGATTTGAAACTGTGCGCACCCTTATTATCAGCATCTTCACGCTCATTCTCATAATCAGCATATCTGAACACATAAGCCTATAGAAAATGCAATTAAAAATCAGAACAGAACACATAAGCCTATAAAACAAGCTTGGCCCCTAATAAACTCCGTCCTTTCACATCATATTAGTATGTATTTTATCTATCTGGATGAACCGTCCGAGGATGAATCGTCCACTGGATGAATCGTCCTGGGATGAACCGTCCGGGGATGAAACGTCCATTGGATGAACGGTCCACTGGATGAATCGTCCTGGGATGAAACGTCCACTGGATGAATCGTCCGGGATGAATCGTCCGGGATGAATCGTCCGGGGATGAATCGTCCTGGGATGAAACGTCCACTGGATGAACCGTCCACTGGATGAACCGTCCTGGGATGAAACGTCCTGGGATGAAACGTCCACTGGATGAATCGTCCGGGATGAATCGTCCGGGGATGAATCGTCCGGGGATGAAACGTCCTAGAATCCAATTGAGGGTTGGAGATTTCGTTGCACCATTGCGATTTTAGTTTAAACGTCCGTGGAAGCACCCATCGTGAATTGTGGGATTGCTGGAAAAGGAGTTTTTCCAGCGAAGACGTCAGCAGCATTTCAATAACCGATCAGAATATCTTAATTAATTAATTACTACAGTTGTTGTTATTATCAGTTGACAGAGAACTGTCTAGTTCGTTAATGCTGTACATAATCATCCGAATACCTGACTCATAGTTTAAAGCCCCACGAGAAAATTGTTTTTTGGCCTTCATAGAAATTTTGTAGAGAAATGTTATTAAAAACTCTCTGCACCAATTAATTGCTTGTGAGAAAATTTGATGGCTGATCAAACCGACTTATGCAGGAACTCGATCTACTTCTGAAAGACAGAATGTAAAATGAATAATAGTTATATGCATTCATTATCCAAAATAATCGTTATCCAAGTAAAATACCAGCGTAGGCCTAGTATGCGGATACTGCGTTTAATGTCGTCACCTCGGAAACCAGCCAGACACATGAATCGAACGATGAATGAAGAAAACGAGAATCGACGGAGGGCACTCGATCCTATATGCAGATTAATTGACCGAAATACAATCGTTCTCTTGAAAGATCGTAATTAAGTAATTAACGATCATTGTAGCTATAAGATGTGGTAAAATTTTGAATATTAGATTAAGATTAAGGTAAATCTATGGTTGAGTATGTTTGACTTTGTACAGCCCCTATTATGCTAATGGAGCTGTGCGACCTATCTCTGAAGGATTGGCTGGCAAGTAACCAAACCATCAGCGTTGACATCCTGGAGAACATGTTGACCTTCACTTTGAACATCGCTCAAGGAATGGAGCACCTTCACTCGATCGGGGTACGTATCAACGCGCGCGCGCACACGCACACACACACGCACACGCAAACACAAACACACACAAACACCTACATACACATATACGCAAACACGAACACACACATACGCACAATCAATCAAACACAAATACAAGCACACATGTAGAAGACACACGCGCACGAACACCCTCAAATAAACTTGTAGTGTTCTTCTGTCGATTACATAATAATGATACGATCCATTAGACGCGTTTACTTTAATATCCATGCTCATTAAAATATTAATAAGAACACCGACACTGAGGTTAGGAAACAGATGAAACCAGTGTTTAAAGTGTGGAAAATTAAGTGCCTGGACGCCCCTTCTCATTCCAAAAGAAGTGCCTGGACGCCTCTTACCTTTCCATGCAGTCAGTGCTGGCCAATTAGTGGCTGGACGGCGTTTAGATTTTAAAATAAGTGCTTAGACGCCGTCCATGACCGTCCAGCCACACTTTAAGCCCTGGATGAAACTATGATGTTTAGCTTCTGGATAAAAGCGCTTTAACGACGAGATTGTACTGAGATCAACTGAGAACTCAATGCTGCTTGCTTTTAAAATGTTGAAGTAAACGGAGATCGGTCTACTATCTGTTCTATCCCTCTGCTAATATAAACTCTTTTTTTCTATTTGATGCGATATTACAGATCACCCATCGTCGTTTGGCCGCCAGAAACGTTCTTCTGAAGCAAACACCCGGTGGACTCGAAGCCAAACTTATTGGACTGGATCCACCTCTCGATGATGACGATGAAGCAGAGGGAGCAACCGTAAGTCAATCCATATCATTCATATACAGGCTATACCATATTACCATGTACTCAGTATGCATTTCTTAGTCAACTTATTTTATACTGCCATTCTCATTGTCATTACACATTTCTTAGTCAACTTGTTTTATACTGCCATTCTCATTGTCATTATACACATTTCTTAGTCAACTTGTTTTATACTGCCATTCTCATTGTCATTACACGTACATTTCTTAGTCAACTTCTTTAGTATAGCCTACCATTCCCATTCCGCATTCCTCAGTCAACTACTTTTCATACCCCATCCTCATTTTACGTGTTTGCTAGTCAACTTGTTTTATACTCCATCATCATTATTCATTTCTTAGTCAACTTGTTTTGCAACACCGTGTCGCAATCGTAATCTCCAAATGTCTGTTGCGCTACTCGAAAGCCAAGCGCTGGTCACCAGCTTATTCACGAGCGCTGCGTTGAGTCAAAAGGTTGTCCGTAAGAGTATAGTCCATGGTGGTCCGGGTCGAGACAACCTCATTACGCTGTTCCTTACGATATTCTATAGCCCGTAGGCTACATATCAAAACAGCGGCGCCCGCAGACGTACGCACGTACGCAAGTGCGTACAGCGCGATGACTAAAAAAAAAGGTCATCAGTTTTTTCGTTTTTCGGCGGATGGAAAAGGTATGTTTTTATGTTTTTGGGAATTTTTTGGCTGATGACTTAAAAAAGGTCATCAGTTTTTTCGGCGGATGGAAAAGGTATTTTTTGGGAATCTTTGACTGGTGGCAAATAAAAGGTCATCAGTTTTTTCGGCGACCCTGACGACAATTTTTTCCCTGTTCACCCTCCATCGAAAATTTCTGTGCGTACAAGAAAAAAATCCTGCGGGCGCCGCTGTATCAAAACGTTGTGCTCATATACATATAGCAACAATGCATTTGGGAACTAATTATACAAAATGAGTAGGCCTAGTTGAACAATCTTTACAGAGAGCAAACCAACTCTGTGTGCATAAATTTCTCTTTCCAATGTGCAAACTTGTTGTCGTATGTAACTGCATATAGGGGCAGTCCACCGTACCTATCAAGTGGTTGGCACCCGAGACGTTGGCCACGTTGGGCAGCTTAAAACCGACATACGATGAAAAAACAGATGTCTGGTCGTTTGGAGTAACCGTCTGGGAAATCTATTCGCAGGGTAAGAGAAAGATATTTTACAACATATTTTTGTGGGGCGCGGTGGTGTAAGTCGCCGCGTAGGGACTTTGGGCAAGACCTTCACTCAATCGCAATTGCTCAGCGCTTCGGCGTGAAATTCCGACGCAGTGTCCGCTCAGCAGTCGGGAGCGCCTCTGAGTAGAGATCATGAAGGGGCGCTATAACAAGTGCACATACAAACAAACAAACACAGCACAATTTGGCGTAGCATGAGTTGTAGTAGTATGGCACCTCAAACCCTAGAATGGCATATAGCACACAGTGACATAAAGCAGTAGGCCTATAGCCTACGGTGTAACAGTAACATGACGCAATGTAAATCAAGACTGCACAACTAAACGTGACACTTCTATAACTACATGTACATAGACATTGTGCTATAATAGGCCTATGGCTATTTTCTTATAATTCAAGTAGATCTACATTAATCATCGGTTTACAACATAATTATGATGAATATGCTCAAAGAGATACGTCATAGCAATGATAGCATACTAAACCGCCCGCAACTAAGCTAAACATAAAAATGTGCATAGCACCTTAAAGGACCAATCTCTGGAGGACAGAATTTCTTTCTACGACTTGGAATGCAACAGCTTCCAGCTGATGCACACGAAGAAACTATTCTCAGTTATTATATTATTCACCTATATGGAACAGGGCTGTTTTAAAGGAATTTTTTGAACTGCACAACCCTTTCCTTCCTTTCCCATCCTTCATGGTAAATTACTTCCAATCAGGGAACATTGACCTTTTTTGCTAGTTTTAACTGCACAGAACTTGTGACAGAAGTGCATTTACAACTACACAAATCCATTTAGAACTGCACTTAGTGTGTGCAACTGCACGTTAAAAAAGCCCTTATATGGAGCTGTCCGCTTTAATTTATAAAGGTGAATACAGGCGCTATGTTATTCTGTAATTCTTTTCTCATTCTACTAATGTATAAATAGTGCAGACATTCATCTAGGCCTACAGCGCATGTGAAGCGATAAAACGTTGCACAGTGTCGATACTGTTTATGAGCGAACAGCAACTTTTTAATAGAACAGATACATGCATGAAAACATCAACAGACACATGGATAGACTACAATGTCATTAAAATAATGCACACACGCACACATACACACACTTACACACACGTCAACACACATGCTGATATACATACATGTACGTAGGCCTATGACTTTGGTAGGCCTGAATGAAGAGAACCGTATAAAAATCAAAGGTGAAAGACTGACCTTTCGTCTTAATATGCAAGATTGATTCGTCAGCTGGTTCGACTGACCACCAAACGATGACGTCATGGTTCCTCTGTCTTTTAGGTCAGAATCCGTATCCGACTAAGAAGAGCAACGATGTTCGTTCACTTATTCAGAAAGGTCATCGGATGTCTTGTCCTCCAGACTGTCCATCGGAATTGTTAGTATAGTCCGTCTATTCCATCACCCAAAACGATATCGCGGCAAAACTATAGTATCGGGGACCGAATGACGATGTTAACCCTAATCCTAATTCTAACCAACCCTCACGACGCCTGACCTGACCCTAACCGACCTGTCACGTCGGTCCTCGATACTATAGTTATGCCGATTACGTCAGATTTATCAATCGCTGGTTAAGCTATTTGGTCAGGATCGATTCAGATTTTGAGCCTGACAAAAGACGCTAATAGCTTTAGTCGGACTATTGTTTGAACTCGAGAGATCAATCAATCTTCTTGTATAAAAATGTGTAACCTACTTTGTATGATTTTACTTTAAAAAGTTGATAAGTGTAATAGTTATGTGTTAGAGTTAGGCGGTAATTAATGGTCTAGATCTATACATTAGCTTATAGGCCTATAGAGTATAGACTAACACCTAACGAGAATTGCTGCTGTAGGCTATTGTTTCTCTCCTGCATTCAATATTCAACCCTCCAGACTCTTCTCTATGCAACATAATAGGTTCTTGTCTCTCAATACGCCTCATCAATCTATCACATCACAACTGAACTGCAGATCTGTCTAAATTCTTCTTACAGTAATATCATCTCAAATGTATTACGTGTTCGATATGAATTTCCATGGATTCATAATTTTCTTTATGTAGGAACTCCGAACTAGGTAGGATAGGCCTATATATATGTCTTTAATGTTTTCTGTTTCATTAAATTCAAAATCCGATAATTTGTCTCTCGAGGGTAAAACTCTCACACGTATCTGCCACCTCAGCTTGTTTTTAAACTACATGTCCTTTTCTTAGATCGCTACGTACGGTGCGTTTTCTCACTTGGCTGATAGATATCTTCCGTTCAACCTCATAATAGGCCTAACCATAATAACAACTCAGAGTGAAAGTTTTGTAAAGTGTCATGTTTTGAATAAACTGCTGCCTTACATTCATTTTATTCCTTGTTTTGTGATATATCACAGATTTGAAAAAGCCGTGAGCCCATGTTGGAATGCCAGCCCTAAGAAGAGACCGAAGTTCCAGGCTGTTGTTAGGTCAATTGAAGAGTTTCGTAGAGGTTCATCTGGAGCAGACAACGTTTACTACGCGGCTGAAGATGACCTGAGGCAAGGGCCGCAAGGCAATGATGATGAAATGTACGTGGACGCCAGATAGAGAGAAATATATACATCCACTCCAGGACACTCAGTTGCTGGGACAGTTTAACTCATAAACTCTGTAAAAGCTCTAAGATTAAAATAATATTCTGAGTCTTCTGCTAACTTTTTCGGCAGTCTCTCCGAATGCAATGGATGCGTTGCAAACAATTTCTTTATCTTATATTATCCTAACTGACCTCTGATCATTGTGATTTTATGCCATTTGTGTATATATAGTTTCCATTATACGTGTAGAAGCAGTCTGATAATATTTTCTTAGCATGCATTTAATTAGTTCTTTTAACCCGATGGGTGAACTTCACACGGAGTGCACCATCTTGTGTTATGATTTGGCGTTTCGCTAGAGGGGCTAGAGGAGGCTAAGCCCCCCAAAATGGCCATCCGCTTTTTTCTACATGTATAGGCTTAGCGGATGAAAATGGAAGACTTCCATGATATTTCCACCGAATGACTAAAAAGTTCGTCAGAATTTTCGGCGGATGAAAATGGAAAATTTCCTCCACGAGGATTCATCTCCCCCCAAAATGAAATCCTGGCGCCGCCACTGCAGGCCTATACCCAATACGATGGCAGAGGCGACAATCAAAGTTGAAAACAGTCAGAAGGACACGACACAGAAAATACAAATAATTTTTGCTTTGCTACAAAGTCCATGGCATCACCCCACACTGTTAATCGATTGTATTAGCAAAAACTGTTTCAATTTCGAATATTTTGAAGAGTTTTTGTGCCAGGTCGAGTCAGTGTTAGCAGCCTCGCTGTCGATGGAGTTGACGTTGTCCTCGTAATTGATGCCGTGTTTCGATGGCCCACCGCGACTCCACGTCCACCACATCCCTCTAAACATCTCGCCCCTTCATCCCCCTTCTCATCCCACGGCCCAACAACGCACAGCACATAAATAAAATAAATAAATTTAAAATTAATAATAATGGGCTTGCGGGATTTTAAGCCATGGCGTCCGCGCCAGGGGCCCTCCTGCCTTTGCGAGGAGCTTACGGGGTTTTACGCCACGCCAGAGGCCCGGCAGGTACTAATACAAATAAACTACAAACACAACAACAACAAAAACAAACAGCCACCCAACTGTCACTCTTGACAATCCCCCTCAGGCCAATCCTCCCAGGTCAATCCTTTCAGACAGTCATGCAGCGGTTCCTAAAGCAACACAGAAAAGATAATAATACATGTAGATTGTAGAGCGTATACATGTTATCACAAAAATTATGTTGTATCATTGTAAGAAGAAATATAGTTGGCCGACAAGACTATCCTGCTTGGCCTTGTTTGGGTGTGCCTCGTTTGTTGGCTAATTGATCCAGCCATAGTTGTTTAAAACTTTTTATTCATTTTTTCAAAAAACGACGTTTTCCGTTTTTTCTATATTGTATCGTTTTGCAGCACTGGATCCAGCTGCATGCTAGCTGGATAGATAGATCAATGTAGGCCTATGAATGGATGAACAATTAGCAGAATAGATCAATATATAAATAGGCTATAGGCCTATAAACGGATAAATAAACAAATCGATTCTTGCCTTAATGAGCAATCACGGCTTAATTCGTGCGCTTGACGCTCGCCTTTCCTCCCACTCGGAATTTCCATCAGGATCAGGTGATTCGATCAAGTCCGACCCAACTTCTAGAGTCTAGACCATGGTTGAGCCCCGTCTTCAGGTAATTTTCATCTTGTTTCCCATTTCTAAACGAAATAAGACAGAACAGCGCCCATGTAGGCCTACAAGTAAGGTCATAACGTGGCTCTCCAATCTGCGGAATCGATATTTATTTATTTCTCCATTTCTACAGCGCCCCTTCAAGCTCGGTAGGTCTACTCAGATGCGCTCCAGACTACACATAGGCCTAGTCATCATGTGTGCGACCAAATGCTACATGCGTGACGTCATGATGAGCTTCGTTAGTTTTTGTCCACAAAATGACTTCGTTTGTCCCAAAATGTAAACGACGTCAGGTTAGGCCTATAGCAGGGGTTCTCAAACTTTATTTTTATTGTACCCCCAAGTAATAAAATCGAATGATGGCGTACCCCCGGGTCCAGCAAAGTCAGATCAGAAAAAAATGCCATTGTGAAGTTCCCCTTGCAGTGACAACTGAAAGTCCATTTAATTATTAATGACATCGTTTATTAGAGTCGTATACAGGGAGCAAATTTTTATTGGGAATCATATAACTTTAGAAACAAATTTAAAAGGGAAAATCGGTTTACACCCTCTGTAGGGCCTAATGTAATGTAAATCTTCGAGAATTTCTCAGCGCCCACAAAAGCCACGTCAGGGAGACCAGCTTATTCACCGGCGCTATATCAAATCAAGTCCGCAATAGCCAGAGCTGCCGTTTTCGTTCCGGTGCCAGGTCAAAATCCGGGGAGGTCAAGCCGAGGAGACAGCGTGGTGCTACGGTGGTTGTCGGTGAAGGTGGTAGTTGGTAGATGGAACCTGATTGGAATCTGGATAGGATAGGTTGAAGAGCTCGGTTTTCAGTCGTGAATGGAATGCAGCAGAGAAGAGTGCAAGCGGTGGAGAGGTTGAATTTGGAGGTGAGACTGCAGGAGAGATAGGAGGGTGAGCGAACAGGCGGAGGTATGTTGGGAGTCCGTTCCAAAGAGCTGATGCAGCATAGACTAAGGAGCGGTTGCAGAATTTCAGAGAGGATGATACTGGAGGCCGAGAGAGAGAAAGATATGATGATGAGCGCGTAGCCCTGTGCGGTTGGATGGTGATTATTTATTTTATTTTTTTTCCTCAACCAAAACAACAAACAAACATGATACAATTATGGCATTGAATAATACATTAACATAATTTGGTGAAGAAGGGGAGACCCAGAAGGGATAGAAAATCCCGCCAATAGGGCCACCCATAATTCATGTAAAATATAAAAGAAAAACATGACAGAGCATTCAATTGTAGGAATAAAAAAATGATGAGGGAGAGAGAAAAAAAAATTAAGCAATTGACATTTCTGTATATAACGAGAAAAACAACTCTTAACTAATGACTTAACTAAAGACTTAACTAAGGACTTAACTAAGGGCTTGACGAATGTAGGAGGGCTGAGAGGTTTGAAGAGCGTTGTAGGTTAGAGAAACAATTTTGTAATGGATGCGCTGAGAAACTTATAAGAAATAGCCAACTTATAAACTTAGTGCTGTGGGCTTGTTTAGACTAGCACAGGTTTTAAAAAATCTGGTTTAATATTTGTCAATTTCAAACGCAAATTACCCCATGTTTGTTTTTTATAGCAAGAATAGTTTAAAAACCAGTTTCACCCAGATATGACGTGCTGAAAGGAATCGAAAAATTTAAAGCTAGACCAGGAAATTAATCCTTGGGCCAATTCAGCTCTCCGCTATTTGAGTTCTATATAATATACAGGCTGATAATTTCTGGCTTTGGTAGGCCTATACACTCATCCATTTATACATTATTTGTTTCAACATTATAGTGGTAGGCCTAAACATAAATATGTTGCATGCATTGTATAATATGTGAGTTTAATTATATGCTGTGAAAGAAAGAAATGACGAGGCTGTTATACGTTGCAACGTTAACAATTATTGCTGATCAAAGAAAGATGGACACAAAGTCCATAAACTCAAAGAAAATTAATATTTCTGGAATTTTTCGCGTACCCCTTACCGGCGCCTGGCGTACCCCCAGGGGTACGCGTACCGCAGTTTGAGAACCCCTGGCCTATAGGCTTCTTTGGGGAAATTTACTTTGCTATGTCATAATGCTGGAGATGACGCGCGTGTGTTTCGCCCATCGGTCACTTTTGCTATGGCAATATAATTAGTCACCGCAGTTCTGTTTGCGACATACTGTCACATACAGAAGCAAAGGCAGACAAAAGGACCTTCGAATTTTAGGCCAAACTGTTAGGAGGCAAATTTGACACTTTTAATGTTGAGCGGTCTTAATAAATGCGCGCTAGATGAATATTTAAAAAGCCAAATTCGTGAACAGCTGATAGAGTAAACAATTAAACGAGAACGCCCACTGCAAAATCAAATTTTCTGATCTTTCATCTAGGAGGCCTAGGCCTGCTTCTTTTATACTTTATAACTTTCATATTCACTTCTTAGCACTTGCATAAAGTTAATTTCTCATTTCATAATAATACTTCATGTTAATCATTATTTGGTTAGGCCTAATGATCGATTATTTTCGATCTTTGAAACGACGGCGAACGTCGGCGATAAAAATCTCTCACTTACATTATACCAATAATTTCTTTTCACTTCGATGACCAACTGCCGTTCAGTTGGAGAACAGTGTTAATGGTCTTCGCTTTCTTTTTTCCATCATCTCTGTACGTCGTATTTTATTGCTCTTTTAATCTTTTTGTCGTCGTTTTCTTCGGCATTTTCACAGTTTTAGACAGAAATGAGCAACGATTCCGAACTGACGAAAAACAATTAAAGGCAACTACGTCATTTTGTGATGTCATATTTGAGAATTATGACGTCAGTTGAGTTTTAAATAAGAGGGAAATCGCAACGGGTGTACGTAGTACGTAATCCTTTAATTGTGACAACTCAAATGCCGCGTTTCTGAGCACAATTAGTCTATCACTGAAAAACACGAAATATGCCTAATCAGTGTGCATGCTCTTAGACACGGTGTAGTTTAACCGTTTAACGGTGTAGTTTAACCGTTTAACGGTGTAGTTTAGTTAAGTTGCTATAGCTGCGGCCTGATTTTCTTAGATAACATCGACTCAATTGTGTTAGCGTAAAAGGGCGAACATCAATCTCATAATATTAATCTTTATAAGACTTTTTATTTCTTTGAAAATATAGATTAATCTGTATAGATTAATAACGGCGTCGCTGACAACTAGAGTTGACTTATCTCTCCGTTCCTCCCTCAATTACTCCCTTCATGGACAGAGACTTCGGCGGGACGGGGGGGAGGTCCTCTCCAAAGTTTGTGATGAGGAGACGGAGATGCTTATCCCCCCCCCCATGTTTCATAAATACTTCAAAAACATCATTATAAATTTCTACGGTGTCATCCACTGTTTATTTATGATGAGCAATTTGTTAAGATGACAGCTTAAAATGCTACGGTTAGTGTGCAAATTTAAAACATTGTAAACAATTGGGAGGAGACACTCTGATGCATGTGGCGCTTGTTTCAGCATTGAAAAATGAGCAATTTTATTAAGATGACAGCTCAAATGCAAATGCTACCAGTACCGGCACATGGTGGATTTTTTTTAAATCAAACAATGGGGAGGAGACATTAATTTTATTGAAGCCTCAAACCATGTCTTTCAGCAAACAAATTATGAGAAACTTTTTGAACAGGCACCTTTATAATCGGCGCTTTTTTGAACTGGCCCTTTTGATGGTCGCCCTTTCGAAGTCGCCCTTTGGATAGGATACCCAAAAAGCACCGGAGCGAGACTTTCATGCAGTAGATTGCAGAATCCACTAGTCTAGCTACATGTAGGCCTATGTCACAGGCTATGCAGTCCATAGATTGGCTCCGTTAATGCTAGCATCATTATGGATACAAAGGTTAGAGAAGCCGATGATCCATCCCTCTGGACGAAAGTAGGCAAAACTGAGAACTTGGCTGGCATTATAGGCGACTGTTGACATGCACAATATCTGCCTAGCAACAATTAAGGCAGTGTATCGTGCACTGATTATAAGCATCTCCGTCCCCTCATCACAATCTTTGGAGAGGCCCTCCCCACCCAATTAGTGTTTCATGTAGCACTGATTTACTGGAGTATTAAAATAATGAAGAAGAAACGGGTTCGAAGTCTTTCAACAAGCAAACTAGTCCTGTTAACATAATTTGGGAAGTCTGAAACATGAAATATTTATCTGACTGAAGTTGGTGATTAGTGTTTCATGCAGCACTGATTTCAAAATGGCACAGGCTGTAGGCTACTGAAACAGGTCTATGTTACTATGCACCAAATCTATTTGTGGACGTCCGCACTGGTCACAACCCCTCTCCCTTGTCCGCATTTGGATGACCCCTCCCTCCTCACTGCCGACGTCCTTATGGATGCCCCTAAACGCGAAAAGATATATAGCCTACGATCCATCTTGCGGTCTACGTGTGTTACTGCGCCATATAAATTGTTGTAATTATTATTATTATCATTACGTTCTGTCCGACCTTATGTTGTTGGTTCAAAACTTTACAACCAACCGACACTTAGATACACTTTCCAGGGCTTAGCCTACAGTGGTACTGGACGGTCATGGACGGCGTCCACGCACTTATTTTCAATTCTCAACGTCGTCCTGCCAAGTATAATTATTATTAGGCCAGCATAGCCTGGAAAGGTAAGGGGCGCCCAGGGACTTCTTTATCGACACTTTAAGCACTGGGTAGCATTGTGTCCTGCGTACGGTACTGTGAGTTTCCATTTTCTTTGTGTTTTGCAAGATTATTCGTTAGAAAAATGAATTATTAGTGGACTACAATGACAGAATCAAATATGACAAACTGAAATTACTGCTGCTGCTGGTTTGAAATCTTAATAAAATGTAACTGGCAAGTAAGTAAGTTTATTCTTTATTATACCAACTGCATAACCACACTTTGGTCTCTTCATAAAATCACGCCACGATAAAAAATTTGGTCTGCTGAGTGTGCCAGGAGTTAAAAACGTTTGCGAGACACTGTCATAAACCAAATCAGCCAAATGACAAAACTATAATTAATATATAATGCCTAATTAAGAACAGCAAATAAATTACACACAACTAGTCATCTAATTTATCACAGACTGGCTAAATATACCATCAGAACATTCAACTCCCTAATACTTTATCTGGGTACAAACAATAGTATCTTACATATTTCATACATGAAATACCGTATATGCATAGCCGAGTGTACGACTATCAGAATCCTTGGTTATGTACACACACAAATATATGTATACTATATACATATTACATATGTATGTACAGTTTGTATACATAAATCAGTGGTTCCCAACCTTTTTTGACCTTAGAGCCACTTTTTCTTCTTTGAAGGACATTAGGGGGCCAGAAGGCCAAAATTTAGTTAACCAAAAGCATATAAATTGTTATATAGTTGAATCAAAATAGAATGTTTGATGCCATTTATAGACGCCAGAATAAAATATTTTGTAAAGGAAAATAATTATGTGTTCTATCCTGTCCAGATTGTCAATTTTCGTCGTAAACTTTTGTTAATTCTTTGAGAGATGCGGGCCATTTTTAGGCCTGGCAGGCCACTTTTGGCCTGCGGGCCACGGGTTGGGAACCACTGACATAAATATATATGCAAGCGTAGGTGCATACCTAAGAAATATAGTTTTGCAAACAGCAAATTTCAAAGATATAATGGAATGACTTCAGCAAATGTTCAATATTTCTAAAAAAGTGCAAACAGATTGAACTGCACATTCTGTAAATTCTCTATGACAGCGACCTGTACGAAGTTTTTAACAGGATCTGGAGAAACTAAAATATACAATAATACTTGATGCTCCAACACCCAACCTTGCAATTATAATCATTATTATATTAACAAACAAAAAATATATAAACAATAGAAAAGGACATTGGAATACTGAATAAAGTAGAAAATAAAGACAAAGGTCATTAACACATTGGCCACCAGCTACGAGTAAACTCATAGTTATTATGTCTCCCGTAGGCCTACACTAGACTGGTCCACAAGTCATAGCCAAAAAATTAAGTTGTTAGAATTCTTTCTCCACAAGGCTTATTTTTGTCTCCTTGGAATAGATAGTCTCCCTGTAAAATTTCAGCCTGATTGTGCAACATTTAGAGGTCAACCCATTCTGAACATTTTACTTGAGTGCTGATAATGTCTTTACGTCATGTTAACCGTCGTTATTAGACTAACATGGCTTCGTCTAATTTGAGATCCGACCTAGTGCACTGGCCATGGGAAAACCAGTCTCTCGATTGTCTGCTGCAAGATACCACGAAGCCTGGATGCACAACAACTGCTTCAGTTTGATCATATCACTAAAGGGAGACCCCTTCCGGAAAGTCACAAAATGGCCTATGATGCAGTTGTTTGTATTTGGGTGCTTGCCAGAATACAAACACAGCTGGTGTGCAAGGAAACTGCCAAAGCTTTACCAGAACTACCTACCTCTGACGATTCACAGACCACTATAAAGAGAAAGTGACAGGATCAAGAGTGATCTTCAAAAATTGTTCGATATTGCCTCAAAGGATGCGATGACAGAAATCCAGCAAGACTAAGATCGTGATATCCTTCGAATAGGTCCTACAAAGAGCAGACGTATTTTCCAGCAGCATGAGTGGAGTAAACTTAAAGACAGCAGCAAAAGAAAGCAGAAAGAGGTAACTGCAGGAAAAATAGAGAATAGTGAAAACTGAAATGAAGAACGCAAGACAAAAGGCAGTTTTGAAGCAGCAGGTGAACTTTTTGAGTTGGCGTATATACATGTAGAAGTATTTGATAACATTGATGAGTATCAGACAACCTAGTCCTAGTGCGTATGCAATACATCTACACTCTACAATGGCTCCATAAAAAGCTGCTACTAACTGCCCCATTATTAAAAAAAGATCCAAGAACATCATCCAGTCCTCTTTAGTTTAGTTGTTGGTGCTTTGTATCATGTTGGCCTTCCAGACCGTGATCCTTGGTCTGTAGATGGAGGTGTCACACTGGCGATTGGTTATGACATTAATTTCAGAAATAATATTTTCTAGAAGTTCGGAATAAAAGAAGGACAAGAAGCAGCTATAGGTGCAATGGAAAAACAAGAGTGCACACTGGCAGGCCTGCTATTACCTCACTGAGAAGGCAAAATGTTGTCCAGCATCGACGGATCAAAGGAAAATATGGACCGCAAAGCTACTATTGTCACAAAAAATTGTCAGGAAAAACTCTTGGCAATCCCAAAAAAGGTGAACGGCATTCAAGAAGGTCAATGCCAGTGTTGAAGTACGGTAATTGAGAAGTGGAATCTCCCCAGACATCGCTAAATGTCGCTCAGGTCATACATTAACCATTACCGAACAATTTAGCTACATCTGTCCAAATAGCATAAAAAGTGTCAAATGGGTTGACCTCTAAATTTCATTTTTTTTAAATAATTTTTTTTGTGATTATTATAATCATAATAAGGAACAAAACAAGCCTTGTGGAGAACTGAAATCTGCTAGATGAATTTTGTGGACCACTCTAGCCTACACGCCAGCTAGTAGTCAAATACATAGTGCTATACGCAAACACTGACGCACGCCCAATAATTTGCCGGTGAACAAAAAGCCCTCAGTAAACGCTAGTTACCCCAGAGGGGTGGGCTGGACCGAGTCTGGGCAGGGGCTGGGTGTGGAGAGGGTGGAGCTGAGTGGGATGGTGGTGAAAACCTGAAATCGGGTGGGTGGTGTGAGAATTGAAAGCTAGGGTATGAGAAAAAATTGAATTTACCACAAAGAGGTGAGGGCTGTGCTGGGGCTGGAGCAGGGTGGAGAACAGAGTGGTGTGGGCCCAATGTGAGGTGGGAATGCGGTGTGGCGGATGGGTTAGGTGGTGACAGCATGGGGTATTGTGAGACCAAGGTGGGAAGACAGGGTAGGGCAAAAAATTTAACCCCGAGAAATGGGTAGGGTGGAGGATGGAGTGGTGTTGGGCCGAAGGTGAGGTGGGAAGGCAGTGTTGCGATTGAGCCGAATGGTGGCAGCATGGGGTTTTGTGGGACCGAGGCGGGGCAAGGTGGGATGGCAGGGTGGGATGAAAAACAAAAATTTACCCCACAGGGATGTGGGCTGGGTTGGGCAAGACAGTGTTTGGTGTGGTGGAGTCGGAGTGGGTTCCAGTGAGATCAGGGTAAAAACAAAGTGAAACATTATTTCTTTCATGAATTTCATAAGTTAAAAATTTTGCGTCTTTTGTCCGGCATAGCAGTTACAATAGCCGTGGCGGTCAATGTTCTAAAAAAAAGCTGGAAAGGTCATCAAAAAACTGGGGCAAAAGAAGCTTTAAAAGTACAGCAACATAAAACTGACAGAATCCCTAAGAAATTATTTCTGCTTACAGACCTGGCCCGAGTGTTTACTAGAGTGATGCTATACAGAGAACTTGCACCAAACTGCAAACGTTTACATAAAACACTTAAACCTTGGAATAAACTCACAGCAACTCAAGAGATAAAGGTATGCAACTCTAAATAAAGTAGGACGTACCAAGGTATAACTGTAGTAACGGCTTACCAATTAGAATCTGGCCAATATCACATACAAGATCAATCTATTCAATGTCATATACGAGTTCAAGATAATGCAGAACAGTTTTAAAGCTTTCACTGTATAATATATTCGATCGCAGAATTTCAAATTGAAACTAGGGCTAACGTCCTGTATAAGATACTTCATAAAGATTTAACTGTATGATATAAAACTTGTTGAACTTCCTGACAGCAAATCTAAGGCTGCACAGCAAACAAAGAACAGACGAAAAGCATCTTACACAGAAAGTACTAGACTTCTAGACATGAACCATCAATAAATTATGTAAAATAAGATCTCAACTGCGTACATATCGGTAGTGTAACTGGGCATTTACACAGAGCCTATTACACAGCGCGCTTTCCAGGCTGTACCATGTAACTAAAGAGCTGTGTAACTGGGCATTTACACAGAGCCTATTACACAGCACAGCATGGCAGGCTAGGTAACAAAAGAGCCCATACAGAAACAAATTCATCTGAGATGCATCAAAGCCAGGGCTTAAAGTGTGGCTGGACGGTCATGGACGCCATCCAGGCACTTATTTTTCCACACTTTAAGCACTGATCAAAGCCAGCAATTCAACGTTAACACGCAAAAATATAATGCAACCTAACTAGAAACTGGATAGATATGCTTGTACTATTCATATCAAACCTCATTGGTCAATACCCAATTCAACTCATAAACATGAGTAATGTAAGAAGAAGAGCTAAGAATAATACAACATATTTAAGTGGACCCTCTTCAACCAAAGGCATTAATTGCATGACTAATGCCAAAGGTGCTCACAGTCGTCATTTTTTTTCTTATCAAACTTTCTTGAGCATGGCCTGGTATGAATCAGCTAAATGAGACAGTAAGATCACGAATTAGTGGTTTCAGAACAGCACTTCTCAGAAAGTTCTTAAAACTACAGCGCACGCAAGCATACGAATGCATACAAAACACAAACCTTCCAGTAAAAAATTAAGAAAACATAAAACAATTCCACAAGTTTCTTCAAAGCAGCTGTTGTCCTCAAATACTCAATCTAACCTAACAAAAACCAAACAAGACCAACGGAATTATTAGAAATCCAAGAAACAACAATTGATCAATACAAGGCTATGCTCATGCAAGAATGCCAGGACAATATGGCCTTTTCATTTCACTAAAATTAGCCATTGATGAAAATCATTCATTTCTGGCTGTGCATCTTCTTTGCTACGTCGTAAACGTAAGTGATGTCTGGCCGCTGCTTTGGGTCCGAGTTGATGCACATGTCAACGAGGTTGCGTAACTAAAACAGAAGTAGTAGGACAACAAATGGAGATAACACAACTTAAAACATATAATAATCTACACGGTGTCCGGATGAAAAGTAGAACAAAAAAGTGTCAAAACTCAGTCAAAACTTTTAGGATTTGTCTGAAATTTTAAACACAACAGGAGTGACCATATTTAAATGAGATCCTAAAGCTGATTAGAAATATTCGTGAGTTTTTCACGACCGTAGACATAGATGCAACTGTTCGATGGTTCGGTCGATGATCACCTGGTCAAACAGCTGCCACTCTTCAATCACACACGCCCTACAGTTATCAATGTCATGAATACTGGAGCAAAAAACGCGCTCCTCCAGTACATACACCAGGATCGAGGTCTCGACTGCTAGGCGGCCACAGTTGCGGGTATGAACCGGAGTGTCTCCCGGGACAGCTAGCACACTACTACGTCTACGGTCGTGTGTTCGTGAACAAAAAGGACATTTCTGACACCGTACATAGCAGAATTTTACTTCCTTTCAGTCTTTGTATGTTGTAAAGTTCAATTTTTCGGTGCTGCATTATAAACGCTCATAAATTTGAAAAACTCACAAATTTTTCTAATCAGCTTCAGGATCTTGTGTAAATGTGGTCACTGTAGTTGTGCTTAAAATTTCAGACAAACCCTAAAAGTTTTGACCGAGTTATGACACATTTTTGTGTTCTACTTTTCATCCGGACACAGTGTATAACTATAAATGAGAATGTGGCAGGTGGTGTGTGCATGTGTGTCTGTCCAGAATGCACATACCACAGATTCGCAGCTATTGACCTGAAACTTGCACTTGGACAGAAGAACACCAAGACCACCCAGTGGAGGGGTTGGCGAGTCCCCTCACCCTGGGGGCTGGGTAATGGAAAAAACAAATTTCCATGTTTCTAGACCTTTGCCACAGTTTCGAGGCTATTCACCTGAAGCCTTGCAGCCACCAGGACCACCCTGCCCCCCAGTCCCACAGTTTCATGAATTTGTTCACATATGATGCAATACGTAATGTGAATCATCCAAATTTGTAATCCTACTTAAACTTTACAGTTAAGGTAAGAATCCATAGAATTTCGTTGCATTAAGGAATATTTTGAAGTTAAAAAAAATGGTGCTGTGGTTGCTTTATTTAAACTTGCACTGTATAATGCAATGACTGTAGCTCTATCATAAAGCATAATTTTATTATTTAGGTCATGGACCTTCCTCTGCCACATTGAAATACACTTGACATGATCAGCCTACACAGTGGATTGGAGGATGGTTGGTTAGGTTGCACATCTCCAGATATAAGATCACGTGATTAGAATAGACTAATAAAATAAAAGACTGAATAAAAGACTGCACACAGTGATTTAAAAGTAAACATAATAAATAAATAAATACTCATTTGCTAAAAAACATTAACAACTTCACTGTTAGGTCATACCTCTTGGGAGTATTTATCGCTTGGAAGAGGCGGATAATCGCACTGTTCAATCTTCTTACATAGTGAATAGAGGTTCATTTTATCACCATAGAAAGGAGACTGCAATGCGGCCATCTGGTGAACAAAAACATACAACAGGTGAGTGAATCAGCAGCAAAGTAGCAGATGAAAAATCTGCTCTACGCATAAGCATACAGAAATCAAAAGTTCACACCACTGATCACTGTAGTCCCAAACAATCACTAATGAAAACGTCTTCATTACTATTTCTTTACGCATCATCCTCATCATCATCATTATTATTAGAATTGCTCAGCAGCATTTATAAATATTTGCATGTACTTATTTTTTTAGAACATTTATATAGCACATTAAGTTACCTCTGACCTAACAGATCTTAACAGGAGCATCTGAAGCTGTACAAGCTACTCATCATCGTCATCATCGTCATCCTCCTCCTCCTCCTCCACATCACCACCATCACCATCGTGGTCCTCCTCATCATCGCATTGTCAAAATATAGATTCCTCACATATCAGCTCTGTTACACCAATTTATAATAAAATGTAATTTACAATCAGACTTAAGAGCAGAGCTATCTATATGCGCTCACACTATTGAAGACACCTAAGGTACTAATATGCTCTTGGAGATTTCATATGACAATGGAGGGTTGCTAATTCTTATATGCAAGTTGAAGCCTTGTGTACCAGCACTCATCCTACAGAGAATGCAAATGTAGATCTTCCAGCCAATCGATTTAATCACAAAGCTTAATATTGTGCACATGGGTGTGGACTGACTTGGTGAGCACTGGCTTTGGCAAGTTACATGAAGTCCAGACTCTCATCAAATGGCCATAGATCAGTGCCGTGGGACATGGCAATCATTCGTATAATCTTGATGGCAATCATTCGTATAATCTTGATGGCAATCATTTGTATAATCTTAGCATTATGTCTTATTCTACAATTTGGATTTGGAGGCTGGAAGGTCCAATCAAGTGTAAGTTCATAATAATATCATTTCATCTTCATCACCATCTTTGCCATTAGATTCTGAAGCACAGTCAGTCACACTCACCTCGTACAGTAAACAACCAAGGGACCAAATATCAGATGCAAAGTCATAACCATTCTCGTGTATCCTTTCAGGTGACATGTAGTACGGGGTGCCGACTACAAAATACCAACAAAACCATTAAACCATCATTTCCAAATTTAAATTCACCGGAAGTTAAATTGAACTGATCACCAATGGTTTACGAATTACACACAACAAACTGTCGATTATATTGGACCCACTACACAGTCACCAAGATAGAGCAAGAGTTTTACAGGCGATAAGATTAGTGATCAGTTTCTTTAAAATATGTACATATTTCAATTAATTGTTGTAGCCAGCACCATAGACAACCGTTTCCTATTCATGGCATGCTCTTCAAAAACACTTTTAGATCTTCACCAAACGTCATTTATTTTTAGAGTGCAATTGCCCCATAGACGCTTTGCAGATTTTCCAATGTTAGCATTTTATATTTAGAATAGATTTATCCTAGACTTATATGCACACAATACACATTGCATATATATAAAAATATATGTACATATATAAATACATATACATAGTTCTATTAAAATGCACTCTGCTTATCACACACTACAGAGAAAATTAATATCTTATTAACAAAGCAATCAATACCACAACATAAAGTTTGCTACAAAATATCCTATATTACCTGTGCAAGGCTGACCCAACAGGACTCTAAATGCAGCCTATGGGAAGCTTTTCAGTTCAATAAACAGCTGCCATCATTCAGTTCCTTACTTGCATGGCAGATTAGGTTGCTAATTTCAAACTGCAACTATTGGACAGATGTGATGAGACTACATTGGAACATCAGAAGCATGTACTTCAAGGAGAAAGAAACAGAATGCAATTTATAACTATAGGAGGCAGCAATAACTCTTTGACATAGCCGCCAGCTCACAGAATGCTATCATGTCTCCCGAGATGGTACTGTGTAAAGACCTTTAGCAAATCCTTAATGTGCAATTGCTTAGCACCAGCAATTCACAGAAAGAACGACCTTGGTCAGGCACGTCATCTCAAGATGTAGGCAGAAGACCAGAAGACAAATGACAACTCACCAAGGGAATGTGCAGCAGTTGTTTTAGAGCTGAAAAACCGTCCAAGACCAAGGTCACCAAGTTTAACAGCTCCTTCTGCTGTTATGAAGACGTTTGCTGGCTTGATATCTGCCACAGAAAGACATCCAATCATACATACTTGTACGTCCATGATCATGTAAATATCCAGATAAGTTGCAACACTCTAGAGAGGCAGCCTATGGCAGACAAGCAATCTTAAAAGAATTAAGTTTCTACTTAAGTCTTAAGTAGAAAGGAAGACACAAGTGAATGAGCAGAACAGACTTGGATAGAGTTCCATAAAGCAGTCCAGCAAACGAAAAGCTTATTCACCCCTAAGAAAGGTTCTTTACTTATTTAGGCATGATCAGACAAAGATAATCAGATGATATCATTGAATAATGATAAGTTTGGGGAATATCAATCAACCAATCAATCAATCAACTAATCAATATTCGTTTATTCAGTCTTAAAGCTTGTCCCAGAAACCAGGCTAACATCTAACATCTTGTGTTTAACAAAAACTGATGCTAAAACACTTTGACCACTTACCATTTGAGCACACATGAGGCATGTTTAACACTTCCCTAGAGGTTCAAATGATAAGCATGGTGGCTGACCTGAGTTCTCAGTTTTATAAGCTGTGAGTCCCAATTTGAAGACAATTCTTTGTTGAATCAATACAAAGGCTTACACAGGGTTACATGTTCGTATTTGAATGCATTAGTAATGGCTCAAATTTTTTGAGTTGCTATAGAGTGCCCAGTAGCACTTCAGTCTTCAGTCGGTTAAGGATCAATTCATTGGCCATCATCCAAGAAGACTGTAATGCATCCAATGAAGCAGACAACAGCTGAACCAATGAGTGACATGACATGACGCATTGTCAAATGTAATATAGATTTGAGGATCATGATCATCAGCATAGAAATGATAATATCTCAGTGAGTGATCATCATGAAGTGTCTGCATCGGTGTAGTACATACTACATAATGTAAACAAAAAAAGGACAAACACTGTGGAACCCTATGGAACAAGATATGCCAAAAAGCCTGGGCACCTTTGTCAGGTCACCCATATAAACATGTAAAATAAACTCTCTACACAAAAACTATATGGAGAATATGGAGAATTGGGGATGGTACACAGACAGACATACGAAAGCACATGTAAAATGTATGCAGAAACACGAAAACTTGTTGTATGCCAGGTGACATATGGAGAGGCTTACCACGATGCATAATGCGTCTGGAATGCATGTGGTCAAGGGCACTGCATATCTGGATGAAGTATTTCCAAATCGTCTTCTCCGGAATCAGCCTCTCCTGTTTCTTGAAATGCTAACACAGAAATCAACATTCATCATTGCTTAGTTTACCGTCATACAAATAAGTGGTAAAGTAGTCGAGTTATATGAATTTCTCAGCGACCTACAACCTTCTTCTGTACAGCTCTGCAATGCATTGCTGGTTCACAGATTTCGTTCAGAGGGTCATAGACACACCACTCAAGAAATCATGAAAGACCGTACCACTGACGCTAATTTCTGTCACATGTGATGTCATCGATTCTGTACTTATAATACTGCATGTTTTTTCGATGAAAGCAGAGCATTCAACTCCAATGACTACAGCATCCTCCTTACATACCTCAACACCTTTTATATAGTCAGTCGCTCACCTTTAGACTCACTCCGCTCCTTTCTGGATTGGCTGATTATGATGGTAGCCATGAGATCTGACCTCTCGGCTTGGGTGTCAGTTCCATTAGGTGTTCAGATTTCGGTGCTAGGTCCCTACACTATAGCTTATAGAACTTTCATTTCATATTAAGCAATATTTTGTCTTATCCATTTCTTAGTGTTTTGCACTTTACAAAAGCGTATTCTTCTAGGATTTTAATGCCAATTAGGCCAACAAGAAGTGCTTCAAAGATCTTGAATGTATATAGTTTACACAGCATCATATACTTTGATGCTAAGGCACCAAGCAAAGACACTATAATTGCACCACGAGTTCAAGGACCAACATGGTTTAGCTTGAACATGCACACACGAGACACGTCAGCACTCAACACAGATTTGTCATTGTCCAATAGAATCCAATCTAAAGACATTATAAATCATAATTACACAAAGTCTAAATAAAGAACAGTAGTGGCACAACTTGTTGGCTGCTTAAGTTAAACTGCAGTCAAGAATGACAATATATTGGGAAGTTCAGTAGGTCTTGGAAACTGGACGGAGGTCTATGGATGATCATGAGAAATGACTTCTGACCTTAATCATGCGAGAAAGGTCACCAGCATCAGCAAGTTCAAGGACTATGTTGAGTTCATTGTCTTCGACAAATGACGCCAGATATTTGATGACGTTTAGATGGTCAAGGTGCTTCAGAAGATCGATCTCCTTTATACAGTCCTGCCTTGCCTTTGCATCCATCATCTCAAATATCTGCAATATTATTAGTAAGTGCATAAGCTACCTGGAATAATACATTTATTAAAGCACAAGGATACTAACGCTATATTATGTAAAAATATAAATATATATATGCCTGTATTATCCAGCAGGGATGCATATATATACTATGTAGGCATCTATGCATATTTTATCAAATTAAAATATGCAAAACAATAAGTCAATTTGACAGCATATAATAACTACACCCTGATCTTTAATTTTTACCAGCACACATTTGCTTTTCCACCTTATCTCATTTTCTGTTTGCATCTGTAAAACAATCATGTTTGTAGGACTGTTGAAAGTTCCTACATTAAAAGGTACTACATAAAAGTTCGTGCGACCTGGTGGCTGATCGGTAACGTGCTCGCTCATGGAGTGGGCGATTGCGGTTCGAATCCGGGTAACGACCTTGGGCAAGTTGTTTACGCACACGTGCCTCTGTCACCAAGCAGTATAAATTGGTACCAGCGTAAGCTGGTAAGTAAACGGCAAGTCCTGGAAAATCACTGGCCCCGTGTACAGGACCTTGGGATTCGTCCATTGCCGGCTCAAGAGCCAAGAAAAGGAGATTGAGCGCCTCACCAACGGGCCTTCGGCCCTGGGATGACTTTACTTACTTTTACTTACTTACATAAAAGTTCACTATATGTGCATAAACATACATAAATGATCTACACTTGCCCTTACACATTCCTGTAATGCAACCTTTGGAAATTTTTCATGTACTGCATATTCGCACAGCCACATTACGCTTTGCCATACTTTGACATGAACCCATTTTGGTAGCCTTATTCCTGACCAGGTCGTTCCTCAATATGTCTTAAAATTGTCCATGTTACAAATGACATACACATTACACGCACATTTCGCTCCGTCCTCTTAGATCCTCAGATCGGCTTGACCTCTTTGTTCCTCACGTCAGGACCGCCATGGCTCAATCCAGATCATTTGCCTGCATAGGTCCCTCCCTATGGAATGGTCTTCTCCCATCCGTTCGCTCTGCCATCCTCTCTGGTAGTCTTTCGTCATCTTTCTCTTGTCTAAAGACCTGCCTTTTCTCTCGGAGTTGCACGCACTGGGAGCGCTTCTGAAAGGCTCTTGCTGCAAGAAGCGCTTTACAAATGGTCAGATACGATACGATACGATACGATACATTACATACACACACACCATAGTTGTAAAAACTTTTTTTCTGTTTTTTATTCTCTCCCAAAAAACGTCGTTTTTTTCGTATTTTATTTTTTCCATCGTTAACTTTATTTATTCATTTACTTTCTGTTATTATATTCCTTAATTTATTCCTTATGTTTTCCGCCAACTCTCAAGGATTCAGCTAACATTAAGTCATTATTTCATCGTTTAACATCATCATTTAAGAGATAGCCTACGTATAGTAGGTTCCCAATCAATGTTTCAAAGGTTAAAATGCGGTTTTAGACGCAGCAAAGTCAAATTATTTTCCGTTTCCGTTTTTTTATCGTTTTTTTGTGTTTTTTTATTTTTTCGAAAAAAACGACTTTTTTCCGTTTTTTATTTTGTTTCCATCGTTTTTTACATCTATGACACATACACACATTATACACACACACACAAAGTACTAAGTTCATTCATTCATTCAAGTATTCGAGTTACTCAACAATAGGCCTACTAAATAATATTCAACTGGGTTAATGACTCAACAAGAGCAACCCGTGACATTAAGCACTCACTTGTACTTTCTTCAGTGCTACCACTTGTCCGTTGATTCGACAGCGTGCCCTGTACACAACGCTAAACTGACCTTTGCCAATCTTCTTTTCAATTTCAAAGTTAGCCAGTCGGCAATAAGGACTTTCCACGTTTGACGGAGGGGTGGCAGGAGGCTGTGGACTTCTTGATGCTGGAATATCACCTGGGAGAGGCAATGAACTCTGGCGTGCAACTGAAGGCCAAGACTCGGGAGGTGTTGTAGAACTGGAAGCGGTAGGGGCATTAGTGGAGAACTCGACATCCATTGGTACAGTTGTGTAGTTGGCCATAGCTAGTGTTTAGACATAGATTCTGAATGTGTTTCTAATGCTGTGGAAAGGTGTGGTTCCACCCTGAAACAAAACATTTGAGGTACATACAAAAAAAATACTGATTGAACAGCTGCAACTCAATTATGAAGTGTACCGATATCTTCGACGTACATCACCTTAATATTAATAAAATAATAAAGATGAATCTGGTCGAAAGCCACAAAGGAACCTCATAGCAACAGCATACAAAGGAAATCAGTATAGGAAAGAGACAAGCCTTAGTCAAGATTTGAAGAAGTTAGAATGAGAAGGGTTGCACAGTATATAACCAGAATGCTAACTGAAAGAGAGTTCCATAGTTCAGCAACAGAAAAAATACACTGACCAAAAAATAACTATGTCCATGTTACAACATTCAAAAGACCTGATTAATTAAAAAGTGTTAGCATAGAGTGGGACGCGGTGGTGTAGTGGTAAGTTCGGCGCCATTGTGACCGAAGGGTCGCAGGTTCAAAACTACCTCAAGCCATTGCGTAGCGACCTTGGATAAGTTGCTCACCCACAATTGTCTGGGAGGATGGCAACGGGAAACCACCTCACTCATCTCATCCTCCCCGAGGTATAAAGACAATGAACCTGCCTCTGGGCAGAGAATCATCATCATCATGAGTATAAAGTGAAGATAAAGAGGTTGGCAGATAGCTAGAGAATCGTAAACAAATAGCCTTATCTAAGATAAGATAAGAATATTCTTCAATATACCAATTGCTATCCGCGTTTTGGTGTGCAGACAAGGCATAATAAGCAAACGTAGTGACACCTGAACACTAATTCCATTGCCATGGTTGGGATACATAAAATATATTTCATACTTTGGCCTTCAAGTAACATGATTTTTTGGTCTAACGCCTCAGATAAGCTTCAGACATGACAGTATTGAGTAAGAATCGTGGAGCAGTAGTCGACACGAATGGAGACCATGGTATTACCCACACAAACCAACTTAAACAAGGGAATATGGCGCTTGATCTTAGGGAAGAATATGAGTAGCTTGGGGGCGATCGGACATTTCCAAGGTAAAACACGATGTTTATCTAAGCACGCCGCCACACGACAACCCCTTACCGATACCGATCGAATAACTGAGTAGTAGGCTAGTCCAGCTCGCCACCTTTAGCTCTACCGTGTGAAGCCCGAAAGTACTACAGATATGGTCACTTCATTAGCATGTAAGCACTTGCATTACAATAAGTAATATTGGCGACAGACGGATTATAGAAGTTGAAAAGTTGTCACACCTATAGTTCGACAAAACACAGCTGAAGAAACCAAGGCTCCGCGAAAGAATTTGCACTGTGAACCGGAAGTAAACAGACCAAATGGAGAGTAACCAACGACCTCATATATATTAGAGAGTAACCTACGAATTGTGAGTAAGTAGCTTTCGTTTGCATCGGACAAGCGCGCAGTACAGACCTCTCCGATGATCTGCATGCATGAGGAATCACAACGTTCCTCCAAGAGAACGAGCGCACCGGCGATCAGAGTAGACCGAATTTAAAAGTACATTTTAAATAAACCACCATGTAGTTGGAACATTGGGAAATTCAACTTTCATTATAAAAGTAAACACACACACACACACACATCGATATCGCAATTTTTTTTACTCATCTTGGAGAAGGTTGAAAACGCCATCTTTCAATGAAAGTAATTAAGTAACAATGAATAGCATTTAAATTTCTCGTTATGTCCCGGTATCCCGTTATGCCCCAGCTTCCCCTACCTGATTTATTTTAGTGTAAAGCCAGCTTTTAGCTTTGCTTATCTGTAAATGTATGTATATTCGTTTAATTCAATAAACAACAGACAGAACGCTGTAGGTTTACATTAGCAAAATTAACAGTATGGCTGCTTAAAGCAAAGATATTGGAGTTTTAATATCTTTGCTTAATTAAAGCTTATGGTCAAAATAGTTAGTACATGTTTTTGAATAACATTCTTGGGAGTTGGGATAAAGCTTTAAACTTCGCTTGTCAAAGGCGAAATTTGAAATTTAAAAACATGCATATGTAGGTCTAGTAATTGTAATTGTAATCGTACATTTATATAGCAACAATGAATAACTAAATTATTTATTTTTTATTCATATTTCTATAAATATTAATACTAATATATTATTTATATAAACGAAATCACATGACACCAAAAAAAAAAATAAAAAATAGGTATGACACCAAACATGGTCTTTGTATGTTATTTGACGGAGCCCAATATCGTGAGGAAGATAGAAAGGAATAACTGATAATAACTAGTGACCATGGGTTGCTTTATGAAAAATAATTTGCTGTCTGTTGCTTATTATTATTCTAATAACATAAACTGATAAGGCTATAAATATATAAATTTTGGTCTGTCAGAAATATGAACATCTGCCATAAAATATTAATTATTTCGTAAGTTAGTAGCCTAGGTCTATAGGCCTAGTTACATGCATTAGGTTCTACTAATTTCTGACGAGGCCTAATACTAATTATACTGCGAACTAATATTATAAGTAAATTACCCTGGCAGAATCTACCGAGACATCCCCAATTCAGCTGACTTTCAAGTTTCAAGACTCGATAAACGAAATCACATGACACCAACAGTAGCTAGAAAATCGAATATAATAGACCTAGTTGATGAGTTGTTGTCCTATTTCAAATTGTAACGCACTTTCAACTTGGGAAGCGAATCTGTTCTTGAGAAATTGCTTGCCAATTCCAGATAAGCGCACAATAAATGGCTTTCTGCATCGGGCACGCTAGCGTTGAATTTCCGGTCAGTGATCTCATTGGTAAAAATGGTGAGCATTTTGAATTTAATACGAATTTCTTTTTATTTGCCTATTGACATTATTTTATGTGTTGTGTATTTTGCATTTTGATTGTATTTATGACAGATCACAGATTAAAAACATTTAGGTGTAGATGTGTTGCCACCTCCATGTGCTAAGTTGGGCTATCGGGAAAGGCGCATGTGTAAGTACAGAAAATTGCGGCATCTGACTGTCGTGTAAGATTAGGCGTCTCCGAGAGTGCAATTGTTGGAAAAGTCACGTTTTTGCCTTTCGACATTTGGAATCGTATAGCTATACTTTTTATTGACCGGAGCAGTTGTGATTGCTTAAACGCGGTATGACACCAAACATGGTCTTTGTATGTTATTTGACGGAGCCCAATATCGTGAGGAAGATAGAAAGGAAATGAAATAAACTAATAAAGAATGGCTGATTACAGCAAAACAAATTACTCTGACTAATTTGAGACTTAACATGCTTACTAAATGAGTATGTCGAGAAAATGTTTGGGTACTACATATTGTTTATGTATCAATGATCTTGTTTTATTTTAGAGTGCTAATGGTGCACCAGGAGGCACTGCTGTTCCACCATCAGTTGGCCTGCCATTTTCTGTAAGAAATGTTTTTGTTTTGTTTGAATATTATCGAATTTCATTGTCATGCTTACGAAATCTTGATGTTAGAATATGGCAACTGATAAGCTAACCAGGTTGCAGAGTCACAGATTTTGATGTCTGTTGAACTGAGGAAAGTACAAGTGAACTGGTTTGATATAAATAGTCACAAATGACAATCTTGAGACCAATTGTCTTTTCATCTCGCTTTTAAATTTTAATGAGCATAATGTTTAAAGACTCTGTAGGAACTGAAGGATCTACATTCCCACTATGGTGCTATAGCCCGCAGTGCTGATACTTTGTGCTGATAATAGATCTATGTAACCAATATGCTGAATATCAATTTGACCTTAAGACAAATATGATCATTTTATACTTTGAAATAGGCGTATTTATTTTACTTCTGGTAGAGTGGGAATATCTTTGTCATAGAGTACAATGGAGTAAAAATTATTGGATATGGAACTCTAGATACTTTCATGGATATGTGCTTTTATTATAATTAACCTGATGAAATCGTGGGAGGATAAGAAAACCTGTCTTTTGGTCTAGTTTATTGACGTAAACTGATATGCATGAGCACAAGAAACAAGAAGCCACTAAATGATGATGTCCTGTTTTGATGAGTTTATTTTCGGTAACTACACCCATTTTATGGGATCTATGACCATAACCCTTGAATATGTTTTATAGGAAATCTTCTCATAATGAAATGTTTATTGGGAGTGTGTTGGGTTGTTTTATGCAATTGATATAGTCTACACAGTTCTTATACATGGGAAGACAGCACTGAAATGTGTCATACATCACTCCTACTTCTGGTTGCAAGCAATTTTCTTTGAGGCCTTGTACGATGTACATTGTTATGGTGGTCCACTGGTCCTATATACATTAAAATTGCAAAATCAGAATGCTCTTTGCATATGTCAGTTTTAGCTCTTCTACTTTAGTGGCACTAAGTTTAATCTTAGCTTGATGAATGATGATTTATGCAGACTGGTAGCTTAACTGTGAACTATTAATTTTCATTGTATATGCAGGGTGTTGTAATAATTCGCTTATTGGTTTCTCGAAAGACTACATTGCTGGCAAATAAGTTCAGCTTTTCTGGTTTCTTGTCAGACTGATGGCAGATCGTATTTATTTTAGATGTCACGTATTGAATGTATTTACGAATACTGCATGTTAACCAATAAAAGAAGCCATATATTTTGTGATTCGATAATTGTTTAAGTGGTTTGGTGTTTTGATTTGCAGATGCCTCCTGTTGGGCAAGGAGTGATTCCTTCCGGCTATGCTCCACCAATTTCAGGGATGCCTATGAGTGGCAACAGTGTTATGCCAGACATGAAGACCAGTGGAATGCCCATGATTCCATCTGTGATACCACCTGTATTACCTCCGACAGGTCAGAAATTTAAAAAACTTGTACTGTGTACCTGAGCACCACTAGCTCAGAATACTCAGCTTCCTTATTATTTGGCACACTCTGACTCCTACTGGTGATATGGGTCTACACTATGATAATTTCTTTTATATAGCACAACTTCAATTTACGACAGTAGAAAGTAGAAAGTTGTGTAGAGGACTTTCTTAAGATGCTTATGATGTGAGGATTAACAATTTAACATAGTATGTTGAATCCAAAATTCTGTTTTAATACCAGCAGTAGTCCTTGGCCTGCCATGAGGTCCCGTATGCACTTTGGTGTTGGGGGAGTTTCTCACTTCCAATCGGTCAGTGGGTCCCTGGACATGAAAAATCACCGAGGTGCTTGTCCGCCATGACGTCACGAATGGCGCAATTGCAAAATCCAATATGGCCGCCACCAGCCATATTGGAAAATTAGTCTTTATTATTTCTTACACGATATGCACGTGTAATAACTCTAATATTACTAATTCAGGTATGTAGAATTCATTTATGATATTGATTTTGTCATCCGGGGTCATCTGAAGGTCATGCGGTCATTTTCAAGGTCATTTAATACATCTTTTTCATTTATCACAGCATATGCACGTGTAATACCTCAAATAATACTGATTCAGGTATGCAGAATTCATTTCTGGTATTGATTTTGTCATCCGGGGTCATCTGAAGGTCATAAGGTCAATGTCAAGGTCATTCTTGAATTTTTATATTACTTACATCATATGCACGTGTAATACCTCAACTGTTACCGATTCAGGTATGTCAAATTCATTTAGGCTATGGTATTGTTTTTGTCATCCGGGGTCATCTGAAGGTCATAAGGTCATTGCCAAGGTCATTGTCAAGGTCATTGTGTCGCATCAATGATGCGGATTATAACTTGACCTAATACTGACATTTTCTTTGAAGCAGTGCACCGAAGTTTTCCTCCCATCTGCGATTTAATGGCTCTAGTTTTGCCTCGCGTTCTTTGTGTGTTGCAAGTAGTTGGCATGCTCTGTGCACATAATAATAAGACGATTTATATAGCGCCATAGCTCAGCCGAGGCCAAAGGAAAGGTCGCTGTACATGAGATCACAAGTTACAGGCAATTGTACGATTGCTTACAACACAGCGCCTTGACAAAGACAAGCACACATTCAGAGACAAGCGATCGACGGACTCTATAGAGGCAGTCACATACGGCGCCAAGAGAACCACACCTGTCCCGTCACCACCACCACCACTTCTGTGCTAATGCTGCATCTTGTTCTAACAGCGTTTCTGTCTCTCCAAAGGTTGCTAGATATTGTGCTGGGTTGCAGGCTAAAGCTGCGTGTTTGGATCACACCTTACTCATGCAGACGTCTCCTGTCAACACATGTGCCTTGATGACTGCTTTGGTCAGGGATGGCAAGGATCGCTTAGTAGAGAAGACAAAGAAAATTAGGATGACATATCGAAGTCGAAACTGCCACGGTTCACCGACCAGCCTCAGAAGACCGCATCAACAATAGAAAAGGAGAGGAATGAACTGTCATCCTAGGACAGAGCAGAGGCACATAGGAACATGGACAATAATTGCTAAAGAATGGGGTATGGGCATCAGGCAGATACTGTCACACAATTTGGTCTCAGCATCTCCATTATTTGATGGCAATATTCCAGCTCACACCAACAAGTCGAATTGAGCCTAAACTTGACCTCACCAAATGGTGCCAGGAGTCTAATCTTGACACTCATATTGTGGTAGATTTCATGTCTAGGATTCGACAGCTGTCACTCACGCAATTCCCCAATATTTATAGGGTTATCGAGGCCGTCATGACCTCAGCTTCTCCCTTTTGCCAAAATGTGAACTACGTCCATCTGGTACTCAACTCATTGAGATGTCTCTTAAGAAAGGGGAGCGCATGCATGCGGTGTGTTGACACAACATCAGGTATCGAAATTTTCAGCATGAACAGATACACGCCAATTCCTCATGAACTTGAAAAGTTCTAGGCATCGCTGGAAAACAAGCAAAATCTGCAGATTCTGGATAGAGATATTGCTAGCAATCGAGCCTATGGCAATGTTACAGTCATTGCCAGCCCTCTTGTTTCTGAAGATGAAGCACTTCCCGCAATGTCGACTGGCGGAGAAGAGATCCCAGACCTGTTGAACTGGATCGAGGAGGCGGATGCCAGGCTGATGGTGCACGTAGACTGGACAACCTGGGCTGTTTGTGTGCAACGGTGCAAGAGATTTGTCGTAGTCTCAAACGACACGGACACTTTCGCATTATTCCTACACACCGTACTTCATTGACCTGGGGTTGCAGGAGATGTGGCAGCAGCATGGCACTGGTGAACATCGGCGAATGCTTCCTCTTCATCAAGCGGTTTCTGAACGTGGAGCTTCCCTGGCCAAAGCAATCTTCAAGTCACATGTGTTGACAGGAGACGACTGCACGAGTAAGGTGGGATCCAAGCACGCAGCTTTAGCCTGCGACCCAGTACAGTATCTAACAAACTTTGGAGAGACTGACACGCTGTTAGAACAAGATGCAGCATTAGCACAGAAGAACTTGGTACGTATCTGGGCTGGAGCAAGGTCAAATACAACCTGTGAGACGTTTGACTAGCTGAGACTAGAAAACTATATCACATCCACAGTCGGAATTGACACTCTTCCTCATACAAGCAGCGAGATCTGAGGCCACATCCAGCAAGGGGCTTTTCTGGTGCACAGAGCATGCCAACTACTTGCAACACACAAAGAACGCGAGGCAAAACTAGAACCATTAAATCGCAGATGGGAGGAAAACTTCGGTGAACTGCTTCAAAGAAAATGTCAGTTAGTATTAGGTCAAGTTATAATCCGCATCATTGATGCGACACAAAGACCTTGACAATGACCTTATGACCTTCAGATGACCCCGGATGACAAAAACAATATCATAGCCTAAATGAATTTGACATACGTGAATCGGTAACATTTGAGGTATTACACGTGCATATGATGTAAGTAATATAAAAATTCAAGAATGACCTTGACGTTGACCTTCAGATGACCCCGGATGACAAAATCAATACCAGAAATGAATTCTGCATACCTGAATCAGTATTATTTGAGGTATTACACGTGCATATGCTGTGATAAATGAAAAAGATGTATTAAATGACCTTGAAAATGACTGCATGACCTTCAGATGACCCCGGATGACAAAATCAATATCATAAATGAATTCTACATACCTGAATTAGTAATATTAGAGTTATTACACGTGCATATCGTGTAAGAAATAATAAAGACTAATTTTCCAATATGGCTGGTGGCGGCCATATTGGATTTTGCAATTGCGCCATTCGTGACGTCATGGCGGACAAGCACCTCGGTGATTTTTCATGTCCAGGGACCCACTGACTGATTGGAAGTGAGAAACTCCCCCAACACCAAAGTGCATACGGGACCTCATGGCAGGCCATGGATCACAGGGGAGGTGGGCTGTAGATGGTTGAATGCTAATATGATGCTGGCACTAAGATTGTAAGGATGCAAGTTCGATACCTGTTAGTCTGATAAGGTTGACTCAGCCTTCAACTTTCTAGACTGTAATATGGTTAGTAGGACAGATGAGAACACTGCAGGCTGCCATCGTTAAACTTGTTATCATTTGTTGCTTCTTATGATCATGTAATTTTTGTGCATGCTTGTCAGTTTAAATAAATGAATTTAATTAAATATTCAGCTCCCAATTAATCAGCTGAAGCGCAACTTTATTGTAATAAACTATTGCATGTCATGAGCCATTCTGAATAGTAACTTTTTCATTCATGAGGCCTGCTTAACTCCTTAAAAATTTAATATTGCATTCGATGTTTTATTGCAAGTAATTTTTCTGACAATTGAACATTTTTCTTTTATACACTAGGCGTAATTCCACCTGGTTGGCCCCCAGTAATGCCGCCAGGCAACATTCCAGTTCCACCTATGGGTTCCAAGACAATGCCAACTTTACCACCCACAGGTGGGTCATTGTTTGGAATTTATTTGCATTTAAATTTAGTTTTTTGAAAGTGTTTGATTCTACTGTGTACTTCAATTTGTTTCATGTTTTTTCTTTGGTTGAATTTGTTTTGCGTAAGAGGTTTTGGATATTCATTGAAATTTAAAATAATAAAGTTGGTGTAATTGGCATTTTTGCTTTAATGTGTTTGACCATTTGAAGGTTACAAACATGAAACTTAGAAGATGAACCGGAAAGATCTATTTGTCAACGGACATAAATTGTCTTCTTAGATACGCATGCTCGAGGAATAATGATAGAAAAGTTCAGGCGCAGTGTGGGGATTATGAGGCACAAGTTGTCATGAAGAGAAGTAGCTTTGCAGGAAATATCCTGACAGATCTTCAAGGGTTATGATTGTTTGACTAGTGTCAAATTGTTGACCACTACTTGATTCAGCATCGCACGAAAACATCTAGAAGCTAACAAATAAATGTGCAGTGGAACCTGTAGACTTTCAGCCATAAATAATGACAAAGATGATCAAGGCTAATGATGATAATGATATATTGATTGTTTATTTTGGTTTAAATGTGCAGGTGTGATGGGTATGGGTGTCATTCCACAGATGCCGCAAATGCCTCCAATGAAACCAGGCAATGACCCAAGTGGTCCTAAAAGGGTAAGTTATTGATTTCTCTGTATGTTTGCATATCCTGTTTAGGAAGGCTGTCATAAGGGTAAAGATAAAACACTTGTGTAGACTGATGAAGTGTGTGATTTATGAGACAATGGACCTGAGGTCATATTCAGTGGAATATGACCTCAGCAATCCCATGGCAGGACAGCTTTATGATGTGCCAACTTATGTTTAGGCCTGCTCATTAAAGGATCAGGTGCCTAGTTGAAGTCAGGCAGTATGACATTCATTCACTCATTCATTCGTTCATACTATGGTCATATATAGCGCCCCCTTCAAGAAAGCTACTCAGGAGCACTCCCAGCCACAGCAAAAGAAAAAAGATCTGAGAGATTTATGAAGCAAAGTACGATTGATCAGATGTAATGAAGCAGCCGTGGCAGGACATACCATGTGATCACCTCCTGTCCATGTGATAGCCAAACTCAACGTGTTACTAACTTATATAACTCTACTGAACTTGTCAGTGTCTTATCAGAACTAAATGCCAATCAAAATATATTATCAGATGTTGCAAGCATTCACCATTTTTCACTCTTTGGCAATGCATCTTATGTCGACTTCATGCGTCTGATTCAAAAATTGAACGGAAGTCACAGATCTCACAGGTCAGCTTGAAGAGGCGCTATAGAAATCGAGAAATAAAATAAACAGTAAATGAATAAATACATAAATCTCTAATGCCTTTTGAACTGCTAGCTGCCTATCCACGATGTCATCTGCTTTTCTTTGTACCTTGAGATTTTGCTGCCCATATTTTACCTCTAATCGCTGTTTCTTGTTTTGTATTATATTATTTATGCGCTTGAGCAATTCTGTAGTGTCTTTTAAGGACATCTTTAGGAATAGAATTTAAATGCTTAAAACATTTTGTTCTTGAAAGTATTTTTGTCACATTGTTGTGCCTTACCTTGTTACCTTGTGCTGTCAACTCGTAGAGTTCTAGCGATCGTCTTCACACACATTCTCCATTGTTCTCTGTTCGCAGCCAAGTCCCTCAGTTCTTCCAAATTCATGCCAGTTATGTCGTGTATCTCGTCCATCCATTTCGTCCTTGGTCTGCCGAGTCTTCTCCTTCCCTCACCACAAGCCAGCATCATTTCCTTCTCCAGACCATCAGATCGCATTACATGTCCGAAGAATCTTAGCTTCAATCTTGTCGCGAATTGTTTTAACGACTCTTCGTTTTCCAATCCAATTTCCATTCTTATAGATTCGTTCGTTCTTTTCTCTGTCCAAGATATTCTCAACATCTTCCTCCAAATCCACATTTCGCATGCGTTAATCTTTTTCTCCATATTCTTTGTCTTTGTCCATGTCTCGCAGCCATATAATATCATAGGAAAGATTAGTGCTCTCACGAGCCTCTTCTTAGTATCTAAACTTACATGTTTGTCCTTCCATATCTTTTCCAGTCCAATCATTGCGGTTTTCCCTATCGCTATCCTTCGTTTTATTTCTGGATCACATTTTCCCTCTTTTTCGATCAGTGATCCTAAGAATGTAAAGCTTTTTACTACCTCTATTTCCTCTCCATCTATCTCAAAACTAACCCAATTTGCTGTTGTCATGACCTTTGTCTTGCTTATGTTGAAGTATAAGCCGGCTTTTTCACTTTCTCTCCTCACCCTTCTTATCAGTTCTACCAGATCAACTTTCTTTTTTGTCCTTAATGTTGTGTCGTCCGCATATCTAAGATTATTCAGTGTTTTCCCAGCAATTTTTACTCCCTCAGTTGCCCCTTCTAATTCCGCCTTTCTCATTATTCTTTCCGCATACAAATTAAAAAGGAATGGAGACAAGATGCATCCCTGCCTCACCCCTTTCTTGATTTTGAATTTGTCAGTGTCTCCATATTCAGTTCTTATCTCCGCCATCTGGTTTTCATACAGTCCCTTTAGCAACAGTATCAGGTGTTTTGGTATTCCCATCTCCAGCAGGGTTTTCCACATTAAATCATGATTAATGCAATCGAATGCTTTACTATAGTCTATGAAACAGAGGTGAACTTCTTGTCCATACTCCCTTTGTCGTTCCATTATCCACCTCATGTTGGCAATATGGTCTCGGGTTCCCCTAGATTTCCTGAACCCTGCCTGGTTCACCGGTAGTTCCCTTTCAATTGTGCCTTCCATTCTTTTATGAATTATTTTGAGTAATATTTTGCTGGTGTGTTATATCAATGCTATTGTCCTATAATTTTCACATTCCCTTGCATCTCCTTTCTTGAATATAGGTATAAAAACAGATCTCTTCCAATCTTCCGGCCATTCTCCAGTTGTCCATATTTGGTTGCATAGTTTTGTTATTGTTTTTATCATTGTATCATCCCCTGCTTTTATCAGTTCTATAGGTATCCCGTCCTGACCTGACGCCTTGCTGTCCTTGAGTTGTTTGATTGCCCAAACTACCTCTGCTTCCATTACCTCCGGTTCCTTTTCATACACAGTTACATGTTGTGCCTTAAAGGCTTTAATGTGGATTGTTGGTTATTCATTTAAAAGAGTGGACAGGTGGAAGTCATCTTATGAGGTTAATCAAATGATCAATGATACAAAATGCTGCAGAGGAAACTTAGCTGCTGTATCCGTATTGCGCATTTACTTAGCATCACTGTGTTTTTAAAGATATTGTGATGGTTCTATAACTCCAGACTATCCCCTGAAATTGCTATGCTCATGATTACTGGTAATGTGTGTGACACATGACACTGCCTGGTCTCCATTTTCTTCCTGTGTTGAGATGATATTGAATTTTAGCACTAAAACATTAGTTGAAAACAATTTTCTCTGTGCTGGTAGCTAACTGTTTGGAGTGAGCACAGAGCCCCAGATGGCCGAACTTATTTCTACAACAATGAAACGAAGCAGTCAACTTGGGAGAAGCCGGATGAACTTAAGAACCAGGCAGAGGTCGTTTCACATATGATGATACATGTGTCTTTTAAATAGTATCGTTTGTAATCTTCTAACGACTTGCAGTCAACTTGGGAGAAGCCGGATGAACTTAAGAACCAGGCAGAGGTCGTTTCACATATGATGATACATGTGTCTTTTAAATAGTATCGTTTGTAATCTTCTAACGACTTTTTTAATGTTGACAATGTGTCTTGTTTGAAATGTTATTTGATTTTCTCATAAATTTAAATGACCTGACAGTGATTTTCTGTGTATATAAGATTGTAAGTAGTGTGTGTATTGTATGGCACATTTTCAGGATCTCTTAAGACTTCTATGTCGTTACTATGGCACGGCTGAAGGATGATACATCTTAAGATTAGGTGAAACTGTTTTTGTGCAATGTGCATCAGTTGAAGCAGTTGGAATGATGCACAGAAGATGGCTGAGCAAAGCTAGTTTCAGGTTTATGTCTGAATTGTCATATGGGAGCATAGGACAGGGAGGTTTGACAGCTGCGAAATATGGCATTGCTGACCAAGGGTTTGCCTTCTTCAACATGGTCATTGGTCAGTTATTTAGTATTTTCTACTGACCGTTGTCATGTGTCCAGTTCGTTCACGTGTCATGAAATTTTTTCTTTCTTTCTCCTCCGTCAAGTGTTCACCGACGATGAGACTCTAACAAAACTTCTCCATTTCGGTCGGTCTCTTGCGAGTTCTATTGCCTTTCTTAACTCCAATCCTCTGTCTTCTATGTCCTCCAGTACGTTATCTATCCATATCTTCTTTGGCCATCCTTTGCTCCTCATTCCTTCCACTTCTCCGTGCCGCGCCTTTGCCGGCATTCTTGTGATCTCCATCCTGATCACATGTCCATACAATGTTAGTCTTCTTTTCTTTATTCTTTCCACTGCTGTTTCCTTAATTTTTTCATGAAATTTTGGTACCGTATAAAACTATAAATGCATGGAAGATAAATAAATGTTTGGGGGACTTTCAGATGTTGATATCAAAGTGTCCATGGAAGGAGCATAAATCGGAAACAGGAAAGATCTACTATCACAATTCTGTGACAAAGGAATCACGGTGGACAAAACCAAAGGAATTGGAAGATCTACAGGGTTGGAATAATCCATTCGAAAACTGCCGTAATGACCAGCATGAAGCTTTGACTTCATCATGTTTTCTATTATCATTATTTTATCCTTAGCATGATAATATTGTGTTTCTTAGGAACTTGTCTTTTGTGTATTTTTAAATAAGAATTGTTCTTTAAATTGTGAAATGACATCAATAAACCTAGCAGGGACAAGCAGTATGTGTTGAAGCCGGTGAATGCACTCAAATGGGAGACCTCTATAGATAGCACTGCAGTAGACCATCCTCTTACTAACATCTGCTTGACCAGCTGCAGCATTTCGTAATTGATCACGTCTTGCACCATGTGTATGACTTCCATTGGCTGCATATCTCCCAGCATGTTGAATTTAAGATTTTGGCGCAAGTATGTTGGTGCCATGTGGAGAGTGATACTTGTGTCTTTTGGAAACTGGACTCTGAAGTCTCATACTGAAACCTTTGTTTTGTGCCTTGAGGTCAACATGTTATTCTTTTTACATGCACTTCGAAGATACGACATCCTTTCTATTCAGTGATTGGGGTGATAACCTGGAGTAAGGTTAATTCAGATCTGCATGTTCTTTTATCTAGGGACTCTGTTCAATTTGTTACAAGCATTTGACAGCTGTTCTCTTTTATTAGGGTTGGTCTGGGAGCATCTCTGAGTAGCTATGTTGGAAATCTGCTGTAATTGCTCAAAATGAATGAACAAATGTTGGGAGTTTTAAAAGTGAATGTTGAATTAAGGCTTATTATGCTCTGGACTTTATTTAATTATTTTGCATGATATTAATTATTTTATATTTTTAGTGTTGGCTAGACTAACTTCTGGTATTTAGAATGTGTGGAATCCCTTTGCAGGCTTGTGCCACTGTATGTTACCATGGAATCTCCTAATGCTGCCTTTTGCAAGTCCTGTCCTTGTATTAAAGATTTTTTGTCATGTGCAGTCTTGTGTTAGCTGAATTTCACTCGGATTTATGTTCTCAGCAACTGTTTTTAGAATTTGAAGGACAGTTATACTGCTTGTTGTAAAGAAGATTATTGGGTGCAGATTTGGTGTGGCATAAGTTTCAAGTTTGCCAGACCTTTCATGATTATATTTGGGTTTCTTTTTGCAGCTATGATAGTTCACGATCCACAGCAAAACAAGTGAGTAACATGAAGCAAAATCTTGTGCACAATGATTAAATTTCTATTTTAATAAATTTATTGCAACATATTTAAAAGTAAGCAATAACTCAGCGATTTTCAACTGTGTTCCACAGAACTCAAGGGTTCTAACGGTCGGGGTTCCACGGCAGTTTGATAGAAAATTTTATGGGGCCAACTAGAATCACAAAAATATTAGCAATGAGTAGATTTTTTTACAGCTTTCAACTATTCTTGCAATGTTTAAAATAACATGAGAGTCTATTACGTGAATTCATTGTTGTTTTCTATAATTATGTCGTCATAGCGCATTTGTTATATATGTGCGTATACAATTAACCAGTTATCTATAAGCTTATAGTAATCTATAAGCTTATAGGTCTATAGATTCCCCTTTGATACATCAGGGGGAATCTATAGACCTATAAGCTTATAGATTACCTACGTTTCCACCTGTCTAGCCGTACAACATGCCATGTTGCTCTTTGTGCTTATTACACAGTGGAAAAATGAAAACCAAATTCACTTGATGTTCAGATGCATGTTATTTTTTATTAATTTCTCGCATTTGCTATAGCGCCCATTCAAGCTCTCTTCTCAGAGGCACTCCCGATTACAGCACAGACACTGCATCAGAGTTTCACACTGAAGCGCACAAGCAATTACGAGTGAAGGACTTGCTCAAGGTCCCTACATGGCGACTTGAGGTTGATTCAAGCCTGGAACCCTCTGTCCCCAGGGCACCGGACCCACCACTGCGCCCCACATGCATACCTGGAACATATTCATACATTGTATTGTAGGACTGTAGCTGTTTTATTTCAGTGCTCACATTGACAGAAAGTGTGATTTGTATGAACCTAATCTGAGATGCTTCCTGTGTATAGACCTTAAGCAAAACCTTCAAACTGAACAAGGGATGAGAAAGCAAATTTCTTATGTTTTTTTGATATAATTTTGTGTGTGCCTGTGCTGTGTGTTTTGTTGACCAGACGTAGAAACATGCTGGTTGAAGTCTTATGAAAGACTTGTTTTATGTGAAATTGTACTTTGTGTTGCAACCTTTATTTATCTGTCACAGTGTTTTGGATAGGGCTGGAGTTGGTATGCTTCCTTCCTCTGCTCCTCCATCAAAGCCATCTGGTATTCCTCAACCCTCCCAGCCTTCGGATGCCATCCAGAAGGCTATGGAAGCGACCTTGGCCTCAATTGAACTTCCACCTCCTGTGTCCCAAGAAGCCAGTCCGGCAGGACCAGCTGACAGGTGAGTACTAATCTGGAGACCATATCTGTTACTCTGCAGCCACTGCCTATGGGAAACTTATTGTTGTAACTTCCTATGCTTAATTGTAGAGCTGATGCTAGATTGCTGTACTGTATTCTGCATGCTTAACTAAGACCATTTAAAATTACTATTATTATTATTGACTTTTTATATAGCGCACCTTCAAGGTAATCTACTCAGTAGCATTCCCAGTCCAACACCAGCTAAATAAGGCAGTTTTTAAGCGAGAAAGAAACATAGTGGTGTGATCTCTAGGCACCAGGCGGAGAGCAACATGGAGCCCATTCCAGGTTTTAGGGCCAGCCACTGAGAAAGAGCGTCCCTGCATTATAACAGTTCGAGAACAAGGGGTTAAGAGTTCAGCTTGATCAGCTGATCGGAGGTCAGATCGCCGCTGGACACCAGAGGTGGGGCAGCAGAGTTCTTGTAGGTACATGGAAGCAAGACCTTCCATGCAGCGCCAGATCAGTGCAGAATCCTTATAATTGATCCGTTGCGTAATTGGAAGCCAGTGAAGGACATTTCGCATGTATTCCTTGACTCGATCAAATTTAGGAATGCGACCAATAAGACATGCAGCTGTGCGCAGAACCCTGTCAAGACACCCAATCCGGATCGCTGGGAACCCGACATAGAGGGCACTACAATAAAATAATAAAATGTAACAACTTTGATGCTACTCATGGGTCCAAGATTAGCTTTCGATGTAGATGCCGTGTTGGTGCAACCTTGTTACTTTGTGATAGTAACTGTGCCTTTCAGCGTTTGCCTTATAGGAAGGGTTCATGGACTGCTTTACACTCTGCATTTTGCCGGCTGTTGCAGTCAATCATAGTTTAAGACTGCTGCAATACTGAAAACTTGCAGTTTAAAATTGTTATTGCAGTTAATTTTTGTTTTTTTTAAGGGGTCAACATGTTTTATGCATGTTTCATAGCTTATGTTTGCTTATTTAAACAGGGTGACAAGCAAAAATGCTAAATGACTATAGGTTCATAAAAAAATTGCAAATACACAATATAGTAGCTAGAAACAATAGCTTAATAAATTAAAAAGTAGGTTAAGAAATGACAACATAGTCATAGGTTAATAAGTGACTTTAAAAACAGGAGTGAGCTTATATGTAATAAATTAAATCAGCATTAAATTAACTTGCAATAGTTAAAAATTGTTGTTTTGTTTTTCCAGTGATCACGAGACAGAACAGGTGTCGCAGAAGGAGAAAAAAGAGTATGTCTTCACAAACAAGAAGGACGCAATTGAAGCCTTTAAGGCTCTGTTACGTGAAAAGGTAGCCTTAAAAGCTTGTGCAGTTATTCGACATTTTCTCATTACATTTGTGACAGATTAGCTCAAATGGAGACTTATGTGTAACTTCATTATAAACAGGAATTACGCTCTTGTCATTAAAAGGTTTAGTGATTTCACTAACACAAAATTCAGATTTTTTATTTATGTGTTTATTTTATTCTGGATGTTTCTTTGGCATTCTGCAGGAGGTTTCTTCAACGTGCAGCTGGGAACAGGCGATGAAGCTGATTATTAATGATTCTAGATATGGAGCACTCAAACATCTGAATGAGAAAAAGCAAGCGTTCAATGCTTACAAGACACAGAGGGCTAAAGAGGAAAAGGTCTGTGGCATATATCACTGAAAATCTCAAAATATAGTATGTTTGTGCAACATGCAAAATCCTCTGACCCTCCGCTCTCTTTGTAAAAATCATTCTCATGCTTTCGTCTCTCATCTTACGTCTGTTTTATATGTTCGTGCTGAGGTTGGGAGCGCCTCTGAGTAGCCCCTTGAAGAGGCGCTATATATATATATATATATATATATATATATATGCATCCAATGAGTGAATGAATGAATTTATATACATGCCTACATTAATTCATTTAATTCATATCAGACATTTATATAGCGCCTCTTCAAGAGTTTCTACTCAGAAGCGCTCCCGACCCAACCACTGTTAAAGAGAACAATCTTAAGAGCAGAGTAGAACGTATATATATATATATATATATATACTCATTCATTCTTGCATGCATGTATGACTGTATGTATGTGTGTGTGTATGTATGCATAATTGCATATGTGTATATATTATGTATTTCATTTTTATGTATGTTTTTAAAAGATTAATTTAAAAAAATGTAATCTGCTGACGGCTGGTCATTTATTGCTGAAGAACTGCCTGACATTAACATACACAAATATGGTGCAGTCTGTCTTCATCTTATTGTGTTGGTGGCTAGGGATTCGAGTCAGTGGGGCTTTGGTCCCTTTAGGTCTTCGTATTATGCCCACTATTGAACATTCATTGTTAATTCTGAGTATGAAACAACTTGACTTATGAATGTTCTGCTGGATTAATAAATTTATAACTATGGTTCATTCATTCATTCAGAGCATTTGTATAGCTCCCCTTCAAGAAACTACTCAGAGGCGCTCACAACTCAACCACGAACAAAGATAAAATGGTTATTTTAGGAGGAGCAGCGATTGAAAGCGAAGCAGGCGAAGGAAGACCTAGAGGAATTTCTTCTAACGACTGATAAAATGAATTCAACAATTAAATATCGGTGAGCATGTCTCTGACATTCTTGGTGCATTTGCAAATTAGTAATTCGTTTGCCAAATGTGTCTGTGTTCATGGTTGAAAGCACAGTTTATTGTATGAATTGACAATGCAAAGTTGAGCCGTAACTTATCTATAGGGAAATCATGTTGTTGGACTGCGGCAAATGTTTATGATGTTGATGCTTATGTATTAAGACGCTCTAGATAGTGAATTTTAAGTATTTCTCAAAGGTACTTCAGTATGTTTGCTTGTAATGTTTATTATGTTACTTTACCATATCTACATGTTCTCATATTACGAGCAATGACTAGTTGTTGTCCTATTTGAATGCGTGTCACTTGGCTGTAAAATAGAAACTGATAGTTCCAGAAAGCTAATGACGAAAAGGTATGTGGTGTGTATTAAAAGTAGGCAAAGCTGTAGGATATGTGGTTTGAGCTTCCTAAACCAGAATCAGAGTTTTAAAGCATTGGGTTTAGTGTCATTGTAATGCAATATAATTTAGAAGAAATTGTTGTGTGCATTGCAGGAAGGCAGATCAGGTGTTTGCTGACCATGATCTGTGGAAGAGCGTTCCAGATCGTGATCGTCGTGAACTCTACGATGACATTTTACATCAGCTGGAGAAAAAGGAGAAGGTTGGACTCATCCATGTTGAGAGTGCTGTGTTTGTCCAGTTTACAGTCAGAATACGATCAAGGCTACTTGTGCATTGTTCAGGCTATATGAGTTGCCATTGAGCCTGGCCTTTTTAAGTTTTATTGTGTTTACTCATCTGTTGGGAAGGGTCTAAGAAAGTTGCTGAGCTTCTTATCATCATGGAATAATTGTTGAAACGCTTTTTGGTTGTACATGGTGTGTTGTATTTCCTTCCATTGAACTGAACTGTATGGGCAACTCTGTACTTCTTTAAACATAAGATCTCGTCACCTTGATTTTTATGTTTTCTTGAGCAGCTGATCGAAGATAACTTTTAGATAGTACAACATTAACTTATGATCATATTTCGTTTGCCTGGTTTCACGTTTATTTTCTGTAATTATTTATTCTGTTTATATGTCTCTTGAAGTGTACTTTATTTCCAAATTAAGTATGTAAGTGTACTTATTTCTGTAGAAGACACCTCTTCAAATGCATACTTGTGATCCACTCCATTAATTCTTTCTAAAGTGAATTCTTATATTTGACAGGTGATTCGGAGCCATGTCTTTGCTTCTAAGTCCTCCTTTTGGCACTTGTTGATGCAAACAATATTGTATATATTCTGATTGGTGGTGTTCAGCAAAGTGACCCAATTGTCTTCTGTAATGCAGCTTTCTTATTATCGTTTGTGTATTCAATTGTTCTTTTATTGCATTTGCTGGATAGGAAGAGGCAAAGCAACTGCGGAAGAGAAATATAAAAGTCTTCAACGAGATTCTTGACAACATGCCGCATCTGACATACAGCTCCACCTGGTGTGAAGCGCAGCAAATGCTCCTCGATAATTCACGGTTCACTGATGATGTTGATCTGCAGAGTGAGTTGTGCCACTGTTCTGTTGCCATGATAAACTCATCTGCCATCATGCAACTTCGTGAAATTACAGAATTCTTTGCCAATTATATTATGCATCATCTGTTATTAATCCTACATTCCACTATCATGCTGCCTGCAAGAATCACTCCATTCCCTTCATATTTTATGGATGATGTATTTGTTAATTTCCTTCTGGACAACAATGCTAATAAAAAACAATATGTCATTTATGTGCCAGATGTTAATACTTGAATCAGCGGCAGTCATGAGTCATTTGTGCTCCTTTATGGTATTATTTCAGACTGGTTTGCTTTTTATGGATCTCATCCTACTAATCAAACTCGGTATTTAATTAACCATAAATTGTAATAGTTAAATAGCCACTATCATGTTTATTATGATAATTAATATCAAGTCAACAGAAGAAGTTGAACATGTACAAACAGGGCTGATTAGTCTGATGTTAAAGTACCCTGTGAGAAGGGTAACCCAACACCGACCTAGTTCATCCTGGCCTTCAAAGTTCACTTCTGAAATGCACAACCTCTTTGTCTAAGTTGGAAGATGCTGCACAACTGTTTTCGTACCACTTGACCTTATTGCTATGCCTTCCTTTGCCAGTGACATCTTGTTTACAGTAACAGCCAAGTTATCTGTTGGATGATGTCAGATACACTAATATTGCAATTGCCACATTGGACCCTAGTAAGGCAGTGACAAGGAGTTCTGGTATGTTTTCAGATATGGATAAGGAGGATGCTCTGGTGTGCTTTCAAGACCACATAAAACTCCTTGAACAGGAATACGATGACGAGAAGGAACGAGAGAAACGAGCGTTGAAGAGACGCCAGCGCAAGCATCGTGAAGCGTTTCTCGTCAGTCTTTATGTTTCGTTGCATCTCAGACATTCATTGTTAAATGTGATATACTAAGTTCTGAGGAGTGAGGATTTTACATTCACCTTTTCTAGACATCTGCATCGAAGCATAATGTATTTGAAATTTCTTCAGTGCAAGTTTTCTGTGGATATTTGACACATTAATATCAAGTCAACAGAAGAATTTGAGCGTCTACTAACTAGGCTGAAAATATGTGAAATAATTAAGAAAATAGGCTAACGCAAATACTAATACATTACAAATTAAATACTTACTAAAACGTAAGTGACAAAATAATAAGAGAAAAGACATATATCATAAATGATATTCTCCCAAACGGATAGAATGGAAACAAAGAGGATTGTCTATACAACCTGTGTTATATGACCAATAACTGCATGTGTAATTGTGTATTCACTTTGTTACTCTGTGAACTGCTTGTATGTTTTCTCAGATTTTTTGATTCTTGTATATCTTCCCATTATGGCCAAGTTATTGTCTTTTATTCTTTTGTGCGAAATTTATTGTCTTTTATTCCAGGTATTTCTCGATGAATTGCACGATGCTGGGAAACTGCACTCGATGTCTCTCTGGATGGATTTGTACGCGATTGTTTCTCTAGATGTACGCTTCACACAAATGCTTGGACAGACAGGTGAGTCATTTTGCATGGGCAATTGGGCATTGTATAAGCATGACAAAGCTAAGGGAATAAGAAGTTTGTGTGTGTGTGTGTGACACTGTGTGTGTGTGCCATCGAGGTGGGGGAGGGGTGAAGGCCGATATGGAGTTGGCAACGATGTGGTGATTGTGAATGATGTTGTTGAGATCAAAATGTTAGATAAGTTGGATAAATATGATGTATGCAATTTTCTTCATAGGTTCAACTCCACTCGATCTGTTTAAATTCTATGTCGAAGACCTGAAAGGTCGTTTCCACGATGAAAAGAAAGTCATTAAGCAAATCCTTAAGGTTAGTGCCTTAAATGTTGATTTAAATTATATTCTATCAGTGTCTTTGAAATGTCGCATAAAATACTGGCAAGGTAATCGTCATTGCTGTCAGTGGTGTAGATCAGATTGAAATGTTACCATTTGCAGAATTCTTTAGCTCAAACGTTGGGCGTTTGTTGCCCTAATTTCAGCATAACCAAAACAGTATTTATCTCTGTTGAATTATAGATGTCAAAGTGGAGAACAGCAGCAAGAGCCAGCGAGCAAACAGCAATTGCCCTTGAATTGCCTAAGCAGTTGAATTTGGAGCTACTAATTCTGGCATTATATAAACAGAAGGGTGTGTAGGTAATTGAATATTTGAGTATTTTCTGTTGCTGGTCATGTTTCTTTAGGAGAAGAACCTTCAAGTAGAGGTGGACACAACTTTTGAGGAATTTGCGAAGTGGCTCATGTACGACAAACAGACTTTCACGCTTGATGCTGGCAACATCAAACTCACCTACAATAGCGTAAGAGATTCTAGTTTTGCAATCAACTCTTTTTTGTGTAGTTTTGTTTTGGTCCTACTTAGATGTTTTTGGCCTAAATTTGTCTGTTTATGTGTTTTTAATATGCATCATTTACATTTGATAATTCATTATTGTCTAATTATGCAATTGAAATTGTGTAACGGAAATTGCAGCTGATTGAGAAAGCCGAAACTCGGGAAAAGGAGAAAGTAAAGGAGGAAGCAAAAAGGGTAAATCATTATCACAACTCACATGTTATTGCTGAATGTAATTTTGTATGCGCACTTGTTATAGTGCCTCTTCCAGCCCTCAACCGCTAATCAGAGGCGCTCCCGACTACAGCGCGGACGCTGCATCGGAGTTTCACGCCGAAGCGCTGAGCAATTGCGAGTGAAGGACTTGCCCAAGGTCCCTACGTGGCGGCTTGAGGTGGATTCGAACCTTGAACCTTCCGGCTTCAAGGCAACGACACCGCCACTATACCACCGCGCCCCACATGAGCATTCTAAGTCATCATCAGATTTATTGGACCTAGTTAGGCATTGTAACTCATTACATCCTATTGTCTGTGATGTCACTGAGTCTAAGCTCAAGGATTGTATCCATGAATATTAGATTTTGACAGACTTTTCTAATGAATTTGTGAATGTGGTTTTTCTTTAAAATCACAATTGATGCGGAACATAAATTGTGTGGACAATTAAATCACAATGAGCACCGTTGTAATGGCATGTGCTGTGTTATGGCGCCATAGAAATTGTCGTCATTATTATTATTTTAAAATCACTTTTGCCCAACTGTTCTGGTCTTTCAAAGTAATTAAGCAGTTACTGCAAGCACATTTACACTAAAAAGCCTTTGTCCTTGGACTTCGAAGCCACACTCACTCGCTTGTTCATTCATTGATTCAGAGCATCTGACTAACGTCTTTTCAAGGTGTCTAGTGTGAAACTTTACTGTGTCTCATAAAGTTTTGGAAAATTATGTGTTAACGCTTTTTTATGCAGCAAAAGAAGATTGAAAGTGCTTTTGTGAACATGCTGAGACAGGCTGCTCCACCACTTGAATTCAAGAGCCACTGGGATCAGGTCTTTATCTATTCATTTATTGTATCATTCATTCATTTACTTGCTAGACAGAATCTCTTTTTATTCTTCATTTATCCATTTATGGTTGCTTAAATATTATTTTGCAACATACGTTTTCTTAATTCATCAAATTTTTAATGTATTAGTTTTTTGTGTTAGTTTATGTCCAATTCATGATAGTTTTGCAGTTATCAGTAATACATCAAAGAATTTATCAAATTACTTAAGGCAGGGTATAAGGAGTCAGCATTGGTATGTAGAAGATATGTGGTGTTGTTAACTCATTTTTGCATTAACTGGGAGATCATTAATATCCTGTGTTCATTAGAAGTTTGTTTAACCCAAGGTATGTACACAAGTGACTGATGTGTATTGTGTAAAATATATGTTGCCTTTTACTTAACATTGTGGGTTACATATAAGCCACGTAAACTGTACGGAAAAGTTATCTGGATCGATGAGAATGTTGTCATGCCTCAAGGCAATGTACGCTTTCTTATAAACCCATTGTCACTAGACCATGTCTATTCCTTAGTTGCTGCTGGCTTATGCGATGAATATGGAATTACCTTAGCATGCTTTTTAAGCTGTAGTTATTCCTGAGTTGCAGCAGATTCATAGTGATTGTTTGGAGATGATCAGTAAAGCTTCATTGACAAATGTACCAGAATTTTTTGTTAAATGCATGATTAGTAACTGCAAGACTTATTCAGAAGCATGTCTTCAAAACTGTTTGTTTAGCATTGCCGCAGCAATGCAGTATTTGATAGACGTTATCAAATTTGAAATTAATTTATTAGAATTGAGTAAAAATTGTTAGAAGCAATACTATTTTGGTGTTGGTTTTATTTAGTACACTAATCCTGTGTTACTTTTATTTAGTATACTAATCCAGTGTTACATTAGTTTTTGTAAATTTTGAACTTAAATTTGTTACACTGGTATTTGGTCATTAATTGTTTAATCGGTGGTTTGTTTAAGGTTCGTTCAAGCTTTGAGCAAGATCCTAGTTTTAAGGCAGTCATTTTGGAGGCAGATCGAATTCGATTATTCAAGGAGTTTGTGGGAACGCTTGAGGAGTCTTCCAGTCACCGACACTCATCCAGCCAACAAAAGAAGTCGCGCAAGTCGAAGAAGTCGCGAGGTCGATCAAGATCACGTTCACGAGTGAGTTGTGTGAGTTTTCTGTCCGTGCTGAGTTAGGTGGAGCATGAACTGGTTGTTACCCGCTTAACCATTTACCGACCAAAGTGTAGTAAGAGGTATTGAAAACCCATGCCCTTGGTCGGTAAAATGTTTGAACCATTATGTGAAAACCATTCTGTGATTTTTACATAAATTTTTTCATGAGCATAATGATAATCTATGTGGTCTGCAAAGTTGTGGCTTTTCCTGTGTTTTGCTGAATTTGCGTTACAATTCTCGTTAGTGAACAGTTCGTGTTATGACTGTATGATTTTTTAAAGCATGACATTTAAGCATTAAAATAAATATATTCTCTTTTTAGCCAGTGATTAGGTTTAGTGCCCATATTCTTATTCCACATTCCAGAGGTTAACAAAAGCATCAATCCCAAGGTGTAAGACACTAAGCCAGTAAGTTGCTTGATTTGTCATTTCCTGGTTAGCATCTCTACCAGATTCTGTGTAGTCTACATGATGTCATTACTTCACTATTGCGCATCTGTAATAATTATGTTTTATTTTCTGTTGTTTTGTGGCAGTCTGAATCCGATGATGAATCGAGCAAAAATAATAACAAGAAAAAGAAAAATCGAAGGTCACATTCTGCATCAAAGTCACCGGAAGGTTCTTCCCCTTCAGGTAATTAAAACTTTGCAGTCATTTCAAATTTGTTCACACGCAGACCATACGTGCATGACCAGACGAGTTAGATATTGCACCATGGTTCGTCAGCTAGCATGTCAATAGAAAGATGTTTTGAGCAGGCATTCTAATTCTTTTATGCTTCTTAAACGAGTTTATTGGCTGTACACTGCCAGAAGCCAGAGAATCCAACAGACTGTCCACCCACCCTCATAAACCAAGACTTCAATATGCAGTTCCTAGCACATTTTACGCATGACTGGGTCGTGGTCACAAAAGGGATTACAGTACTGTTTGTATATTTTGTGTGGCTTGTTTGGACTTTGCTTCTGTATGTAAAAATATTTCAATTACTCTGATCGTCAAGTGCATGCAAAGTCTTATATCAGTTTGCTTCAATGTGTGGTGTCAGTAATCCAACAGTTAGGTACCCATTTCTTACAAGTTACATAGCTCAATGAAGAATTGTCACTTTGATTATCAGATCAGATATTCACACCCCAGACTGGGCATTTAGAGCTGATTTGTGGAGAAAGTCTAAAGAAAATGTAAAGTGCTGCTCAGATTTTTACTTGGCATGTAATCCGTAATTAGAATTGTTGCCTTTCAATGAGCGGAACAGAAGGTTTCCTTAATTTGCGTTGAAGATTGAATGTTGTGTTGTATAGAACGTGGTTATGAACACAAATCAAGAAAGCACAAGAAGTCAAAGAAGAAGCGAAAGCATTCTTCTCGATCAGTGAGTATCACAACACATAACTGATATTCTGCAACTTCTGGGAATACTAAATTATTGAACTTGTCTTACGCTGAATCACAACAATTGCCATTGTGAGTCAGTGACACCTGGTTGGTTCCTATGTCTTAAATGTTTCCTCATGTTAGACTGAGCTCATGTTACTGTCCTTCTCCCAATATGATGTTCAACTTCTCAGAAAAAACAACCGATTCAGTATTCTTTTATTATTGACAATGCAGATATGGTCATACACTGTTGGACTGTGGAGCATGTTGTAGTTTTGTATCTGAATATTTATGCTGCACTTGTTTTAAGACCCACCCTCGTCTCTGTTGCTTTCAGCCGTCGGCCAATCCATCAAGTTCATCGGAAGATGAGACACGGAAGAAGAACGACGAACCTGTTGCGGAGGCGGTGAGCGTTGCTGCACCAAAGAAGCAGCCGAGCCCAGCTCCAGCGACGCCGGCGGTTCCTGCAACTCCTACAAAGAAGGAGAAGAAAGAGAAGGTATGTATGTATGTATCTGGACTTCTATGAAGCACATTTTAAGAGCCCTCAAAGCATACTAGAGCCATGCATGTAGTAACAGTATGCATGTGTATATTTAGATGCGTTCTTATTTATAAGTACTTGATGTACAGAGTACCTCTTTTCTGAACACACAGTCACGTATCTGTATACATTCATAAGCAGTTTGTTTTTATATGTGTGATTATATTTAATATAATTGTGTGCATTAGTGTGTGTAGATGTGCATGAAGAGGGATCATCGCATATTGCATATTGGAGCAATAATCAATGATCCCCATTCACACACACAACTACACACACATACTCACACACACACAATCTTTCTTTTAGTTTAATTATTTTGTCTGTCTCAAAGTGCCACATTGCAGTTTGCCAACCTGTTTTTGCATAATAAACGAATAGAATATATCAGAATCAAATTAAAGTTAGGTTCCTCGTTAGTTCACCAGTCTCGCACAGCTGACTGCTTTTCGTATCCGCTTATGGAAGACACTTGTATCGTTTTTGAACCAGGCATTATAAATCTTTGTTAGACTTGTTGATCATTTGTGTGTTTTGTTGGTTGATACTGTCCATGTATCTTCGTTGTCGAAAGGTAAATTTTGCCGGTAATTAACTGATTAGTAACTATGTTTTATTTTAACCTTTTACCAACTGAGGGTATAGGATTTCTCATAACATTTACTGTTTTTGGTTGGTAAAGGGTTAAGGCTGAGCCCGTTCGTAGTTTCTCCAGATGCTCGATTTGCAACAATATATTTACACGCACCCACGCGTTTCAGTTTGTTTACTTAGGTAACCAGATAAAAGGCACTCAGAGTTAGACGTTTTGTTGAGTATTTTGCTGTAGTTCTTCCTGCCATTGTTGATTGACTGGAGTAGGCTGGCATTCTTGCATATAATCTTGTCTTAGTATCTTTCCGTTTCTGTCAGTGTAATCATCACCAATTGCATCCGATGACTATGTTACGTTGTCTTAAAAGGCTACATATCATAATCGTATTACGTGCTTAGATATTTAATATGTTGAATGTTCGTACCCCAAACCATCACATCCCAGGATGTTACATTGTGCTAGATTGCATTTCAGTTGAATGTAACACGTTGATTTACTTTATTAAATTGTATTCCATTCAATTGAACGACCTAATAATACATGATGCAGTTCTGTGTTGCTGTTGCCATAGCAGAAGGGCTGGGAGACTTCGGACAGCGAGATGAGCGCCAGCGAAGGTGAACTGGAACACAAGCGTCGCTTGTTACTACAAGAGCTTGAGGGAAGCAAATAGAACTGTAGCTTCTGTTGCTAAGGAACTCGTAAGTTGTTGTCCTGGACAGACTGACCGAACGCAGAGCGGAAGACATGCGAGGCATCGTTGTGGGAAACATTCAGCGCATCATTACGTAAAAGACGTTCGAAGCATTGATCTGCGTCTGGTCGTCAGGCGCTGCCCTGCGATATGTGGCGTCGATACGCGAAATAAGTTTATGCGATGTTGTTGTCGATGAACACTGAACAGCTTAGTTGAAACCCTCGCAGCAGCATCGTGTGATCGTATCGAACTGTTGACCGTGTTTCTATGTCTCGATTTTAATTGGACAGGTAGAGCAAATAAAGTTTGGTTATTATGTGCTTCGGTTTGTGCTTATTCTGAGCACATATTTGTACAGATGAGTAATTGAGTATGGATGAGCAGTCTTATGCCTATCCAATGAGAGACAACCATTGGGTATGAAGTGCTTCTTGGCACCTTTTTTCGTTTCAGCACAAAAGGTTGGGTGACAGTTTTCACTGATGGTCTATGGTTAGATGTAATTCATTTATTCATTAAGTTATTAAAAATATTTATGTATCACCTCTTCAGAGTAACTACTTAGGAGCGCTCGAGTTCTGGCATTGAACTTAACTGAACACGGCAATTGTGTAATTAGTCTCGCTCAGTCGCCTTGCCACGAGCAACTTGACTACTTAATCTGTGCTAAGTCACATTCTTTTCAACTTACCGGTACTGAGTTGCTTAGACTTGTAGATTGGCTTCCCAACTTATGGGGTCGTCCATAAAGGTTGTCCTCAATGAAGAGGGAAGATTGGGTCGTCTGATTGTGATGCGGTTATCTTCACCTACATAATTATAATGCAGATAATTCACGCAGTACAACTTGTAGTCCACTAGCTTCAGCACCAACTTTAGTCGGTTTGTACTAAATTGGTCTGTCTTTAATAGGTTAGGTTTCCGCTGCAGACAGTTCAGTAGCCATTTTATCAGCTTGCACAGTGCACACATTGCAGAGGGACTGGAAGACCAGTAAAAAGATGGATGATGATGACATTAAAGAGTGGATTTGAGTTTGGCATCATGCAATCAATGCTAGAGCATCAGAAAAGAAAGCTGGATTGTTTTCTAAGTATGTGCTGCCACCCTGCAGGTGCCGCGTATAAACCAGTCGTCCTCTGATGTGGACATTGGACAACGGAGTGAGGGTAAGGCGGCTAAGGCCATATGCAAACACGTCGATTGGAGAAGAATCAACGTAGGAAGTTCTTTCCAGCTGTTCTTCATGAACAACCCCGATTGACATCAGTTTATCCTGTATGTGTGGTAGTTGATTTGTACTGTAATGCGTTTTAATGTCTATTGTAGCTATGGACCGATGACTGTGAAATGTGAATTTATTTAAAAAGGTGACAGATGCTGAAGACGCATTACGGGTGTTTACTAAAGGAATAATACAAACGACTATTATTTAATGTCCGATGCTGAACTGCAGTTGCTTGTTCAGCATTGATTCATCCACCGTTTCCCAACCTTTCTCTGAGCAAAGCAGTCTAACTAAAAGTCATTCAAGACAACAACAACACATGGCCGTAATTTGAGTGCTTCTGCATCCAAGATGAGATATGCTGAATGTAGCTATCAGCAGCAGTTGAGCAGTTCTAATGACGCAACAGACCATTCACTGTAGGCTTACTGGTTGCATACTGAAACTGCTGTAGCCTGTAGACCTACACGATAGAATTGCCTCATTTTATAACGGGTCACATAGGCACTTGAGTTCCGTCAGGCGAGGTAGTAATTGTTTCAATAAGCAAGAAACTATATAGGTTGGCCGTACTAGAATTTCTGGCATATGTTGAGATAAATCTGCCTGCTTATGGAACCAGAATATTGCCCACAAATGTGCGAAAGCTGTGCATAGCCTACTAAGATGAGAAGTTTCATATATTCTTCATAGTTTTGGCTCATTTTTTCAATTACGGCCAACAGCTAATTAACAATATAAGTAATTACAAACTACTGAAATTTGCTTCTTTTGCATGTGTGGCCCTAAAGTGTGAGACCTCTGTTCGGTCATATGACAAATGAAAGCTATCGTCGTAGCAATAAGTCAGGAACATGTATAATGAGCAAAGCTATTGACGTAACAATAGTGTTTCTAGAACAAAGAGGGTTTGTTATACGGAATTACCGTAGCCATTATCCTAGCAACGGCCTGCATGGTTAACATAGGCCTAGGCTACATAGTTGATGACGTAACAATATAGATCTATAATATGTCTACATAGTTAATGACGTAACAATATAGAGCTATAATAGGCCTACATAGTTAATGACGTAACAATATAGAGCTATAATAGGCCTACATAGTTAATGACGTAACAATATAGAGCTATAATAGGCCTACATAGTTAATGACGTAACAATATAGAGCTATAATGGGCCTGCATCGTTGATGACGTAACAATATAGAGCTATAATAGGCTTACGTAGTTAATGACGTAACAATAGTGTTTGTAGAACGAACAAAGGGTTTGTTATGATACGGAATTAGCCATTATTCTAGCTACCGAACACTAAGCCTAGATATCTTGTTAGCATTTCGATGGTTTCCCTGCTTCTGTGGGCTGTCATTGTTCTGTTGAAAAAGAAACTATAAGCCTTCTACGCAGTGCTTGAAGTGTGGAAAAATAAGTGCCTGGACGCCCCTTACCTTTCAAAAAAGTGCCTGGACGCTCCTTACCTTTCCAGTCAGTGCTGGCCAATAAGTGGCAGGACGGCGTTCAGATTTTAAAATAAGTGCATGGGCGCCGTCCATGGCCGTCCAGGCACACTAAGCCCTGCTTCTACGGCTGTTGATTTCTGATAACAGGTAGATGTTGTGATAGCAGAACGTTGCGATGATAGGCTCCGTTAAGTTTTACTCCAGGATCACTGAAGACCAAATGGGAACGACGAAATCGCAATACCATAACAAACTTAAATTTCTGCAGTTGAAGTTGAAAGATTTATATGTTTCTATCTGTTCAACTTTATATCATGATATGTTGGAATCATATTGTTTGTTCCAAGGCCGTAGCCAGGATTTGATTTCGGGGGGTGTTTCTACAGTTTCCGTCTGAAAAAAATGACGACCTTTTTTTAGTCATCCGACCGAAATCTTCAAGAAATGCCATCATTTCCGTCCGATAAAACTGATGAACATTTTTAGTCAGAAGTCTTCAAAACAATTTGAGCAATTCATTCTATTGTCTCACATTTTTCATTTGGGGGGGGGGGGGTGTTTTCATGATTTTATTTCATGGTTTTTACATCATGTGCTAGCAAATGCATTCTATTATTTTTTACTTTTTCCATTTCGGGGAGGTGTTCAAACACCCAAAACACCCCCTAGCTACGGACTTTGTTCAATTCTCTAAATATTGGCAAAATTTGAGTATGCCTATGATTAATCATCAGGTATTAGAGATATATGAAAAACAGATTGGCTTACTTTTTATTGAACCACGGTGTATATAGGTCTACTGATCATGACGACTCGTTAATTGTAGTTGTCGGACCTTGGTGATAGTGGAAGCAGTGCCAACTTTGAAAACATTGTTGCAAATTTATAGAGCTAGATATCACACACTTTGTAAGACAGTGAATTGTGTAGAGTGCAAATCATCTTTAATCAAGTCTACATTCTATACCCTAGTTTCCACGGTTTTGGAAAACTGCAATCTCATTCAAGGCCAGAGCGCCTACAAGTCGGCCTTGTTTGCAGAATTTTGGTCTAAATCTTCCTCTGCTGGGACCAACATATCTTTACCTGCTAAAAGTATTCAGCTGCAGTGTAACCTTCTTAGCCCTCAAAGAACAATTGCCTCAAGGTAAGGACCTGGTGACATTCGATATGGCCTATGCGAAATAAAATACAACAGACTGCGAACTTTAATTATGCTGAGATTGAATCAATTTTGTATCATACACCAGTGATTGTTGTTATTATTATTATTATTATTATTATTATTATTATTATTATTATTATTATTATTATTACATAAATTTATTACGCGCGCAAGGTCACACCAAAGTGTGAATCGGAGGCGCGGATAGTTAGTGATTCCAGTAACTCCTTTCTAGTTTCTACATCATATGGACCTATTGCTGTAAATTAAAGGTAGGCCTAATATGTTGTAGGCCTACGGTATACAACTTGAGCAACATCCTGCATGCTGCAATCAAATTAATACTCTAAATTAAGTCAGAATGTTGTTAATTGATTTGGTCGACTCGTTTTATAGCAAAGTTCTGTCTTCTTCTTTTACTAAAGCACCAATTAATTTCAAATATGTTGTGGCACGAAACTGCTGAATCGGTTCTCAACTAAAGGCAACTAGATAAACGAGCGTGACGTACGAAAACGAAATGTCGGTGGTTTTCAGCCAGATGATTACCCACAATTCCCCAATCGCTACTAGGCCTACGTCAATTTGACTCAACTCTACCGAGGCGTTCATCGGTCAAATTAATGTTCTCGATGGTATCATGATGAAAGCACATTATATTTGCTTAGAATGGCTAGAAAATCTGGGACTATGCTGCTGCTCGGGTAGTCTTAGGTGCGGTTCGAAAGCTCCCGAGTTTGATATCTTTAGGAATTATCTGCTGAAACTACCGGAGATGTGATAAGAATTTGAAAGCAAAGCGCCGTCATTATTGCTGCCTTCGAGAGTGGATGAAAAGAAAACCTGCGTTCGGAAAGTAGGGTAGGCGGTCTGTAATAAAAATAGACGTGGGTCGTTTTTAGCGCTCTGTAAAACGAAGGTTTAACGCTGCATTTATAATGTAAGTAAAGTGGGACAAGTGAAGGAGATTATGCGACGTTGGTCGGTCGGTCGGTCAGTCGTTTGTCTCTTCGGTCGATCAGTCGGTCGATCAGCCGGTCGGTCTCGCGGTCGTTTCGTCGGTCGGTCCTTCGGTCTTTTCTCGGTCGTTTGCTCAGTCGTTCGTTCGGTCGTTCGGTCGTTGAGTGAGACGAGCGTCGGTCGCAAGCGACGCTTTAGTTCCTTCTATATTATATGCTATACGAACAAATCGATGGTCTGCCGTTTGCTCAGCTAAAGCAGGCGGACACCTGATTCGACGCCAGCTCTCATGTTCTACCACGGCTTAGGCGACACACCGTCCATGGACGTCTATATGAGCAGAAAAGGACGCATGCAGACTGTGGACTTCTCTGCGATATCTGCGAACGTGAAGCTCTGCGTTAGCAGTTGCAAGATAAAGGCTTATAGGGGACTTGATCAGCAGACAGTCAGAAGTTTCAGTTTTGTTGTTATAAGGGAGCTGTATATATGTCCATAATTATTATATATTACGCTTATCTGGTAACGCTGACACTCTTTCTAGTCACCAGTTGTACGGTTCTCGTCCACGTTCTGTTAGTCGGATGTCCTCAAAGCGGACGCGGTGAGGTGCAAGCGAGCGCTAGATGATCAGAAAGTCTTCGCACATTGTGTAGGAGCTAGGCGAGTTGTAAGAGGCAATCAGCTGCGGATCGGCGTGGCCATTGCACACTGCACAGCCAGTTGTAGGGCAAGAATCGGCTACACGTGGGTGGACCGTGGACCGTGGACCGGAGCTGGATTAGACTGCTCTGCTCTCCGTCTGTTCATACTTTAGATCCAGCGTTCTGGCAGTGCTGGCGATAGTGGTGGCGGCGGTGGCGGTGGTGGAAGGCCTACGCGTTTTGACAGACCGGAAGTTGGGAACATGCTGATAACGGAAGCTGTCCCAGTCGGGAGACGGCCGCGATCAGTATGCGCTTCCCTTCGTCCTGTGCGCCTCCTCGCGGAACTTCTTCCTTCCCTTCGCTTGTCTTCGTCGTTGTGCTTCTGACGATGCTGCTGATGACGTCAGTGATGGAAGCAGAGAAGAAGGATGAGGAGGAGGAGGAGGAGAAGGAGAAACAGGAAGACGACACGGTCATCGCCAGTTACGGTTGGTTGATCACTGTCCTTCCTCAATCGATTCGTATAATTATTATAAGCCAGTCGTTGTTTGTCTATCCATTGAAAGTTTGAATGTGCCTCGGTTGTTTACTTTTGTTTGGCTTTATGCAACATTCTTAGGCGTCATTCAGTTTGTGCAATACACTAATCCAGGATTGTAGCTCCACGAAGTTTCGGTCTGCAGAGACTCAAACCCACAATCGTTGGACTATGGACTCGACGCTGTACCGCATGCAGGCTTACAACTGTGCCTCAAGAAGAGCTGTGTTTACAAAAAATTATGTTCTAATTTGATCAACAAGCAGTGCTGTAATCGATCTGCATGCTTATCTGCATTTTGTTCGTATAGGCCTATGTACGAGCGTATATATACCGCACGCTAACTCTCCGTCTCTTATAAATTTATTCACCTCTGATGCTCCAGTCCGCTGTCTCGGTGTTGCTTTTGATCCACATGTCTCCTCCTCCTCCTCCTCCTCCTCCTAACCTCACCACATCTCCAGCCTCTCGCGCGCTTCTGCGTCATGCACGTTCGTGACCTCCGCCGCATCCGGGCCACCCGGTATGGGAGGGGGTCTGCCCCTCCCCATCAGAAACTTTTTGAATGTCCAAATTGCAATGGTAGCATTTTAGGCTGTCATCTTGGCAAAACAACTGTACTTTTCAGTGGCCTAAGAGTGGTCTAAGACTTCAATAAAATTAGGCGTATACTAGGCTATAGGCCTACTCAAAAACTAATTTCCTTTTGAGTTCCGCATTGTAATGATACCATTTTGAGATGTCGTTTTAGCAAAATTACTCAGTGATTTCAATATTCATAAAATAATGTGTTATGACTTCAATATTATACATAATCATAACTACAATAATAAATCCTTTATGTATCGAGTTCAGCAACTCAGTTCTGTTGCTGCTGGACTATTATATATAGTGTATAACTGCAGACTTGAGTACAATTATGTAAACTGAATTTGCAGAACTGGAATCAGCTTATCCATGTTGCCAAAGCCGGTCCTGAGACTGAGTTGCTGACCAGGACACACTTTGAAGAAATCATAACAAAATGGTAAACAAACCAAGCAAGAGCTAACAAACTACCAAAATTGGGAAGCCATGTATATAGCAATGATGTTGTTTTACTATAGGTGTTCAAGGATCAAAACATTTTTTAATTTGACAGCTTGAAATTTGAATGATAGCATTGGAGAGAATCCGTTTAGTTGTACAAAATATAATATTTGTACAAATATTAACAGTGAGTTATACGCATTGCAATATGATAATATCATATATTATAATAGCAAAAAATGACATTTTAATCATATAATAGTAAATAACATCACAGTATATTATAACAGCAGGCCTACATGTATAGGCCTACTATAGAATGATGCACACATAAACTAAAAACCGTTATCACTTTGTCAAATTTTTCTTGGGAGAGGAATTCTCATTCCTGGTGGAACTTTCCCCCAAATGAAGGACTTGCTCAAGGTCTCGACTTGAGGTGACTCCAAGTCACCGAACCCACCACTATACCACAACGCCCCGCACTCTTCATAGCGACACGAACTCTTCACCGTCCTGTCAATCCGCTCTACCTCATCGTCCTCCGTTCTCATTCTTTCTCGACCCCGGTCGTTACTCATCTCAGGTTCTCCAACCGAGTCATATGCTCCACCATGGCTCTCATTGTCTCTGGAACGGTATATGCCTCCAAAATTCCGTATTTTTCGGTTCGTCTTCCGTCATTACCACTCACCCGAAATCATTGACGTGGCCAGACTTAAATTCAAGAGGAGGCAACTCCTGCAGGGAACGCTTGTGAATAAGCTGCTCAGAAATACCCCTATAGTCTAACCACGGTCAAACGAGGCAGTTCTTAAATGGGTTAAAATGGCCAGTAAAACAAATGCCGATCGGGCCTAAAGGCATGCAAAAATGTGTAGACCTACGCTGAACGGAATCAAATGAGAGAGATAGAGTAAACCTACGTTTATTTGCAATGCACGACTATCCTAAGCAGACGATTAAATGCACGAGAAGGCGCGAAACTGAAGCACACAGGCCTAATTATAGAACTTCCTGCAGATGTAGGGCCTATAGACTGTTTCGATGTCAACAAGTAGCCTAAGCCTAATTAAGGCACGTGCCATGCCCGCAGGATGATCTTCAGAGTTATATATAGCCTAATATAATAATGTGCTCGACCATAATTATCAAGTCAGTTGAAGTGAGTGCGCTGTTTACGCGTTCATACTCCGATATTTATTGGAACATTTTGGCTGGCAGGTCACGAAGCAACAATCGATGAACGCTTCTTAGTTTTCTTCGGTGCAGAACTATACTCAAGTGATGAACCTGTAGGGGCTATGCCGTGTGGGTCGATGTCCTGTTCTGCTCTGGTCCTCGATCTGCTTGTAGCCTATACGTAGACGTGCTCGACCGTTTAAAAAGGTCGCCATGTTGTTGCTGTCTTTGTATCACGTCACCATCGACTAAAGAAACCCAGAGAGTCTCCGCAACGTTTTAAGAAGCAGATTATAGATGACGCTTCGGGGAAATAAGCATCACGTCGTCGCCCGTTGTGACCGATCGCTTCCAGTTATCTGGAGATTAATCTTGCGAATAAAATATAGTTTGGGTGGCAGTCACACCGAGCCATCTGCGTCCACGTCAACACGTCTTATGGCTTGCAGTTGCAGCAGGAACAAACACTATACTGCTATACTGCGGTGCTGCTGCCAGAAATTAAGCTCAATGTTTACAACGGAAGCGTCCGCGCTTAGAATGCGTGATCGCACGAGGAAGATGACTAGAGCTGCAGAGGCTCTTTGCCGCTCAATCCCCGGAATAATATTAATTGGAGTAAATAGTACTCTGTCAGGCGTAGGCCCCACAGCACTTCTAAGAATCGCAGTGTAAGGAGAGATATCACTTAACGGCAGGCGTGGCTCTGTGAGGTCTTATAGTAGCCTATAGCTCCATATTAAATTTCGCCAATACCACTTGCTGAGTCAGTTTAAGACTGTTTATTAGGACAACAATAATTGATAGTCGTTATAAAAAGACAAGGATTGGATTTATTTTGGAGTGGTATTTCCGCTCTGCATATGAGGTAACAACACGCATGCATCAAAGATTGAATGATGCCAGTTATAGGTCTTTAGGCCTATACCTTCAGTATCATTGTTCCTTCTAAATTACCGGTGTTGGTCAATAAATTATTCTAAAGTAACTCTGTGACAAAAGGCAATAATATATATTTAATCTTACTCCAAAACAGAATCTGAAATCTACAAATTCCTGTAACAATGGGCGGAGTTTATCAGGGGCTAGGGGGCTAAGCCCCTAAGAAGACCCAGATTCATTTTTTGCCGTGTAAATTGCATCTTTTCCCGGGCTTAGCCCCCCCAAGAAGGCTTTAGCCCCTTCAAGAACGGAAACCAAACTCCGCCCATGCCTGTGACAAACCACAAGCAAACCAATTGATGCGATGCCCATGTTTCAACGTTAGACTGTAAGTTGAATAAACAGTCGACAGTCTATAACATCAGCTGACTATTCACTATTCAGTCAGCGGAGAGATATAAATCGTGTTGTTTTCAGTGCCTCATGCATTAGATCAGAAGCATACGTTGAAGTAGTTAATTAGCAGCAATGGTCGTTCTCTCCCACTTCTCTGGTTGTAAATCGCGATGCAGCCAGAATTCATTCTTCGTTTTGCTTTGGCATAGCAACGAACTCCTAATAGATCTCGACTCTCGTCCATTCCGAATGGCCGACTATTCGCAGTCAAATCCCTCGGCTGACAGCATGTCCTCTTCACAGATGATATCGCACATCTCTGGTCTCTTCAACAATCCTATATGTGATTGTCTGTCTGTCGTTGTCGCGCTCTATCTGTCTCTGTCTCTCTCTGTCTCTCTGTATCTCTCTGTCTCTGTCTGTTGTCTGTCTCTCTTTCTCTCCCTCTCTCCCTTACTCTCTCTCTCTCTCTCTCTCTCTGTCTGTCCCTCTCTCTCATTCTCTCTCTGTCTCTCTCTGCCTCTCTGTCTCTCTGCCTCTCTCCATCTCTCTCTGTCTCTCTCTGCCTATCTCTCTCCATCTCTCTCTCTCTTTCTCTCTCTCTCTCTCTCTCTCTGCCGTCAGTAACAGTAAAGCACGAATCGCAGATTTCTTCAACAGTACACCATTGAACATAAGGTGCATTCATATAGAGCAAATATTATGGACATTTGGCGAAAATGACGTTACGTGTGGCAACCCTAGACAAGTTGTTTTCAAGCACGTGCTTCTGTCAGTCGCCAAGCAATATGATGTGACGTCGGAGCGAGCAGGGAGGCAGAGGACAGATCGTGCGATGCATGCGCGGGGACGCCTGGTCCCGAGTACAGGACTTAATTGGGAGTTATTTCGTTCACTGCCAGCTCAAAGGCTTTAAATAAGGAAATGAGCGACGACACCACAAGTGCTACTATGAGCCTTAACTTAACTTACTATATAAAATTATGCATGTATACATATATGCCCAACATTGCCCATAGTGGAATAATACGCTTAGACGTACATATACAATTGGACAGACCTATAGTCAAGATCCGAGCAGACGGAGTCTTAGTCACGGAGATAAATGAAGATATCAACTTTAACCAAAATCGAACTGTTCGTTTGGATTCTTCTGGTCTGTTCCTGCTTCGACCTTACATTACTTTACTGTACCTCACTTACACTGCATATACATTACCTGCCTATACAGGTTGGACCGACTGTTTAAAAGTCTCAATTAGTGCCTCAACATTCTTAGCAGCGATCCATGATTGTCATCTAGTGTTCCGAGTGATCTAACATATGTCTGGTCTGTTTGGCAGAGACTGTGCAATTCTGCCAGACACTGTCTATTGATTCCGACGAACTAAGTGATCAGTTTGTAAAGCCACCACGCGTTCTTTACTATAGGCTACATTATGCAGATGACATTTATAATGTAGACTAATGTCATTAGCGTCAGCACTTGCGTTAAAATAAGGGCGATGTCAGTATTATGGAGTCAAAATGTGTGACACTTTCATTCATTGAACATTTTAAAGTTTTCTACGGTCCCTGCCAGAGTCAGCTTCTGCAAAAGCTGCTTTGGAAGTGGTGCAGGTTTTGCCTGCTGTACCCACCAGGAATTCCCTACTGAGCGAGTGACATCGAAATCCCACTGGACACTGACTGCAGCATTAGTGGGCCAGGACACAGAATAGATTGGTCCCTGATCAGCTCAATGGACCACTGTGTAGGATATAGGACCACATGTACAGAGTGCGCCAAAAAACCTAGGTTTTTTGCCAATATCTTGGGCCAAAAGTAGGAATTTCGAAATGTAATTTTGCAGGCTTATAGACAATTCATATTTACACAAGATGGCCAGATTTCATCAAAAATATTTTGAGCAGAACAAAAGTTATATCACTTTTAGTGAGGTCACCCACCGTTTTTGACGATTCAATAACGTAACGCAAAAATGTTATCGTCAGGTTATAAATTGTCAAACAATTATTATTATTATTATTATTATTATTATTATTATTATTATTATTATCCTATACGAAACTCATCAATTGATGGCAAACCATCCAGCTAAGGACGTCATGTACTTAAAGAGCTCTTCGACGTGAGCTCTTTAAAGTTGTCTTCAAATTTCTTTTTTATCCGACCATTAAACGAAAAAGTAATATTTGGTTTTCGTTAAGTCCAGTAAAGTAAGTTTGTTTTCATAATAGTTTCATATTTGGGCTTTCCATCTTTTGGAATTTTATGATGAAAATCAGACCTGTTATTACGTGTCTTTTACTTTTTCATCATAAAATCCTCACCACATGAAATCACCAATATATGAAAAACTGGGAATTATCATATGTGCGGGACACCCCGATTGCGATTAATTGATTTAATCCCTATCTAGATATATCAGTTTTTGTTCACAACTCGCCGGAACGACAGAGGGAAATTTAAAATTGTTTTACGTAAGTTATTATTCGTCTCTTCTAAAGCAATGTCCAAACCGTGCGCATGCGCGGCAGCGCAGGTTACAGTTTAATAAGCGAAGACGCCTACTGGCCGATGGGCTCTAGGTCGCATCATAGATGCGTGCATGATAATGTTGTTCGTGCATTCTGTAGGGTAATTGAATGGCAGACAATCCCCGGTAAATGCAGATCGCTGGCGAGCGTGTTCCGATATCATCATCATCATCATCATGATCATCATCATCATCATCATCATCATCATCATCATCATCATCATCATCATCATCATCATCATCATCATCATTATCATCATCATCATCGTCGTCGTCGTCGTCGTCTTCATCATCATCATCATCATCGTCGTCGTCGTCAACATCATCGTCATCATCGTCATCTTCACTATCCACATTATCGTCATCATCATCATCTGCATCTTTAACTTCACTATCATCGCCGTCATCATCATTATCATCATCGTTGTAGTCGTTATCGTCATCTGCTTCTTCGTGAAATTCTTTATCATCGTCACCACGGACGATCATCATCAGCATCAGCATCGTCGTCATCATCATCATCATCATCATCATCATCATCATCATCATCATCATCATCATCATCACCTTCATCATCATCATCAGCAGCAGCAGCAGCAGTAGCAGTAGCAACAGTGTTATGTGCAACTGTCGTTGTGAAAACTCGTCAAGTCAAAGGCATTGGAGTTGATCAGGACATAATGATTTCGAAACTTACCAAAAGCTCTTCGAAATTAAAATCAGTTATAATAGAGTCCAGTGAGATTGTGCAAACAGCCAAACCATCCACAAGTGTTTAACTCTGCACTGAAGCATTTCTGCTTATTGGTCATCTCATTCCTGAGTTAGCCCCCTTGTGGCTTTCAACTGGGTCTATGCTCCTCCTCCTCCTTGCCTTTCTCCTCCTACTTCCTCTTCTCTCCCACCTTATTCTCCTCCTCCTTCTCCTCCGGTCCTCTTCCTTCACCTCCACCTCCTAACATACAGGCATGCAGACATACAAACATATAGCCAAGATGTCTAAATAGTCTAAGATAGACACACATAACGACGGCCAGACGGGAAGACATTTAGACGGACAGATAGACATGCATACAGACGGTGAGAACAGACGGGTGGACGGACAAGCAGATAGCCAAACGCACATATATACGCAGGGATAGATGCACAAACATACTTATGGCTTACGTACAGTCGCAGAAGCGGACTGTCATCGATACGGGGAGAAAGACATTCAGAAGTACAAAGCCACAAACCAATAGGCAGTGCAAGACATAATGACGCTCAGATAATATTATACAGATAGTTCAGATCGGCTGTGCGCCGTGTGCGGGCTTCTTAGCTTGGCTAACAGCGCGTTATCACAGTATGACGCTAATGCACAGCTGGCCTCCAGCTGATTGGCGACACTGGACTGTTCTACCGGCCAAGACAGAGGATAGGAGCACTGTTGTGGGAGGGGGTTTGGCGCTGAGAGGTGCCTCACAGAACTTCTGGGCAAACACCCCTTTCACCACAAAACCGGCACCGTAGTCAGTGGCGGCGCTAAAGGGGGTTGGGGGGGCTAAGCCCCCCTACAAGAGGCTCAGCCCCCCCCTAAAAAGGGCCATTTGAAATTTTTTACAGTGACATACAACATGATTTTGGGCTGACGACTAAAAAAAAAGGTCGTCAGAAATTTTGGCGGCGAAAATGGAAATTTTTCATGAGATTTCGGTCGATGACTAAAAAAAAAAGGTCGTCAGAAATTTTGGCGGCGAAAATGGAAATTTTTCATGAGATTTCGGTCGAGGCTTCAGCCCCCCCCGAAACTGAAATCCTGTCGTAGGCTAATCACTTTGGAGAATTGCAATGCTTGTAGTTCATGGAGACATAAAGTGTCGTTCTCATAAGCCTTGTTTTAATACGATGTTATTTATTCGATGTATGTTACCCACCACGGCATATTCATCCTGTTTATACGAAATGTTATTATACTAATTAATTATAATTAGACTATCGTCTGCTGCGACATTTTGATTTTGTGCATCCGTGTCATTATAAACTGATTCGGCTAGAGGCTCCTATTCAGTCGTATGCAGTGACATGCATAATTATGCAATTTCAGATGCAACGATAGACAAGAGGTTTCTTTCTGACTTACTTATCCGCACATGCTTACTAAAACGGTTTACCAATAGCACATACTTACTAAAACGGTTTGCCAATCCTTTTACAATCAAATATTTTTCATATATCTTCTCGTGGAGCATCTCCCAATAATATTGTCTAATTTACACCCCCTCACCTCTTGAAACCAAGATTTCGTTAGATAACCAACGACCTTCTGGCAACAATCGCCAAAGCACGCTACATCGACCAGGGAAGGGTTTGGGTATGGATGTCGTTGTCATCATCACCATCATCATCATCATCATCATCATCATTATCATATTCATCATCATCATCATAATCATCATAAGCATCATCATCATCATCATCATCATCATCATCATCATCATCATCATCCTCATCATCATCATCATCATCATCATCATCATCATCATCATCATCATCATCATCATCATCATCATCATCATCATCATCATCATCATCATAATCATCATCATCATCATCATCATCATCATCATCGTCATAGTCATCGTCATCGTCAACATCATCTTCATCATCGTCATCGTCGTCGTCATCGCTATCGTTAGCATTACCACTACTACCCTCACTCTACCGCCACCACCACCACACCAAAAATAACAACATTGTCATCAATATCATAATCCTCATTTTAATCATCATCACCATCATCACCATCATCATCACCATCATCATCATCATCATCATCATCATCATCATCATCATCGTCATCATTATTGTCACCACCACCACATCTACCACCAACAACACTACCACCACTCCAGCACCACCAATACCACCACCACCACCACCAATATTATCATCACCACCACCAGCAACAACAACAACAGCAACAACAATACGAACAACAGGAACAACAATACAATAGATCATAGATCATCGTGTTCGTCAGCATCATCGTTATCACAATCATCATCATTATTTATCTTCCTTATAATCTTTATTTTCAATATCGTCGTTAACATTTTGAATAATATGTAAAATTAGTATCACAATCAATGTCATCACCATCATCATCGTCGTTGTCATCATCATAATCACCATCATCATCGTCATTATCACAATCATCATCATATTTATCTTCGTCATCTTTATCTTCAATATCGTCGTAAAAATGTTAAAAAATAACTAAAATCAGTATCATGATCATCATCTCATCTTCGTCGTCATCATCATTATCAAAAGCCATATAAGTCGTCATTGTTATCAGCATTATTATCATCGTCGTTGTCGTGGCCGTCAAAATATAGTGTATAGGTAAAATCAGTGTCATAATCAGGGTCTTTATCATCGTCATCTTTATCATCATCATCATCGTCGTCGTTGTTGTCAGGCGCCCTTGTAACGGCATGGCTCTGTCAAGGTGCCATTAAAATTGTCACTGTTATCATCGTCATGATCATCATCATCATCGTCGTCGTCGTCGTCATTATCTTCGTCATAATCATCATTATCATAATAATCATCACGGTCATCATCATAGGCTCCACAATCATTCCCATTGTGGAATTCTTTGTCAGAACCATCATCGTATTTATTTTCATCATCATCACCATCATCGACTTCAGTATCGTCATGATTGTGAGTATAGCCAATATGATCAGTGTCATCATCATTATCATAACCATCGTCGTCACCATCACGATCATCATCATCGTCAAAATCATCATACAGGGGCCGGATTAAGGCATCCATAAATCAATCAATCATAATTTATATAGCACCACTTCAAGGTACCTACTCAAAGGCGCTCCCGGTCGAGATCAAGCGAAAAACAGTCTTCAACAGTTTCTGAAGTTGAGAACAGCTTGGGAGGTGTCGCGTAGTTAAAGACGTCCATTTCTGCAGGTTGTTGAACCACCCACAGAGAATAAAACCGCCTCTGCATTGTTGCAGAGCGAGTGGAAGGAACCATTAGGTCACTATGGACAGCAGAGCGCAGTGCGCGGCGGCCTATGCAAGTGGAAAGAGGGAGGCAAAGCTCACACAGAAAATAGGGTGCCCAGTCTGATAAGCATCGCCACACCAAAGATGATATCCTAAATGAGATGCGCTGCGGGAAAGGAAGCCAGTGCAAGACCTCACGCATATATTTGGTATACACGGTCGTACTTGGTGAACCCCCCAATAAGTCGTGCGGCAGCCTGGTGGACCCTCTCCAACCTCTCAATCCGAACCCGCGGTAGACCAGCAAATATGGAGGCGCAGTAGTCGAGGCTGCTCAACACAAATGCATGGACAAGAGAAGCTGCAACTTTAGAAGTCAGAGAGCGAGCAATGACCCTGAGCTGCCGCAGTTGGTATGGTGGCAGCTACGTCACACCAGATCTATATGAGATGCAAGGGTGAGTTCAGAGACCAGGAGCACCCCAAGGTCGCGGCAAAAAAGTCATAGATGGGAACTGTGAAGGTCGAGCCCTCATCATCATCGGTTTGAGCTTAGCCTGTTGCCTAGTGCCCAATCAAATGAATTGGGATTTTTGGGCGTTGAGTCGGAGTCAATTTGAGGACATCCAATCTGTGAGGACCCCCCATTGCTCGTTGCATGTTGCGGGGGCCTCGATGGTTGCGAGTGGAGGGCATTGTAGATAATATTATGTTCAACATGCTTGGCCGAACCGGATCCTCTACGCGTTAGGTGGCCCCACGCATGCAATACAATTATTTTTCATCGTCATTTATTATTATAGCAAAAATGAGGGGGAAATCTCGGAACAAATTGTCAATTATTGAAAAAACTTCTGATTTCAATATAGGCCCTATAATAGACCGACAACTTCTGCACATGTGTAGGGGTAATTGAATGAATTATAGGCAGACTCAAAGAGGAAAGTTTTCAGTTTAGAGCGAAAGACAGTCTCGCTAGAAGAGTTACGAACATAAGGAGGCAGAGAGTTCCAGATTAAGGAACAATTCCGGGAACAATGCTTATCGCTGGCTTGAATATCCCTGCATCATCATCATCATCATCATCATCATCATCATCATCATCATCATCATCATCATCATCATCATCATCATCATCGTCATCGTCATCGTCATCGTCATCGTCGTCGTCATCGTCGTCGTCATCGTCGTCGTCGTCGTCGTCGTCATCGTCATCGTCGTCGTCGTCGTCGCCGTCGTCGTCGCCACCATCATCGTAGCCGTCGTCGCCGTAGCCGTCGTCGTCATCATCATCATCATCGTCATCGTCATCGTCGTCGTCATCATCATCATCATCGTCCTCAACATCATCATCACAATCATCATCATCATCATCGTCGTAATCGTCATCTTTGTCATCACCTTCACTATCATTGTCATCATCGACATCACCAGCTTCATCGACATCTCGTCGTCGTCACCACTATCGTCGTAGCCGTCGTCGCCGTAGCCGTCATCATCATCATCATCATCATCATCATCACCACCATCACCATCACCATCACCACCATCATCATCATCATCATCCTCATCATCGTAATGTTCTTCTTTCTCTTTTTCTACATAATCATCAACAGCGTTGTGTGGGTCGTGGTGAAAGCTTGTCAATTCAAGGGCATTGGAGATGATCAGAGCACATAACTGGAAAACTTACCAAAAGCTCTTCCCAATTAAAAGCAGTGACTGAGTCCAATAAGATTATAGTACAAACAAAACCAAGTCTTTCCGCGACTCTTGCACTGATGCCTTTCTGTCTAATAGTCGTCTCATCCCATTGATAACCCCTCGAGGTTTTAACACTCGAGTGCCCAAGGTATTTTTAGGTACACGAAGGCCCAAGGGGGGTCCGCGCGGACCCCAACGTTTTTTGTGAATATCTTGAGAATGGATTGGAATATCGTTACAGAATTTAGTTCCATGTAATCGCAAATGAATTTGCGATCGATTGATGTATCTTATGTCACAATAGCACCACCTGGTGTTAAATAACAGTGTAATAAGCTCGTGATATACATTTTATGCTTGCTTGCGGCTTTTACTGAAGGAAGCCTATTGTTTTCATGTTAATATATTGAGAAGGGATTGGAATATCGTAACCGAATTTAGTTCTATGAAATCCCAAATGAATTTGCAATCGATTGAGGTATCGTATATCACAATATCACCACCTGGTGCAAAATAATAGTGTAAAAATCTCGTGATACACGTGTTATGCTTGCTTGCATCATTTACCGAAGGAAGCCTATACGTCCGGTGCGTCCGCATGCCAGTCAGCAGTGCTTCTCTCACTTCCAGCTATCGACGGACCAGTTGCATTATGGTAGACTAAATAATAATCGCAATTGTAAATTTGTATAGCGCCGCTTCAAGAGAAACTCCTCAGACGGGTTCCTGACCTGATAACACCATGCCACGATTGAAAGGGGTAATTTCAAACAATTGCGGAGGAATGGAAGTATATATGAACGGCTGTGTCACTGTGTGGTGTTAGGCCTACTTGTGTGTTGAGAAAGAAGGGTAGGCCACTACCGTCTACAACACCACCGGCTAAGAAGAAAAGCTGAGCCATTTATTTGCGTAGCCTAACCTTGACAGAACGGTTGCCACCGTTTGTATGAACTGTCCTAAGCGTTCCGTTTTGACGCACGCCTGTTGCATGCAATTATTGCTGTGTAGGCCTACGCAGACTTGCAGACTTTCAAATTCTGTGTTGCAAACATTGACCAAACATAGTGCTACAATGTCAGTAATTCTAAGTTCAACAATTTATATGAATCTTTCGTTCATATAACGTGCGCTGGCCATTTATTTATTGGCCAGTAACCATACGCATGTATGACAAATAACCGAATATCGTAGGGTACCCTTAGTATATGCTGTGGTGGTGGGGTACAGGGTTGGACAATACTCACGCAAAATATACCATTCGATGCCCAAATGGTTGTTCTAGGAATACCTAAAAGCATTTGTGCAGATCTATAGCCGTTAAAAAGTTATCCGGAAAAAACGGGCCTGGGGTCCGGTCGGACCTCCCTTGGGCATTCGAGGGTTAAACTATAGGTCTCTGCTCCTCGTCCTCCTCTCCTCTCTATACACTCTATGCTTGAGACATACAGGCATGCACGCATGCAGGCGGACGAACAAACATACAGGCGCATTATATATAGACACACATAAGGACGACGGAAAGACATTTAGACGGACAGTGTGCGATGGACAGAGAGACATGCGTACAGAGGATGACACCGATAGCCACAGGTAGACAGATATTCAGACGGATAGACGGAGAAGCAGATAGCCAGAAGCACACACATGCATAGACGCCCACGGTCAGATGTACGAACATACATTTAGGTATGTATAGGGGCCTACAGTGTACGTACAGTCGTAAAAACGGGCTGTCATCGAAGCGGATAGAAAGGTATTCAGGTGCACAATGGCACAAACCAAGAGGCAGTCCAAAGACATAATGAAGCTCGTAATTATATATAGTCTAGATCGGTTGTCGGCTTCTTGCTATGACGTTAATGACGTTTCGGCTGCTTGACCCTCCAGGTAATAATGGCAACACTGGACTCGTTGACCGGCATAAACAGAGGAGAGAAGCCCTGCTGGGGACGATGACAAGCACTTCACAGAACCCCTTCTTCAACGAATTGTCTAATCTAAACAATTTGCTCGCCAGCATGGCGACTGTCGGAGGTTAACCTCTTTAGAGAATGGCAATGATTGTAGTTTATAGTGTCTCACTCCCAAAGGCCTATGCTTTAATCCGATGAATGATAGTAAAATTCCACGATTAAAATGCTCAAATCAACGTTTACGTTGACCACTGGGCTGCTGGGCAAAAAGACTAGAGGGCAAGCAGACTAGAGGTTTCTTTCTGACTTAGTCATTCGCACATATTACTAAAACGAGCTGCCAATCGTTTTACAATCAATTTTGTAAAAATCTTTCCGTAGTTAATCTCCCTGTCAAATTGTCTAATCTAGTTGCCCCGTCCTCTAGGAAACCAAGTTTTCTCGAGAGAACTAAAGAGCGTGTAACGACTATCGTCAAGGCAGGTAGTGCCGAGCAAAGTAGAGTGCCTGTATGGATGTCGTTGAAATCATCATCATCACCATCACCATCACCATCATCATCATCATCATCATCGTCGTCGTCGTCGTCATCATCATTGTCATCATCGTCGTCACCACCATCATCATTGTAGTCGCCATCGCTGTTGAAATCATCATCATCATCGACGTCATCGTCGTTATTGTCGTCGTAAAATCATCCTTTTCATCACCACCACCACCACCAGGAATACCATCATCGACATCATCATCATCATCATCATCATCATCATCATCATCGACATCATTATCAGGCGGGCTTGTAAGGACCTGGTTGTGCCACGGCAGCATAGAAATCGTCATTATCACTATCATCATCAGCGTGGTGGTAGTCGTCATCACCATCAGACGCCCTTTAATTGCATAACTGTGTTACGGCGCCATACAATCAATAACAATGACTTGTTATCATCATCATTATCGTCATCATCATCGTCATTGTCACAATCATCATCATATTAATCTTTCATCATCATGCTTATTTTTAACTAGATGGGGTACCCGGCGTTGCCCAGAAATTTTAAGATTTGCCCGGTTCCCGGCCATTCCTCTATATTTCATCCTTCCTTCGGTCATTCCGTCCCTCCATCCGTCCCTCTCTCCCTACGTCTGCTCCTACCTCACTCTCTCTCCCTCCCTCCATCCCTCCCTCCATTACTCCGTCCGTCCCTCTCACTACCTCTCTTCCTACCTCCCTCCTTCACTCCCTCTCTCACTTCCACTCTTTCTCTTCCACCCCTCCTTCCTTCCTTCCTCCCTCCATCCCACTTTCACTTCGTCCCTCTCTTGTCCAAACTTGCCATCAACAGTGCTTTTATCATTATTTTCCTAACCGCCAGCGTAAAAAATTAGGTCATAAAGTGATGACGTCATTTATGGGGAGCACTACATAAGGCAGAAAATCAAAAGGCAGAAAATCAAAAGGCAGAAAATCAAAAGGCAGAAAATCAAAAGGCAGAAAAATAATGAGGCAGAAAAATCAAAAGGCAGAAAAATCAAAAGGCAGAAAATCAGAAGGCAGAAAATCAAAAGGCAGGAAATCAAAAGGCAGAAAATCAAAAGGCCGGAAATCAAAAGGCAGACTATTATAGGCCTACTGTGGTTTAGATCCTATAGGGCCTAGTATACAGGGTGTCACATTGTCTATCGTGACATATGTAAGCTGCACTTTGCCGCCTAAACACAAATGCACAATTCATTAAAACGTGCTGAAACTGATTAACCCATTAGTGCCCAGCGTCCGTCATAACGGACGCTTAGAAAACACGTTGGCAAAAATAAGAGGCAACTGTTTAATATGGTCATCACAATTTTTAAATTAGTGCGTCAATTGACTTTATATTCCACTATTGCGATTGCCGGATTATGTGAATTGGAAATATTTTATTGCTTGTGCTAATGTGTCTACTGCAACATATCGAAAATCATCGCTACAACTAGTTTTTATATTTCTGCTTGGTATTGAACGGGGAGGAATTGAGAGAAAGTGTAAATGTTGTTTATAGTAGCCATATGGGTCAATATGCTGACGAAATGTTATCACAATTGCCGTAAGTTTTCCTAAGGAAATTTCGATTGCAATGTAAGCGTCCGTTATACGGGTGAATATTTGATAACTGGTCATTTTAGGTATCCGATGTACCAAGAAAAAAAAAGATTTTTTCTTGTTAAAAGTTACATAATCAGAAACACAAATATAGTTTGAAGGTATTAATTGCATGGTTCATAACGGATCTGTCCTAGTACCCCCTTTAATTTTGTTTTAAAATTGTGGGTGAAGCACACCATGTCAGCACCGCAACCACAAAAATGTCAGCACCGCAACCAATTAAAATATCAGTAAACAAGCTGAATAACAAACATTAATTTGCAATTTATTGGTCTAATAAAAACTGCATGACATTGAAAAGAGTAATCTAATGTGAAATGAAAATGGATACCATCAGATTATCAGAAAAAAATTATAGGAACAACACAAGTGTGGGACCAAAATGTCAACACCGCAACCGACTACTATCAATTCTAAACTGTCGTAGAAATAATGAACATGCAATAATAATGCAAATTTAAGTTGCTACACAAGCACATAAGTAGGCCAGCTTCAATTAACAAAGGCTTCAAAATATTATTGTGAATGAAAAGTTAGGTAGCAGAAAGCAAAGTTGGATGACATACTTGAAAGCCAATGTCATAATGTCAGCACCGCAACCACAAAAATGTCAGCACCGCAACCAATTAAAATGTCAGTAAACAAGCTGAATAACAAACATTAATTTGCAATTTAATGGTCCAATAAAAACTGCATCACATGGAAAAAGTAATCTAATGTGAAATGAAAATGGTTACCATCAGATTATCAGAAAAAAATTATAGGAACAACACAAGTGTGGGACCAAAATGTCAACACCGCAACCGACTACTATCAATGCTAAACTGTCCTAGAGATAATGAACATGCAATAATAATGCAAATCTAAGCTGCTACACAAGCACATAAGTAGGCCAGCTGTAATTAACAAAAGCAGTTCTTTTGGCCAATTGCTCCAGACATTTGCTTTTAATATTATTATTGTGAATGAAAGGTTAGGTAACAGAAAGCAAAGTTGGATGACAAACTTGTCAGCCAATGTCAGATAATTTTAAAATAAAGAACACCATACTGCAGCACCAAAGACCACTTTGCATACTGCTGATGAAATCAGTATACCAGTCATTTCACATCATAAGAACTGAAACAACAAGTAAATCAAAAACTGAATACAGCATTATAACTGCTTTAAATATTACAAGCCTAATTTCAACAAAATACCAGCCCAAACCGATTCATCTAATGCACAATGTCTGCTGTGCAGATCAATCGGTTTAGGCTCATCAATGAGAGTGACTATGTTCTGAAGCTCATAAAAGCAAATGTCTGGAGCAATTGGCCAAAAGAAACGGTTAACTACGGAACGAGTTGGGCCTTTGATTGTAGCCATGCATGAGACTTCAATGTCACTATCCAGTAAATGCACACTGATAATTTTCCCAGGGTAAGGGCGACCATTGTATGCGACTACACAAAACTTTCCAACATGTTCATCATTCGGCTCTTCAATGGGTAGAAGTAAATTTTGAACAGGCGAGGCTTGTTCAAAAGGAGACATTAAAGGCAAAGGTGCATCAGGAAGTTCGTGCAGCACCTGTGTACTAGTATTAGTAATGTCATCCTCTGGTAGGTGATCTTCAGCAGGTGGCAACTGTGTAGAAACATTCCGTGGAAGTGCAACAGTGGCATTGTATACCATCGTGCTAGGACTGTAACATTCACATGGAAACGAATCAAATTCTACTCTGCAGTAGCAACTGATTGGGCGGAAAGTGATTTCACCTTTGGTTTTGGTAAAGATCTGATGTACTGTCATCGTGCCAATTAGTGTTTTTAGATGCTCTGGCATCAGCAAGTCCATGTCAGCTATCTTATGGCTGTTAACAAAGAATAGTTTCACCGATAAATTGAGTTGCGGGTCAACCAGTGCCTCAAAAACTGCTGCTGCATCAGGAAGATCACATCCCTGAGCCACAAAACGATCAGCAGTCCTCTTCAGTAGTGCGCCAACCCCATCGGCCGCTCCCTTCCCATGACCAGCTTCACTGTAATCCCATGAACCCAGTTGAAGTGTTGGTGGGCATACTTCGAATAACTGGTTGCAAAACAGATGAAAGTTCTTTTTGCAACGGTACTGTGTTGCAGGGCTGTCACTGATAAAACGAAGAACACGCAAATTGGGTACAAGAGTTATCACCCACTCAATCACAGGCAAAAGGTATGCCCAAATGGCAGCAGGATCATGTCTTGTAGAAGAAGAGAGTGTAGAGAATGCCAACTTTCTCTCCTGGAGATACAAGACTCCATTGTGCATTGTGACTTGGCCTTTAGATGCACCAAAATGCATTGCCTGTACTTCTGATGAAAGTTTGCAAACATAGTTCTCGGCAAAGTCAATATGAAGGACAGCTTCATCAGATTTGATGTTCTTCTTCATTTGACGAATAGCCAAAAACTGATGCTCAATGTTGTACAAATGTCGACAACCACGCTTCTTCAATTCAGCTTCAAAATCATTTGTCAGTTGCTCAATTGTTCCTGTTACAAGATCTTTAACAATAACTTTAACAGTGATCTCTTCGTCTTTATCCTTAACGTGGCGCAGGCGAGTTTCTGTTTGTGACTTCCATAAATTCCAGCTTACAATCTGGCCCCAATTGAATTTCACTGTTGGTTGTCTCTCTAAATTTCTGTTTGTGCAATCATGGCATTCGCGATACATACATGTCTTTGCAGCTGAACCTTTGCATGTTAACTGTCTTGAGAGAACTTCTAGAGTCCGAGTATTCGTAACTCCATAAAATAAAAGTTTTCCCGACATGAATTCGAGGTTGTCGCAAGTCTGACACGCACATGTCTCTCGATCGTCAACACTTGGAGCAACTACCCAAAAGGGGCGAAATTTACAAAACATTGTGTAGGAAAGTGTCATTTCTGCATTCTCACATAGAAACTTTAGATGTAAACGTTTCAACGTATCCTTCAAACATCGCTTTTGCTTCTTCAACTTTCTTCGTGTGATGCATTGCTTCTTTCCTGATGTCATACTGCTCACATCATCCCTTTCATAAAATGCAACAACTTTTTTCACAACATCAGTGGTCATGGCATTTTTTCTTTTTTTCTTCTTACCAGCACACGATTTCAAAAAGCTGCGAGAACAGTTGAGGTAACCTTGTGCGATTCGTAGTAGTCGATAAGATGCTAGTTTCTTTGCAGGAATTATTTTACGTATCGACTGTTTTAGAGCTGCATCTTGACCAGAAGCTTTTATCACACTACCGAGACCATCGACAAGTACATTGTGAAATAGAATTGTTCGTCTCACAGGTGCCCCTACGCGGCAATTCTTCAGTAGGACATTCGTCTTCGAATTTGGTGTATTGCTCCTTTTGTTGCTCGAATTCATTCGAACACGAAGCAAACGCTGCTTGTACTTATTTTTATGTCTTGTCATCATTACCAGTTTCACTTTCAATTTTGCGTATTCACGATAAACCTTTGCTCTACCACCAATGACTTTTTTCCGACCACGAGTTTTAGCTGACATGCTGGTAAGAGATAATCCAGATGTTTCCGAAATTTTAGATGACCCAGGGTCGACAGATAAATTCAACTCGTTTTTCTTTTGTCGACAGACTTGCTGCTGCATGCGCCAATTTTTCCTTATTGCTCTCCTATCTCTTTCACTATGATCAGCAATTACCTTCAAATTTCCATCACTTTTTCGATCCGCACGACGCTTTTTCTCACTTTCCAAATACGCATGATGGAGTTCCGGGTTGGCTTTAATCTTCGCTCTCCAAATTGCTGATTTTTCTTTAGAGGACAGCGGCATGACTCCAAGTGTAATCAGCGATATCTAATAAAATACACCAATAGTTAAGTGAAAACATGGCAAATAGAATTAATTTGTCCTAATTTTCACTGAAATTTAATGTAGGCCTGCAGGGTATGGCAACTCAAATAGATAAAATTTTACTTAAGAGTTAACTGGTAGCTACAAACTGCTGGAACCGTGTCAAAAGCACAATGGTTACTCATGTTAAGAGACGCTGAAACCCTAGCAACTTAGTAAATGTCAGCACCGCAACCATGAAGTCAGCACCGCAACTGCATGCCTGGTTGCGGTGCTGACGGTTGCGGTGCTGACAAATTGTTTAAAGTATAAATATTAGGCCAATCCCGCTTGACGCGCGTAAACAATAACAGGTCCCGTCTCATCTGTACTTGCTTGCGATTTGATACATCACAATTAAAAATACATAAATGTTATTGGTATGCTTGCATTATTGGTTGCGGTGCTGACCTACAATAAAGATACGCGTGATGTTATCCAACATTTGTAGCTAATAAACTTTTTATATAAATCAGAAATTACATTTACGATATGCGATCAGCTAATCAAGACCCACGAGATGCAATGTATCAGAGCGCATGCGTAATCAATGCATACTAAGCACTTGTAATAGGTGTGCGCCGGCCGCGGTTGCGGTGCTGACTTCGAAAATGGTAAGTATGATACAGACTTTTGAAAAAATATTTAACACTGAAAACCTATTGCTAAAGAATAATTATGTAGACACTGTGATTGAAAATCATAATTTCTAGTAAATGTTCAAAGAAGATTGTAAAATTATTGCAATATATTAGCTACTGCTTGGATTTAAAAATACTCAACCTACCTTGGATACCGGTTGCGGTCCTGACATTTCAGGTATTTCTTTCAATAAATCGATTATAATATATAAATATTCGAAGTTGGTTTTTAAAGAAATAGATCTGCTCAGTTAACATCTATCTAATGGTGTTTCGCTTTTTAAATTATTGTTACCCGATTTTTATTTATCATGTGGTAACTCAAAATCATCGGTTTTCAAATATTCACCCATACCGGACGTCGGGCACTAGCCCAGAGTTGCCGTTTTCTACAGAGAGTCCCCAAGCGTCATTGTCCCATAAATTGCCTCCGTCATTGCATTACTTATAATATAAAGTAAGCATCAGCCTGCAATTTATTCAGACTGGCGACTCACTATTTTGACATGAATATTGTAGACTTTGTACTCCTGACATGAGTTTGGGTACGCCGGTGCATTACTTGAGTGAGGAACCTGTACTTGAGGAACCTGTACACAGGTCAATTTTGGCCTACCGTAAAATCCATAGCAGCCAGGTGCAAAGAACTAGACTAAGTATCATGCCTCACTATACTGGTTATATGCTCTAGTGACCGCTGTGTTGTAAGAAACTTCTACCCTCCCCCGCTAGGGGACCAGATTCAATCCCTGTCCTTCCTCTCCCAGGCCGACCATCCTCTCCCGACGTAGGCTTTGACCCTTTTTTAATTTCCTCTGTTTTGCACTTGGTTCCAGATGTGACACCCTGTATACTATAGGATCTAAACCACAGCAGGCCTATAGGCCTAATAGTCTGCCTTTTGATTTTTCTGCCTTTTGATTTTCTGCCTTCTGATTTTCTGCCTTTTGATTTTTCTGCCTTTTGATTTTTCTGCCTTATTATTTTTCTGCCTTTTGATTTTCTGCCTTTTGATTTTCTGCCTTTTGATTTTCTGAATTTGATTTTCTACCTTATGCAGTAGACCCCATTGATGTATGGGTTCGCTGTTTTGGACATGTGCGGGGTTTACGGGTACGTGCGGTGTTTAACGACTAAGTTTAAATTTGGTTATGACCCCTATGGTGGGAGAGATTTGCCAACCACTCCATTGGGTGCCCAGACTGACACAGTAGTGAAAGTTTGGAGTGAAAATCCCAAAAACTGTTAAAATGCATCCCGGCAAAAAACCAGAATCGTCTCATTGTTTATATAGATATCGCCTCAAAAATACAGAATAATAAGTTAATCAGTAGGCCTATCATAATCTTCGTAGCCATCATCGTCGTCGTCGTCATCATCATCGTCATCAGGCGCCTAGTAACGGCATGGCTGTGTTAGGGCGCCATAAAAATCATAATTGTTATCACCATCATCATAATCGCCGTCGTCGTCGTCATCATCATCGATATCATCATCGTCGTCATTATCGTTATCATTATCATCATCATCATCATCATCATCATCATCATCATCATCATCATCATCATCATCATCATCGTCATCATCATATCATCATCATCATCATCATCATCATCATCATCATCATCATCATCATCATCATCATCATCGTCGTCATCGTCATCATCGTCATCGTCATCGTCATCGTCATCATCATCATCATCATCATCATCATCATCATCATCATCATCATCATCATCATCATCATCATCATATTCATCATCATCATCATCATCATCATCATCATCATCATAATCATCATCATCATATTCATATTCATATTCATCATCATCATCATCATCATCATCATCATCATCATCATCATCATCATCATCATCATCATCGTCATCATCATCATCATCATCATCATCATCATCATCATATTCATCATCATCATCATCATCATCATCATAATCATCATCATCATATTCATATTCATATTCATCATCATCATCATCATCATCATCATCATCATCATCATCATCATCATCATCATCATCATCATCATCATCATATTCATATTCATATTCATCATATTCATCATCATCATCATCATCATCATCATCATCATCATCATCATCATCATCATCATCATCATCATCATATTCATCATCATCATCATCATCATCATCATCATCATCATCATCATCATATTCATATTCATCATCATCATCATCATCATCATCATCATCATCATCATCATCATCATCATCACATTCATATTCATCGTCATATTCAACGTCTTCATAATCACACTCGGTGTTGTCGTCATCATCATCATCATTTTGTCGCTGTCATCGTCGTCATCACTGCATTCCAGTGGTATTTAGGATGGTGGTGAGGACTGTATACGGCATTGTCGAAGCAACTACAGACGTGGCTAGCAATTAGCTGGGAAAAGCTGAAGAAACGAAATTCTAAAGAGAACTAAGCGAATTACGCTTGGAAGAAATTTAAAGTGGTGGACGGAAAGCAGAGAAGGATCAAATCATTTCTAAAAGCAAACTGGATCATAGCACTGACTGTTGGGTTAATTTAAAAGTACAATTAAGGCCTATCTTTTAATAGACCCATCATTCATTCATTCATTCATTTCTTCAAGAATTTACATAGCACTTCTTCATGGGGACTGCTCAGAAGCGCTCCTGACTTTAGCACGGCAAAACGGACAGTTTTGAGTTTAATAAAAAAAGTGTTTCTGTAAGAACCCCAGGAAGTAGACGTAGCCCTGTGGGAACCCATTCCAGACAACTGTGCCGATTACACGTGTTGATGAGTTGACCGGGCATCTGGTTTATTTAGGTGCATTGTCGTTCCGTCCACGGTTGATAATTAGGCTTGTAGGGTTTCGTTTGACCCCCGCTGCCTGGCTATCCGATAGAAGCGTCGCGCCAGAGAGAGAGATAAGCAATGCTATGCAACCCATTATGCTCCTGAGCTGTGTATGTGTGCGCAGGATGTACGTGTGTAATGAAGTAGATGCAGTGTTTATCTTGCACCAACATGTAGGGGGAAGCATTTTGGGCTCTCATTTCGATGAAATTTCTCATAATACATGTAGCAGTGCTAACAATTTAGAGTCCTGTTCTAAGACATTCTCACAATTTCATTTGCTGAAAAACATGGCTTAAGACTTCAATAAGTGGCCCAACAACACTAGGCCTATAAGTTTTTTTCAATTTCCATATCACAATTGTGAGAATTCAGACCGTCATCTTAATACAATGGCTCAGTTTTCAATGCTTATACTCATGGTTTAAATCTTTAAGACTTCAGAGCATCACATCCAAATTAGGCCCTACTTACAATTTTCTGGATTTCCAAGCTGTAGCCGTAGCTTTTAAAACTGTAATCTACACAACATTATTCATGATTTCAGTGCTTAGAGACATGGTTTAAAACTGCAATAAATGTCTTCTCGTATACTGTTTAAAATATGTTCAATTTGCAAACTTTAATGGCAACATTTTAAGGACAATTATACCCCGGACAACTACCCCCCCGGACAATTACCCCGGAGAATTACACCGTACCAATTACCCCCCAGACAATTGCCCCGGACAATTACCTCCCCCGCCCCCATGCTGAACGAAAGACCAAACAACGTCTGTATCATATATTAATAACATAATTTCGATAATAATGCATAATATTCATTCAGTTTCTGCATTAATTATTACACATAGCCTACAATAGTAATAAAGAACTCTGCAAGTACAATATGCTCATTGTAGTTGCTGACGATGGTCAGAATTCTTGCATGACTATATGCATGAATACAGTATCCATGTATATGTGCATGCATGTATGCATGCATGTATGTGCATACATGTATGGTGGTATGTATGTGTGTATGTATGTTGGTTTGTGTGCCTGTATGTATGTATGTACGTATGTATGTATGTATGTATGTATGTATGTATGTATGTATGTATGTATGCATGTATGTATGTATGTATTTATTTATGCACGTATGTATGTATGGGGTACGGACATTAGCCCCCCATGACATTATTCCCCCCGGACATTATCCCTTACGGACATTAGCCCCCGGACATGATCCCCCGGGGTAGGACATTATCACCCCCCTCAGTCTATGATATCATTACCTAAAAATGTTGCACAAAATGTAACAATGGGCCTATGTTAAATGAATATCTATACATTACACATTAGTTTAACATCCTGTAGGAATATGTAAAGTCAATGAAAGGTTTAATATGTATATTATAAAACATTTTAAAGGTCTGAAACGACACTAAGAAGTCTACGAAGCTCATGCGTAATATAATGTCGTTTATAAACTTTCGTTTTAGCATAACTGACACTAACAAGTAGGCCTACTTACTGTATAATAATGTATAATAATGTATATACGATTCCCATTCGTTCATTTCAGATCTAAGTCTAGTCCTAGGCCTATTGATACAAGTAGGACCTAAATGACACTAAGTACTTTTGTTTGCATGTGAATGCCAGTGACAAGTCTTGTCGGTTACGACATTATTCTACAATTTGCACATAGGGGGGACTTTGTCCGAAGGGCTAATGTCCTACGCAAAATCGGGGGGGGAATATGTCCGGGGGGCTAATGTCCGGGGCTAATGTCCGGGGGGATAATGTCCAGGGGGCTAATGTCCTACACCCGTATGTATGTATGTATGTATGTGTGTTCGTATGTATGTATGTATGTATGTATGTATGTATGTATGTATGTTTGTATGTATGTATGTATGTATGTATGTATGTATGTATGTATGTATGTATGTATGTATGTATGTATGTATGTATGCATGTATGTATGTGTGTGTTTGTATGTATGTATGTTAGAGTGTTCAGAAAAAAATAATTTTGCATGAATCACATGCATAGGGTATCAAAATGTGACATTTATGTACACAATTAACCTACCAAAATTCTACATCCATATCTCAATGGCAAAAGACCTCTCAACAAAGGTTAAGTTCTTCAAATAGTGTGAAGAAAAGCGATATTTGTGAAAAATTCTGTTATTCTTTAGAAAATAGTTATCTGCTATTTCTCAGCTTTTCCAATCCATGTTACTGTAATCCATAAATACTTATCTTACTTTATTTACTTATATTATTTATTTATTGTTCTAGTAGGCCTAGGCATTATCTATAATTTATATTCAATGCTGATTGATGATGCTATTTATTGGGTAACTTGAACAGAAAACATCGCGCATCAGGCAATGCACAAGTTGCCCCGGCCAAAAGGCAGTTGGTAGGTCTATCAATGTCAATGATCCTATTCTGTGCACAACTTCTGTATGAGGTTCAAAGACCAGCTCCTCCAATGAGCAAGGCATTATAGATGAATTCTGCCCTGAGGCAACCCTTGTTCATTTCGATGGTAAGCTGCTGCTAGGTGATGAGACTGCTAATGCTGATCGCATGGTGGTTGTTGTGTCTGGCTTAGGAATTGAAAAAAGTGTCTAACCATTTCCAAACTGCCTGGCTCTGAAACTGGTTTCCTAATGTGGAATAAAATTGCTGAAATACTAAGAGATGATGAAAGGGCATCAGAATGGTTGGCTTGGTTGACACAATCAGTAACTGTTGTAACACAAGAGTTCGCAGTGGCACAATAGGGGTTGTTCAAAAGGTCTTTGACAAATGCCTATGATTCTTGTTTGCAGACATCACAGGTCTGAATTAATTGCAGTATGCAGTTTTTGATTTACTCTTAATTGTCTCCAATGGGCTTCGAATTGCAGTTTTCGCCAGGTTCAGACGTCAGTTTCCTCTCACTGACCGTAACAAATTTGTTTCTCTTTGTAAGGATACAAAAGGCTGTTCTCTGCCATGGATTACAGTGAGAAAGTATGGCTAGAGCAGAACCACCAAGCTGTAGTTCAGCTTCATGTGAGGCAGTCCATATTGGTGATGTTGACAGCATCCAATTCAGTCTAAAGGGTGCATATCAAAGGGCATTTAATAGTGCTTGAAGATACATCTTTTCCGACGAATCTCGCTCTGTATGTTGAGACATGGTTCACTGCACCCATCACCTATGATGCTCTTTACAATAATTATATGAATGCTAAACAACATGGAACAATTTCATAGCATAGAGACCCAAACTTCAGATGTAGCCTTTCACAAAATGAAAAGGCTTCTCTGGTATATATGTCAGCGAAGAATTGGCAGGACTGTCACTTTTTCTGACATGGTCTTAGCTGACGAGAAGAAACAGTTTCCGCATTACGCAAGCCACAGATGAAAACTGATTTAAGGATTGTTGATCCAAAAACCTTCAGGATATTTCAGAAGAAAAGTTTATTCGAGTTCGTGACACAGCAATCGATGCATTATGCTATCCCCAAGGTCGGTCAAGATTTTTTCTCTTATGATCCCAAAATGTGCATTAGGAGAGAAGGTTAGCGACAATGACATTCCAAGAACACCGTTGCTGCACTTTCTGTTATTAGACCTAATGACTTTGGTGGGCGTGCAGTAAAGTTAGCAACTAGGCCTAATTTTAACTTGGCCCTCACACATGATGAGCTGCAACATCAGCTCATCTTCCAAGTGGCTGAACACCACCGATAGCCTATACTGCTACGCCGCAGATTTTCACTCTTCAGTTACAGTTAGACATTTTTTGATATCGGAAACATAAACGCAACTACTTTGTATTGTTTCACATTACTGCAACACACTTTTATGTTTGACCATCTTCATTGGCTTCCCTTATTGCTCGGATTCAACTCAAGGTTCTGGCACAAAATAATTTACTTGCTGAGCTACCAAGCACCTATGTGACCTCATCCGTCTGCTGGTCTCTGTCACTTCTCTTCGCCCGCTCCGCTCCTTTGACTGGCATGATCTCCTCGTCCCGCGAGCTGTAGGACCACCATTGTTAAAACTTGGACCTTTGCTCTCATTGGCCGCACTGTGGAACCAGTTTCCTCCTTCAATGCATTTCTCCTTATAAACTGGCGACCCAAGTGTCTCTATTCATTGTCTTAAAACCACTTGTTACTCTCTTGGTCTAATGCACTGGGAGCGCCTCTGATTGGTGTGCACTGTGAGAGGCGCTATAAAAATGTATAGACATGATACAATACAATGTCTTGTTTGTTTACTGTAGTCTGTAGCCTATTGTGTGGCAGTATATGATACAATGAATTAAATTTGTGATTTTTTAATTTTTAAGAAAAATCGCACTTTTTGAAAACTTCACTAGCTTTGAGAGGTCACTTAACATGATCCCAAAGCCAGAATATTTCACTGAGTAGTTCAGGACACCAAATGTCACAAATCCAGAGGGTATGCGAGGTGATTATTTGAAATTATTTTTTCACCATAGGAAAGCTGAACACTCTAATGTATGTATGTATGTATGTATGTATGTATGTATGTATGTATGTATGTATGTATGTATGTATGTATGTATGTATGTATGTATGTATGTATGTATGTATGTATGTATGTATGTATGTATGTATGTATGTATGTATGTATGTATGTATGTATGTATGTATGTATGTGTGTATATATGTATGTTTGTTTGTTTGTTTGTATGCGTACTTGTTATAGCGCCCCTTCAAGCTCCTTCTACTCAGAGGCGCTCCCGAATGCAGAGCGGACACTGCATCGGAGTTTCACGCCGAAGCGCTGAGCAATTGTGAGTAAAGAACTTGCCCAAGGTCCCTACGCGGGGAGGTGGATTCGAACCTCGAACCTTCCGGCTTCAAGGCAACGACGCCACCACTAGACCACCGCGCCCCACATGTATGTATACGTATGTATGTATGTATGTATGTATGTATGTATGTATGTATGTATGTATGTATGCATGCATGCATGTATGTATGTAAGTGTGTATGTATGTATGTATGTATGTATGTATGTATGTATGTATGTATGTATGTATGTATGTATGTATGTATGTATGTATATATGTATGCATGCATTCATTCATTCATTCATTCATTCATACATTCGGAAATTTATATATCGCCCTTTCAGGAAAAAACTACTCAGAGTCCCCCCCAGCTTCAGCGCGCCCAAAAATAACAGTTTTAAGTTCATTAACACGTTGCCCGCCTAGTACGAAATAATATTTGGCGTCCTGTAATATACAATGACATGCAACGGTTCAAGCGGGTGTAGGACATTAGCCCCCCTGGACACTATCGCTCGGACATTATCTCCCGGACAAAAGACCCCCGACATATCCCGCCCGATTTTGCATAAAACATTAGCGCTCCCGGACAAAGTCCCCCCCTCCTATGTGCAAATCGTAGATTAATGCCGTAACCGATAAGACTTGTCACTGGCATTCGCATGCAAACGAAAGTTCTTAGTGTCATTTAAGTCCTAATTGTATCAGTAAGCCTAGGCCTAAACGTAGATTTGAAATTAACGAATGGGAATTATATGTAGGGCCTTTATAGTCTATTTGTTTAGTGTCTTACAACAAAGGTTTGTTAACGTCAGTTAGGCTACGTCCGAGCTTCGTAGACTTAAGGCTATTAGAGTCGTTTCTATTCAAAATGAGATTAAATAAATTATAGAAATGAATGGGAATCGTATACAGTAAGCATGCCAGCTTAATTGTTAGTGTCAGATTTGGCTACAACGAAGGCTTGTAATTGAATTTCCACATTGCAGTGACAGCGTTTTAAGGTGTCATCTTAACGACATTTGAGTATGAGCTTCGTAGACTTCTTAGCGTCGTTTCAGACCTTTAAAATGTTATATAATATATATGTTAAGCCTTCAATTAACTTAACATATTCTTGCAGGATGTTAAACTAATGTGTAATGTATAGATATTCACTTAACATAGGCCCATTGTTACATTTTGTGCATCATGTTTAGCTAATGAAATCATAGACTGGGGGGATAATTTCCTACCCCGGGGGATAATGTCCGGGGCAGTTTTAATCTAGACGTCTCTGGGGGGAAAGTTCCTCTCCCAGGATTGACATTTACCCCCCCAGAAAAATTTGACAAAATGATATTGGTTTTTAGTTACTGTTTTCATCATTGTTTTACATGAAGTGTAATAATATTACCGCGATATTAATTACTATGATATGATTCTATAATGACACTATTTACTACTATAATATATGATACTATCATGTTGCAATGAGTAGAAATTACTGTATATATTTGTATAAACACTATTTTTGCCTGACTAAAACAGAGATGACCAGTGCAAGAATTGTGGAAAAATGACTGGGTGGTTGGACCATTACCCACTTGGAATCTGGGTGTAAAAGACAAATTTTACTGTTTGGCTCTAGGAATGACTGGGGGTTGAAACCCCCAATCATCTCGGCAATTGATCCTATCACCTCTCGGTGACATCCCTCCCGAAATATTTGACAAAAGGATAAGTTTTTAGTTACTGTTCACATCATCGCATTACATGAACTGTTATAATATACTACATGTACATGTATACCGTATTTCTAATATTATTTACTATTACATGGTTATAGTAATTATTTACTATTATAATATATGACACTATCCTGCTAAAATGAGTATGACTTACTGTTAATATTTGTACAATTTATACTATTTTTGTACAACTGAATTGCTTCTCTCCAGTGCTATCCTTCGAATTTTAAACTGTCAAATTTCAAAATGTTTTGGTCGTATTATCTGAACACCTAGTAAAGCAACATCATCAGACCTACTACATGTGGCTTCCCGATTTTGGAACCGGTAGTTCATTAGTCCTTGGTTGATTTGTGTACCATTAAATATGATTTCGGAAAGTGTATCTTGGTCAGCAATTCAGGACCATTTTTGACACAGGAATAAGCCGATGATAGTGATGAAAAGTAAGAGCTTATATACTTTTATATTCACATCTGCTGTTATTCATTAGAATAACCCAGCAACAGCAGAACTGAGCTGCTGAACTCGATGAACAAAGATTTTTTTATTGTAATTATAATTATATTACTATATATAGCCTATGTGCGTGTGTGTAATTGTTTACATTTGTTAATAATAGGCAATAGGCTAGTATGCTGTTGACACAGCTAGCATAACAATCCTTGTACTAAGCAGTGTAAAATAAATGTAAGTTTAACATACGGTACGTCAAATTTTCGTATAACATGTTGCTAAGTTGTTATGCGATATGGTAGGCCTATGGTTGGGTCGCCGCGGGGCCCTCTGTTGCGCGGGGCTCTAGGCATGTGCCTCGCTTGCCTAGGCGTTCAAACGGCTCTGCCCGTGGACTGTCTGTGCCAGCTGAAAACTTAAATCTCTTCACTCTAGAATCATACAGAAGCAACAGCAGACCCAAGTGCATTGTGCAGACATAATTTATGGCCTATAGGGCATGCAGATGGATATGTGAGTTTAATCGTTATCTTCCCCAGTCCAATATTCATACAGCCCGCGCTGTAAAAAGCTTGAAAATTTGATCAGAACAATCGCCAAGCGTACTTTTAAAAGTAGACCGATTAAAAGTAGACCGAAGTTATACGAGCCATTTTCTTTATGACGGAATGGAGGCCCAATAGGCA
>OX457036.1:49046904-49104404 GCA_949752735.1 Lumbricus terrestris
TTGTAATTATAAACCAAGTCTGCTATTATAGTCAGACTCCATTTTTACATTTCGCAAGCTGCCAGTAGGCTACATAATCCAGGGAGGTCAAACTGTAGATAAACTTGATAAGGGGCTCTGGTTATCACGCCTTGACATGGGCGGAGTTTATCAGGGGCTAATGGGCTAAGCCCCCCAAGAAGCCCCATAGCCATGTTTTTTACCGTGTAAATTGTCTATTTTTTCGGGTTTAGCTCCCCCCCGAAGCACTTCCAACTGATGACTAAAAAAGGTCACCAACTTTTCGGCCGGGAAATACATAGTAATTATCATAAGAATAACTTGACGACTAAAAAGGGTCAACAACTTTTTTTCCGGCCGAAACAACAATTTTTTTCAGCGCCGCGCCTTCTGAACCAAGTTTTAAGCCTCCCAAAAACGGAAACCAAACTCCGCCCATGCTCCTCGAGATTTACACCCAAAACAGACAAAGAGATCTATTAAAAAGAATTGATACCACACTCATCTGATCCTCGGATCATTCACCTTCCTAAAAGACAGCCTCATTAACAGATACTCTGGCCCTCTTGCTACCATGATACTCGGACCTCTTTCTGACTGCTTTTTGGATTAGGCTTCTGACTCTATGCAGCACATATGAAAAAGCTGGTGCCCTGCGATTGACTTTCGAGTGGCGCTTTAGAAGCAGCTAGAGGAGCACTTGCCCCTTGAAAACTGACACCTATTTTTCGTTCATTTATTCATTCGTTCATTCAATAGACTTACATAGCACACCTTTAGGAAGCTACTTTTTAACATATATTTTTGATTTTTAACAAATTTATAAGAAAACTATTCTTATTAAAAATTATACACAAAATGAAACTGAGAAATTTGCATAAGAAACCTCTTTGAAAAAATACCCGTATTCTTAATTTCCAGCTTTGCATTTTTCAAGCTCATGCTACTGAAAAATTTAACCGTGACTGTCGTAAAAATTTGGCACCCTGCAAACATTTCTGCGGGCGCCCATGAAGCCATTTAACTTTTTTATCATAAATCCAGCTTCTATTTCATCAATATGAGTCGTCTGTAGACCGGTTGTCGTTAGACCAATTGTCTGTAGACGAGTTGTCGTTAGACGAATTGTCTGTAGACCAATTGTCGTGGAACCCGCTTTCCTGTCATTCTTCACTCCAGTCTCATCAGCTATTACTACTAGATTAGCTAGAAGTAACCGTGTCTTCATCTACCAGCATGCTAAAACCAAGACCCGTAAATTTTCCATTCATTACCAGGGCCCTTTGTGTAGAATAAACTATCCAGTGACATAAAAAAATCTCCCACTTTACCACAATTCAAAGGACTTATCCGAATCCATACACTTAACACACATAACCTATAATCACCCGATCCAGTTCCCGACAGTATGTCTATCCTCTCTAAGTCATTCACTTGCTCAATGGGCCCATGGGCAGAGACTTAGAGGTGGACATGGGAGCCGGTCCTCCTCAATGGATATGGTAGGGGGCGGCCCATGCATTTGTCCCCTCCCCAATAATCTGTAATTGTTAAGTCAAGTCGTCATGTATGACTAAAAAACGTAGTTAACTTTTTTGGCAGCGAAAATCAGAATTTTCTCCCCATTTCGTACGGATGACTAAAAAAAGGTCGTCAGAAATTTTTGCCGTCAACAAGATGGAAAATTTTCGTCGGCGTCTCAGCCATTCGTCAGCCCAAACTCTTCAGCCGCCTTTTCGTCCCCCTCAATTCTCCGCCCAAGTCTGCGCCCATTACGGGACCTGTACCTCCCACTTAAACTCATTTAAATCTGATGTTTTAATCGTTTCTTTGTTTCATTTGATCTATTGCATTTATACTCAACTGTAAAAAAGATTTTGCTGGGTTCAATAAACGAGTTGATGTATCCATCTATCCATCCATCCATCCATCCATCCATCCATCCATCCATCCATCCATCCATCCATCCATCCATCCATCCATCCATCCATCCATCCATCCATCCATCCATCCACCAACCCACCCACCCATCCATCCATCCATCCATCCACCAACCCACCCACCCACCCACCCACCCATCCATCCATCCATCCATCCATCCATCCATCCATCCATCCATCCATCCATCCATCCATCCATCCATCCATCCATCCATCCATCCATCCATCCATCCATCCATCCATCCTGCCTGTCTGCCTGCATGCCTGCATGCCTGCCTGCCTGCCAGCCAGCCTGCCTGCCTGCCAGCCTGCCTGCCTGCCTGACTGCCTATCTGTCTGTCTGTCTGCCTGCCTGCCTGTCTGCCTGCCTGCCTGCCTGCCTGCCTACCTACCTACGTACCAACCAGCCTGCCTGCCTGCCTGCGTGCCTGCCTACCTACCTACCTACCTACCTACCTACCTACCTACCTACCTACCTACCTACCTACCTACCTACCTACCTACCTATCTATCTAGCTATCTATCTATCTATCTATCTATCTATCTATCTATCTACGTGATGTTTCCCCAGCATGGTCCTACCTTGCTCATGAAGTTTCTGAAAAAAAAAATTTTAATTGATACCTTTGCCATTTTAATGTTTGCAATTTTCCATTTTATTGCTTAAAATAATAAACAATTATTGATGTGAAAAAATTCTTAATTTACGAATTGATAGCAATTTTGTAAAATGGTGTCACAGTGATGTGCAGCTCCTCTGGAACCAACTTATTTTCGAACTACATAAGCGAAGATCAGTGCCGGCGCTAGGGTACCGGAGGCCCCCCAAAAAAAACACTTGGGGCCCCATACCTTGAGCTGTCACCTCAGCAAAATTTCTCATAATATAAGGGCTGAAAGACTTCAATAAATGTCCCCTCCCAATTGTTAATTTTTTTCGCATTTCCATGCTGTAATGGTAGAATTTTAAGCTGTCGGCTTTACAAAAATTGCTCATTTTTCAATGCTGTTATAGTCGTGGTTTAGGACTTCAGACTGTCCCCTCTCCATTGTTTAAATTTGTCTGATTTGCCGACTGTAATGGTAGCATTTATAGGCTGTTATCTTAACAAAATGATTAGATCTATTAAATTATTGATGGGCAGTGGATGATACTTATGAAGTATTTCTGAAATATTGAGGATACAGGGATTCCGTCCCAACTCCCAACCACAAATTGTGGGGCCATGCCTCTGTCCACCCCCACCCCCAAGTCTCCTCTTTGGTTGAAGGACAATGTTCTATTGGTTTGCGTAATATTATTTTGTATGATTCGCGTTAAAACATAATTTGGTGCGTGGTTTCAGGAATGAACAGTCATGAAAGGTATAATTACCAGCTACATTTGAGGCCCCTTGCAAATTTGAGATCAGACACATACCAAGGACATCTGGGAGCCTACACAAGCTTTAATGTTTGGACCTTACGCAGGTTTTATTTTGAGGCCTCATCCAATTAGCAATTAGAATAAGTTAAAATTTACAAAAGTTGTGTTTGAGAATGTGGACGAAATTGCCTGATCGAATTGGTTAGAATGGCTTTATACTTAAGCCCAAAATCAGTATGATACTTGCTTTAGGTCTGCTATGGCAGTGCCATATGGTTAATTGAGGCGTGCACCAGACCGGATCTGTACAGTTACATATTATAGGCATAATGACCAGCTAAATATGGGGGCCCCTTTAAAACTCTAATGGTTTTATGCTTACGCCCAAATCAGTATGACATTTGCTTTAGGTCTGCTATGGCAGTGCCATATGATTAGTTGAGGCATGCACCAGGCCGAATCTGTACAGTCCCAACTAGGCATATTGACCAGCTAAATTTGGGAGCCCCCTTCAAACTCGAGGCCCCCTCCGGCCGGGGGGTTTGAGGGGTGCTAACGCCGGTGTCACGAACTGTCACGCGACACCGGCACTGGCGAAGATAAGATAAAATGAGAATATTCTTTAATAGACCAATTGCTAACCTCATTTGTGTGTACAGACATGGTATAATAAACAAGCGTAGCCTACATCATTTCTATATCCAACTAATATCAAGTGTTTTAAATTAGCACAAATCCTATGTACAAAATCTAAAATAATTTTTAAAATATTATGTTTTTTAATAACCAACAATTTATGCTGAATTTTGGTTTATATGGTATGACATTTAAATACAATTAAGCATTCTCGTTAAAAACGATTTCCTCATTAGGTTGTTCGCCCTATAATTATGGAAAATTCTGTCATATAGTCTTGGCTTCATGGAATAAGGCTGGGGCCTCAATGATGGGGGAGTGGGTTCAACACATTTCCTTGATTAAGTAGGAGGGCAGCGAAGAGCCTCCCGCAAGGCCGTGGCCAGGATTTGATTTCGGGGAAGTTTCACCAATTTTCCTTCCTAAAAATACTAACGACTTTTTTAGTCATCCGGCCGAAATCTTCAAAAAAGTCACCAATTCCCCTTACCAAATAATCCGGGTTTTTTTTCACATTTTTCCATTTCGTTGGTGTTTTCATGGTTTTTACCTCATGTTATCGCAAATGCATTCTATTAGTTGTGTGTGCACTTCTGAGCTTTGTAAGGAAGGTGATATCAGATATCAATTGTATTGTATTGCATTTTATAAGATGATAATTGGATGAATAAATTGTTTCAAATGAAATTGTAATTAAGCTCAGAACAGTTTGATCAGAGACTTGAAGCTCTCAACTCTTTTACGGCTTTACAGCTACAGCCGTTGTAATCTACTATTCTACTTGAAGGGTGTTCACCATGACAGCGGTTTTTGCCGCTGCAGGCGTTTACTGCAGAATGAAAGTGCAAATTCAGTTTAAATATAACCGTTCTTGTAATCTTTTTGTGCAAAAATCTTTTTGTGTACAAATTATTGCAGGATATTCTTTCAATTTCGTTTTAGACGAGACATTTCCTAAGTGATATGGAGTCTGATCCTTCTTCAGAAGAACCAGATGTCAGTCGAAAAATGCGGAAAAGGAAGAGATGGGCTTATTTACGATGGTCTAAAGGAGAAACTGACACTACCCGAGATTACTTCAAATCTTGGCTCAATGCAGAGAAAAATCCTGGTATGTGTTTCAGGTTGCTGTATCTTAGTTTTCTGCTATCTCAAATGCAGTGCTGTCATGCATCTTAGTTTGTTGCTCTTTCTAATGCAGTGCTGTCCATACTGCGACCCTCTACCAAGGATCCTGTTCGTTGCATGCTCACAGAGCACGAAAAAAGAACAAGTAGGCCTGAACGGGTAGCTGAGCGCAGTGAACGGCTGCCCAGAGAGACAGAAGCCCGGGTGAAAAGCTCACATAGGAAGGATGGAGTTTGAGCTAAGGTCTGCAACTGGCGTAACCGCGAAAATATATATTAGTTTGTAAAACGATGGCGGCCAAGCAGCTTGCCCTGATAAAATTTCTTTGCCTTGACCGTTGTTCTGCCGCAGGACAGCAAGAAATTTGGGGGTGGGATGGTGTGGAAATTTCCCCAATACCCAATTTCATGGGTGGCGTACCGGTGGAGGTAGGAATATGGTGGAATGGGTGTGGTGTGGTGGAGTATGGTTGTGGCCCGGAGCGGGTCGAATCCTAAATTTCCCGGGCAACGCCGTGTACCCCAGCTATAGGCGAAAATTATAATAAATGCTAGCCGTTGCTTTTGAGTTTACTGGTGAGGCTTAAAAATCATTGCTTCTGCCCGTGGGGCCAAAAACGTTGAACAGCACTGCTCTATTGCATCACAGCAACTGAGCGATGTTGTATAGCGCTGTCGAACGTCGCGTGAATTGCGCTGTGTATGAGAAGGGTTACATGACATTTGAACGGACGACAAAAGAACGTGCGACAGTAGAACGGCGACAGTAGAACGGTGTATAAATGACCGCTGAGACTATTGAACGGCCGGACAGTTGAACGGGCGACAGATGACCGGTGGAGTATTGATCGGTAAAGTTAGTAAAATTTAAAGCAATCAAACATTTACTGTCTTGGACATGTTGGCCTACCAAGTTCAATGTATAGTTGTGTGACAAAATGAGCAACTGAGCTTAAATGTATCAAAATTTCTCCTTTGCCGTAGCTGGCGACATGCACGTGTAACCTGTTCGATCCTTGCATGAAAGTAGTCTTGCAATTGAATGTCATTCTTGAGATCCGTCAAAAATGGCCATAATTGTGGCAGGGTGGTCATAACATGCGTGATGTGTTGCACTGGTTGCCTATAGCCCAACGTATCTCTTATCGAATTGCTGCTCTGATTTCACGCTGTATCATTGGTTGCGCTCCATTTTATACCTACGTGACCTCTGTCGCCCAATCTCGGATGCCGTGGACGGACAAAATGTCCCCGGACAAAATGTCCCGGACAAAATGTCCCTGGACAAAATGTCCCCGGACAAAAAGTCCCCGGACAAAATGTCCCCGGACAAAATGTCCCGGACAAAATGTCCCTGGACAAAATGTCCCTGGACAAAATGTCCACGGACAAAAAGTCCCCGGACAAAAAGTCCCGGACAAAATGTCCCCGGACAAAATGTCCCCGGATAAAATGTCCCCGGACAAAAACTCCCCGGACAAAATGTCCCCGGACAAAATGTCCCCGGACAAAATGTCCCGGACAAAATGTCCCGGACAAAAAGTCCCAGGATAAAAGTAATGTCCCTACACTACCTAAACCAAGCGCATGTGCGCCTGGCAGTAGGCACACCTACATTGAGAAAAAGAGTCCTTCTGTCAGAGAACCACCTTCTCTAAACGCATGAAAACGAGTCATTTAGCAAACCAACCAATTGCAAGCTGCATTTGGTTCACTATTTTAGAAGAATTCCGATTCTAGCGTCAGAAATGTACAAATTTGCCAAGGGGTTCAGCTATTTTTCATAGTATCTGCGTTTGTCTTACATAAAGGCAGCCTTGAAGGTGTGTGTCCGGATCGCTCATTATTTTTATAGTTTATAAATTATCCTAATAATAAGTTTTTTGGGTGAGACAATCGATCAGTCGAAAAATTCTTTTTCTATCGTTATCTGTAACTATGCAGTGGCATGATAACCTTAGGGCCCTGGACACTTTAAAGGCTTGGGGCCCTTAGACATTAACTGCACATAGGCCTACAATGTTGCAAGACTGCTCTCTTTAGCCGTGGTTGGGTCGGGAGCGCTTCTGAGTAAAAACGCTTGAAGAGGCTCTATATAAATCTCTGAAATGAATGAATGAATACACTAATATACTTTTGCAGTCCATTTGTTAGGCTACATCCTTTTGCATGTAATGTGGCATATCTGCTGAGCAACAAAATTAGGCCTAACCTACATTTACATAAGTGATGACGGGGTTAACATAAGAAAATTATTATATTTCTACAGTTGCGTTTCGGAGTAGGCCTACACTTATAAATGTGGAGGCCCCCTACAAACTTGAGGCCAGGCGCGTCTTAATGACATCTGTGCCTACCGAGGTATTGTTTCGAATGCCCCACGCATGTCTTATTATGGGCCCACCCTATTAGGAATTACAATTTATAAACGCTGTGCTTAAGAAAGTAGGCTTAGAAACTCTATGAACTAACCTGAGTCAGTTTAAGTGGCGTTACTTATGCGCAAAATCAATAATATTTGTATTAGGTTTGCTGAAGCTGTAGGCCTACCTGACTTTTTAGGCACGCGATCCGACTCCGATTTGAGTCCTTCAATTTGTAAGTTGTAAATACATGAGTTTAAGAAATAAACAGACACAATAGGTATAATGAGCAGCTAAAATTAATTTGGAGACCCCTTCAACTTGAGGCCCGACCGACCGAAGGGTTCGGACTTCGGAGGGCCATAGCGTCACTATCCCGACCATGGACTGGGCCCAAGACGAACAAAACACGATTCTGCACAGTCATGGCGAGGGGCTGGAAATGCCATTTCTGGAGACAACAACCCCTGAACGTCAAACTCCAATTGAGTCTTGCTTCGAAGTATCTTTGCGATCCAGTACTCACCCCATTTTTGCCACTTCGTTGCGTCCTCTTAGGTCTCTGCATAGTTGTAAAAAACGTTTTTTTGGTTTTTTATTCTCTCCCAAAAATCGTCGTTTTTTTCTTTTTTTTAATTTTCCCATCGTTTTTTTATCGTTTTTTCTTTTTTCTTTAACTTCATTTATTCATTAACTTTCTGTTATTATTCTCCTAAATTTTAATTTTTTTCTGATATTCCTTATGTTTTTCGCCAACTCTCAATGATTCAGCTAACTATAGTCATTATTTCATCGTTTAACATCATCATTTAAGAGATAGCCTGCGTGTAGTAGGTTCCTAATCAATGTTTTCAAGATTAAAATGCGGTTTTAGATGTAGCAAAGTCAAATTATTTACCGTTTCCGTTTTTTATCGTTTTTTGTCGTTTTTTATTTTTTCGAAAAAAACGACGTTTTTTACCGTTTTTTATTCCGTTTCCATCGTTTTTTACATCTATGGGTCTCTGATTGGTTCGACGTCTTTGTTCCCCGCGTCAGGACCGCCATGGCACAATCCTTATCATTTGCCTGCATGCGTGGGTCCCTCCCAATGGAATGGACCCTCCATCACTTCGCTCTGTCATCCTCTCTCGTAGTCTTTCGTCATCTTTCTCTCGTCTTAAAACCTGCCTATTCTCTAGGTATTGCATGCACTGGCAGCGCTTCTGAAAGGCCCTAGCAGGCCTATCTGCTATCATAAAGCGATGAACAGAAACAATGCATTCGATTTTGTTCACAAGGGCAAGACCACCAAGCATTTCCTCTGAGATGGTGGATTCAGATATCTTCAATTGGCAGTAGGACGTTTTGCTCATGAAATTATCCGCCCATTGCAGTTGGACCATTCAGTGGCGCGACCTGGGACGCAGTAAATAGGGTTCTAACCTAGAGGTGTCTTGCAGAAGATCTTGAGAGGAGCGGTTTCAGAACACGGCCCTGGTCCGCTAAAATAGAAGTTAAGAGGTTTCCATCTGCCATTCTACACAGCTGTTTCAAATGCTGGGCTGTCTTCAGGTGAGGGCATTGTCAGACAAGACGATCCATCTTGGACGTAGGCTTAGTCACCCACACGGACGCAGTCTAGCGTGATACTACAGCCGCACAAAATCCCAACAGGCCGGCGATGCGTAGCTTAGGTGATGGTGAACGGACATTTTCCCTGGACATATTCCTCCGGACTTATTCCCCGACAATTTTCCCCGGACGCCCTCCCCCATTTTGACTAGGATATTTCCCCATGGCACGGACAACTGTACATATGGCACGTTAAGTTTGAAAACGAATGCTTTGAAGTAAACGATCACTTAGTATTCGTTAATAACTGAAATTCATATGAAACGATGCGTGTATACAATAAACAAAGACCTTATGCGACGTATACTATAGGGACACCACTTTCACCCTGCGACTTTCTGTCAGGGACATTTTGTCCGGGCACATTTTGTCCGGGGACTTTTTATCCGGGGACTTTTTGTCCAGGGACATTTTATCCGGAGACTTTTTGTCCGGGGACATTTTATCCGGGGACTTTTTGTCCGGGGACTTTTTATCCGGGGACTTTTTGTCCGGGGACATTTTATCCGGGGACTTTTTGTCCGGGGACTTTTTATCCGGGGACTTTTTGTCCAGAGACATTTTGTCCGGGACATTTTGTCCGGGACATTTTGTCCGGGCACATTTTGTCCTAGCACCCGAAGCACACATCAGGCTATTCACTCTGCTATGAAGGGGCAACTCTAAGTTCCATGGGCTCACCTAGCTGCCAGACAACGCCGAGCTTTCTCGGTTGTATACGGCCTTCAATCTGGAATGAACTCCGTTCACACCTTCATTCTCTCAAGTCTCTTTTCTTTCGCCGTGGCTTGCCTGGGAGCGCGTCTGGGTTGTTTCTTGAAGGGCGCTATATAAATTCATATAATGAATGAATGAATGAATGGACGAATGAATGAATAAAGGAATAACGCTGTCTCACACTTAAAAACAAAACTTTGTCTCACACGTAAAAGTAACAGTAAAACTTTATAACTTTCTCTAATATTCAGTATCACCAAACGTCGCATCCAACTTTAAGTCAAAGCTCAAAATAGGCCTATATAAACGTGTATAGTGTATAGGCTACACCTCCTCTCCTTGTAAATTGTTCATAAGTCGGTCCGGTAATATGGCGTTCCGGTTAAGTGTCGCCTGTTCTACTGTCCGGACCGTTCTAATATCGCCCGTTAAAGTGTCGCCGGTCAAGTGTCGTCCGTTCAAATGGCCACCGTTCAAATGTCTGCACGCCATGAGAAGAGATCATGAGAAAGTGTGTGACAGAGTTTTTGCAGGAGTTAGACTACCATTACTCAGTTCTATGCAGGTGACCTGTAAAATCTGAGTTTGATACTTCAAACTATAGAATGTGTCAAATTGCGCGATGTCCGAGAGCATAAGTAACTCAATATAAATTTAAACTGCCATTGACCGCTTCAAGACATTCCAGTATGTGTTTTGAAATGCCGAATATATCAGCGACGACAGCAATAGAAATCTGTGCCTTGGTGCGGACCAGTCTGCCGGGTAATTGGCCTGGATGAAGGAAGAGGACGTCGCTAATGATCATTTTGTATCGCGCAGTGTTGCTTTACTCAAGTCTAATTATTGTTCTCGTAAAGAATTAAAACCAACCACCAACAGAATCTGTACGGGGTGTTGATGAAACACGTTATTGCTGTCAGAATATTTCTCATGTGCAACCATTCATGTCCATCCTTGAGCATATAATTTATACCTCTGTATACCTTTTTAATCTTAGTGTAGAAGCTGGCTATACAGCCTACTTCCTCTGAATCATGAGTATCATGATAGCATGCAGTGGAATTTTGCGCTGGCCATTGCCAAATTGGAATAAATAACAATTTTTGGAAAGGGAAATGATATGTCCATACAGGGTGCGGCAAAAAGTAATCCCCTACGGTTCTCAGCCCATATCTTGGCCAAACATACGAAGTTTTAAATGAAACCTTACAGTCTTAAAGGCAATTCATATTTACGTACAATGGTCAAATTACAAACAAAATATTTCAAATAGAACAAAAGGTATATTACTTTTAGTGAGGCTATCCACCGTTTTTTGACGATTCAAAAACGCGACGCAACAAAAAGTAACAAAAACCAATTTAATTATTCTGACCAATATCTTGGCTGGAAGTAAGAATTTTGACATCAAAATTTACGGTCTTAAAGACAATTCATATCTGCACATGATGGCCAGATTTCAGCAAAATATTTGAAAAAGAATAAAAGTTATGGGACTTTTAAGGAGGCCCCCTGCCGTTTTTTGACGATTCGTAGACGTAACGCAGCAAAAGTAACAAAGACACGATTTTATTTAGTCTCACCTCAAATAATTGGTATCAGATAGCCTTGATATTGATAGATGATCATTATTATTACTATTTAAAAAAGGAACAGGGTACGAGCGTAGCTGCACGTCACCGAGAAGTCACTTAGCAAGATGACAATCAAATTAGCAAATAAGAAATCCGTCAGATTAATCAACAGGTCCATCAAGAACTTTGAAAACAGACTCAAAAGAAGCTTTGGCACTGGTGGTGGGCACATTGAACACAAGTTGTGAATCACTATCAAGTTCAGTTCCAAACAGTTATTTGAGTTATGACTTGATAAAATCACGTTTTTGTTACTTTTTGTTGCGTAACGTTTTTTAATCGTCAAAAACGGTGGGTGGCCTCACTAAAAGTGGTGTAACTTTTGTTGTGTTTGCAATATTTTGATGAAATCTGGCCATCATGTGTAATTATGAATTGTCCTTAAGCCTGTAGAGATTCATTTTGAAATTCCTACTTCTGGCCATGATCTTAGCGAAAAACAAAAACATTACGTTTCGTTTTTGAATCGTCATAAAACGGTGGGTGGCCTCACTAAAAGTGATATAACTTTTGTTCTATTTGAGTTTTTTTGTAATTTGACCATTGTACGTAAATATGAATTGTCTTTAAGACTGTAAAGCTTCATTTAAAAATTCGTATGTTTGGCCAAGATATGGGCTGAAAACCGTAGGGGATTACTTTTTTTTACCGCACCCTGCCTGTTAGGAGATTTGGTGCTTGTTAGAATTAGATATGTAGCCTAATGTCACTATTCCTATTTAAGCTACAGTTTCAAGTATACAATTGTTTTTCATATTATCAATATTCAAAATGTTTCAGTATGCTTTCTATTTCAGGAAAAATGGTCATTGAGAAATTTAAGCAACTTCATCCACAATACACTCAGCCTTGGCAGTCTATTCGCACAAAAATTATCAATGACAAGTTCAACTAAATGCGCCGAGTTGATAGAAGAATGCAGAAAGTGCTGCAATGAGTCAATCGGCTGCCAACACTTTATTGACTTTCGAGTTTTGCAGCTTGACTTTGTCAAGAAGTCTTATGTTTTCAAATGTGCATGTTAACATTTCATTTTTTAAAGAAGGATTTTTAGAATCAGTCTGGATAGCTATTGGTTTATCATCATTGCTTTATAACTTAAGCTGCAAGTGACAAGCAAAATCGGTCCGCACAGAAGACGATGTTTAATGATGCCATTTCAAAAAGTTTATTAGGCCTACTTGAAGTCCATTGCACTGCAGGAAACTAAATCAAATTGATTTAGTTGAAGGTGGAAATTAAACCTTTTATTTGGCAGCTATGACCCTAAGATTGTTATTAGCCATTCGGGCTCTAAAACAGTAGGCCCTATGTTGAGCTACAGGTTTTAGGCAATCTATCGCTTTAGCATTTTAAATTAATCGCCATCGCATGGGTTTTAGTGTTGGTCGCTAAGGGGCCGTCCATAAAGTATGTCACGCTCCAGGGGGGGAGGGGGTGTAGGAAAGTGTGACAGATTGTGGTAGGGGGGAGGGTCAGGACATGTGTGACGTCACACATTTATTTTTTAAATTCTTCTATATTTTTTTGTTCTTAGTACCTAAAATCCGACCCGGCCCGGCCAGGCGTGTCTAAAACCCGGCCTGGCGGGATAAAAGTTGTTTCCCGTCACTATCAAGGCGTTTAGGGACACACATCACTATCAGAGGGATTAGGGATAGTATCCTATGGTTTAGAGGGTTAGGTAAATGGTTATGTATTAAAAAAATTGTTCGAAAGTGTGACGTACTTTAGGGGGGGGTCCGAGATGTGTGACAGTTTGTGACAGGGGGAGGGGTGGTCTAAAATGGTCAAAAATAGCGTGACGTACTTTATGGACGGCCCCTAATCGCTTGGATTGGTGAAAAGAATTTTTGCAATATAAATGCCGGATTGATAAGGTAATTTCTACTTAAATTTAAGTTGAATCGATGAAAAGATTTGCCGATGAAAATTGGAACTAGATGGATGGACACTAATTCTTTAATTAAAAGATGAAGTGATAAAAAAGTTGCTGCTCTGACAGAAGCTATTTTTTGCGTAGATTATTGATGAAAAAGATTTGTGCAAATAAGAAGACGGATTGATGAAAAATGATTATGCTGCACCGGACGAATGGTCTGGACAAACAGACGGTCAAAGAGACAGACATAACAGGTCCTATAGAAATGTGGAGAAGGACAAGCGTATACGGCCTTATTGTTTTTCTCTTGTCAATCCTATGCAATGAAGCTTAGGATGAACTAAGACCTTGCGTGGACTTTTAAGGTTGTCTGACTATTATATGTTACTAACACTATCAATGTGTTATAAGTTTTTGACTATTTTCGTTTTAAGCGTTTGAATGTATTAGCCTATAGGCCTACTAATGTTAATATTCTTTCCTTATACCTAGCTTTCACTATTATAATGTAAACATTTATAACTTGAATAAGAATCTCATGTCAACATTGCAATAATAAGCAACAATATGCTGTATTAGAAATGGAAAGTTATAGATTAAGTATATCAGGTTGCATTACAGGACTGACATAGTCATGTCTGTAATGGACCTATATGACAAGGAACGGCGATTTTCAAATTCTGTTTGTACAATGTATATCTATTATGATTGGTGATTGCATTCAATGACAGAGATTTTACATAGAAATTTCTTATAAAATCTCACTTCATAAGTACAAATGCTGTTAACTTTAAGCCGATGCCGTACTAAGCTTATAGTTTAAAAACTAGATTCAGATGGCAGGTTAATTAATAGTTCACCTTTTACATTTAAATTTCTTTATTCTGTGTATTTCATAATGGCTGGAAATTTTTATTATTTGCCTTAAAGACCATCTTATCACAATACAAAAATCATATAAATTATTAGCGGAAATATAATAATTATGCTGTTAAATAACAAAGATTAGTAACATTGAAGACCATTATTTTGACGCCTTTAATTGGTGTTCATTGTTTTTAGCATTGCAGGCCTACTCAGTGAATTCTTTGTTTTTAACTGCATCGTGCTCAAAGGAATTCTTTGTTTTTAACTGCATTGCATATAATTTTGTACGGTCGTCGGCACCTTGCATGGATGCTACACGACGACGAGAGTCTTTCGAATATTAATAATAATATAAACAAAAAACGCTCATTAACTGAGAACATACTTGTTTATCCGATTTAGGAGCCTTCCATAAGGGTGGTGTGTAATAGGTGGACACATGGACAGAATAAGATGGAAGATTTAGGCGCCTAATGAAGGTTTTCAGACCGACAGACATACAGACGGACACTCAGCCATCCAGGCAGACAGGCAAACAGACACACGCATACTTAGAATCTCATGGATGCATAGACAGATACAAGAACTAACATGCAGATGATAAGATGGCCACAAAAAGCGAAGGACGGACAGAAAGACAGACAACGGGAAGGACAGACATGGACACGAACATACAGCCTTAAAAGTAATCTCGCGCCATTCAACTGTTCAAAGAAGTTCAAGCAGAATCAAGGCAACTGTGTCTGAAATCACTCTTAAGTCGACATGCTTTGAAGACTTTATCGTGATCTGGTGGTTTCGATTATTATGAATTCCAAAATCACTATTAAGTCGACATGCTTTGAAGACTTTATCGTGATTTGGTGATTTCAATATTATTATAATGAGTTCCGAAATTACTGTTAAGTCGACACACAGAAGGACGCGTAGGCTGCCGTACTGATGAACGGACGTACGTACAAACATACACACACACACAGAAGGACACGTAAGCAGGCGTACTGGCCAACGGACGTACGTACAGAGAGACAGAGAGATAGATAGACAGACAGACAAACAGACACACAGAAGGACAGGCAGGCAGGAGTACTGACCAACGGACGGACGTAGAGACAGACAGACAGACAGATAGACAGACAGACAGACACACGGACACGCAAAAGGACACGAAGGCAGGCGCACTGACCAATGGACGTACGTACAGACAGACAGACAGACACACAGACAGATAGACAGACGGACAGACACACTGACACACCGACTCACAGCAAGACACGTGAGCAGGCGTTCTGACCAACGTACGTATTTACGTACAGACAGACAGATAGACAGACAGACAGACACACACACAGACACACAGATGGACACATAGGCAAGCGTACTGACAAACGTACGTACGTACAGACAGACAGGCAGACAGACAGATAGACAGACAGACAGACACACAGACACACAGAAGGACATGTAGGCAGGCGTACTGACCAACGTACGTACGTACAAACAGACAGACAGATAGACAGACAGACACACAGACACACAGATGGACACATAGGCAAGCGTACTGACAAACGTACGTACGTATAGACAGACAGACATACAGGCAGACAGACAGATAGACAGATAGACAGACAGACACACAGACACACAGAAGGACATGTAGGCATGCGTTCTGACCAACGTACGTATGTACAGACAGACAGGCAGACAGACAGATAGACAGACAGACAGACACACAGACACACAGATGAACACATAGGCAAGCGTAATGACAAACGTACGTACGTACAGAGAGACAAACAGACATACCGACTCACAGAGGGACACGTAGGCAGGCGTTCTGACCAACGTACGTATGTACAGACAGACAGGCAGGTAGATAGACAGACAGACAGACAGACAGACAGACAGACACACAGACACACAGATGAACACATAGGCAAGCGTACTGACAAACGTACGTACGTATAGACAGAGAGACAAACAGACAGGCAGACAGACAGATAGACAGGCAGACAGACACACAGACACACAGAAGGACATGTAGGCATGCGTTCTGACCAACGTACGTATGTACAGACAGACAGGCAGACAGACAGATAGACAGACAGACAGACACACAGACACACAGATGAACACATAGGCAAGCGTAATGACAAACGTACGTACGTACAGAGAGACAAACAGACAGGCAGACAGACAGATAGACAGGCAGACAGACACACAGACACACAGAAGGACATGTAGGCAGGCGTTCTGACCTACGTACGTACGTACAGACAGACAGGCAGACAGACAGATAGACAGACAGACAGACACACAGACACACAGAAGGACATGTAGGCAGGCGTACTGACCAACGTACGTACGTACAAACAGACAGACAGATAGACAGACAGACACACAGATGGACACATAGGTAAGCGTACTGACAAACGTACGTACGTACAGACAGACAGACATACAGGCAGACAGACAGATAGACAGATAGACAGACAGACACACAGACATACCGACTCACAGAGGGACACGTAGGCAGGCGTTCTGACCAACGTACGTATGTACAGACAGACAGGCAGGTAGATAGACAGACAGACAGACACACATACACACAGGTGAACACATAGGCAAGCGTACTGACAAACGTACGTACGTACAGACAGACAAACAGACAGGCAGACAGACAGATAGACAGGCAGACAGACACACAGACACACAGAAGGACATGTAGGCAGGCGTACTGACCAACGTACGTACGTACAAACAGACAGACAGATAGACAGACAGACACACAGACACACAGATGGACACATAGGCAAGCGTACTGACAAACGTACGTACGTACAGACAGACAGACAGACATACAGGCAGACAGACAGATAGACAGATAGACAGACAGACACACAGACACAAAGAAGGACATGTAGGCAGGCGTACTGACCAACGTACGTACGTACAGACAGACAGACAGGCAGACAGACAGATAGACAGACAGACAGACACACAGAAGGACATGTAGGCAGGCGTTCTGACCAACGTACGTACGTACGTACGTACAGACAGACAGACAGATAGACAGACAGACAGACAGACACACAGACATACCGACTCACAGAGGGACACGTAGGCAAGCGTACTGACCTACGGACGGACGTACAGACAGACAGACAGATAGACAGACAGACACACAGACACACAGAAGGACACGTAGGCAGGCGTACTGACCAACAGACGGACGTAGAGACAGACAGATACACACAGAAGGACAGGTAGACAGGCGTACTGACCAACGGACGTACGTACAGACAGACATAGAGACAGATATACAGACAGGTAGACATACAGACAGACACACAAAAGGACACGAAGGCAGGCGTACTGACCAACGGACATGGAGCCTGACGGACGTAGTTCATAATGGATACGATGTTATGTATTATAATACAATTTTCACGAATAGGGCGACACTCGTGAGTTCTTAAGCGTTGCGTTCGTGTAAAATGGCTAATATGTCGCCCTTGTGTGGCAGAAAGTATAGGAAGAGCAGCCAATGAGTATAAAAGCGAAAGTGGTTATTAACTGTGCCACTCGTGAGGACTTTAGATTTCTTAAGTGCTCTCATAAAAAAGTTATATTTGCTGCTAAGAGATATTTTTTGAAGAAAACCTGGATATTAGTAGATTAGTTTATTACAAGACATGTGGTAAAATTTCAAAACAATAAGATGCGTATATTTAGAAAAAATCGCGTTTTAATAAAATTCAGGCAGATGATGAGCTAATCGTGATAAAAAGTCGAGAGGAGATTGGCTATTGATAAGACTAATTATTATTATTATTATTATTATTATTATTATTATTATACCGTCGTTTTAAAACTATTTTGAATAGCAAACAGCCCCCATGTAGCCTACACGACTGCAGGTCAGAGAATAGAATCATTATAAACAATAATTATTGGTTGTCACCGTACTGAACCATGCATCGTACACGATCCGACCTTGGTCTTTACTCAAACATCTATAGCCTAGTCAAATAACTGCATGGGCGCTCGCATAAATTCTTGTAGAATGACAAAACATGATGTTCATGGTTAGGCTGCCTTTTTTAGCAAGAGCCTGAAAATGCAAAACAGGAAATTAAGTAGACTTAAACACGGGTGTGACTATTTTTCTTATAGGTTTCTAAATGTAAATTTCTCAATTTCACTTTGTGTGTCATTACCTTCATTGATGCTTTAGCGTGAAGATATTGACTTTAACCAAAGGTTGTAGGCCTACATGTAGTTAAAAGCATAGGCGTAAATTTTCCAAGGAAGTGCCACCTTTTGCCCCCATGTGCGTCGCCCATGAATATACTGCAAAGTTTTAAAAATGAGCGACAATCCATAACTAAAGTGTACGTTCAAGAGCATGGCCGTCAAGTTTTCAATATTCATCTTATCCTCAGAGCTGTTCAAATTATAATTATAAATATTTCCAAACCAAGTTGAACTTTGAGCAATCCAATCCAAAAACCGTTTGACCGATTTGGCATTCTTAAAATTAATAATTTCTTTTAACCGGTCATTCTTAAGATTCTTAAGATGTTTCTTCCGTCTAGGCCGTCAATTCATTACATAACGCATCTGGCGTCGTAAGCTATCAATCTTTTGCCCTTATAATATGGCGTCATTAATTCTTTCCATACTTGCGTTCAAAGGAATCGGATTAGATTAGGATCATTAGGTCCATAAATTTTCCGTTTCCTTGCTTTTAAGTTAATAGCATGATCTGCTTCGATCTATGTGATTTAGCATTATATCCAGCGATGCGTATACAGATAAGCTAATGCTCTTCGAGAGAATTTCTAATCTCAAATTTATTAATTTGTCTTGCAATGTCTTCGTCCAAGACTTTACTTAGATGATTCATTTAAGCCTTATAACTAAACGCATAGAGTTTTCAATTGTATAAGATGGCAGCTATTGAGATATGATCGATTCTCTGGTCGATAGATACATGTGTGACTGTATACACGCATATTGTGCTTTGTTTATAGACTATTCCATTATCGTCTTTAGTCGTAGCGTAACACAAAACATAGCCTGTCTTGTGACACGGTTAGAGAAAGAATTCTGAAGGGGGTCTGATTTATGTAAAGTTCGATATGCTCTGGCTTATAATCATCTTTCGATTATCATGCTGCGTGTGTATGTTTGCGTGTGAGCGTGTGTGTGTATGTTTGCGTGTGAGCGTGTGTGTGTATGTTTGTGTGTGAGCGTGTGTGTGTTTGCAGCTTCTATGCTTCAGTGTGTTCTTCGGATAACGGTACACCAGTGCATGAGTTGGGATGGACGTCTGGTCAAATCCTATATATATATATATATATATATACATATATATATAAATATATATATAAATATATAATTACGTGCTTTTATTACATATACCAATTTCTCTGTTCAACGCATATATATAGGTCGTAAAAGTCGTTCTTATAACCTACTCCGATTTTCGCCATTATTCGTGAAATTTGTCGGCTGTCACTGTTGGCAATTTCGGATGATATCCATATAAGATGGAACTATATATAGTCTAGCACTCTACTTATACTGTTTATCAGCAAAATGGAAATTTTTGCCAATCGCTTCCGGTCAGAGTATAATATATATGGGACTCTATTTAAGAAATGTTACCGAGAAAGAGCTATAGAAAGAGGGTAGGGCCGGGGGGGTGGTGGTCGGAAGTCGATGTCTGTATAATGGTCCTTTCGTTGTTGTCTGTATGAAAGCCATTCTGTTACTGTAGCAAAGCTGCTTCAAGCTATTGCTTTCGCAAAGCGTTTGACCAAATACGAAATACGAACCATGGCTATCACGTAGCGAATTAGATCGAGACAGTTCAACGTTGATGAAGTGCAATATTTCTCCTTTTCAAATGACGTCTGTTTACTGTGACAGAAACACGAAACACTGCATGAGTAATAGGAACAAGTTGATGCGACGTGTCACGTTTCCTTCATCTGTCAACTACCATGAGATTGTCAATTTGTCAGTTTGTCATTCACAACAACCTGTGTTCATATTCAGTCCGGTGCCTATTATTTTCAGAGAGAGAGAGAGAGAGAGAGAGAGAGAGAGAGAGAGAGAGAGAGAGAGAGAGAGAGAGAGAGAGAGAGATAGATAGATAGATAGATAGATAGAGAGAGACAGAGACAGAGGCAGAGGCAGAGGCAGAGGCAGAGAGAGAGAGAGAGAGAGAGAGAGAGAGAGAGAGAGAGACCGCCATGAATATAAACCTAAAGAGTCGGCAACTTCATGCTCTTAGTCATCTACCTCGCCGACTGATCCCCCACCGATAGTGTGCGGTCAATCTACTCCTTGAAGCTGAGTTTGCTAGAGGACGCGGGTGCATCAGAAAGATATATAGAGAAATAGCTTTCTTCCCTGGTGAACACCTACACACAAACGACGGCAAATTACTCGACGACTATCTTTCTCTTCTCACGGGTATGTTGAGCACCAATGCAAACCCTGTGATGATGTGAATAGTGGGTGGTTGTGCGCGATAGTGGGGCTTGAGTTTTAGTCTTTGCCATAGTAAGATTGATCGTCAAGTCGCCGTAAATTACCTTGTTCTCTCAAATTAGCTGAATACACGTCGACTTCTAGATTGCAGAAATCCTCGTTCAATTATGGATGTCTGCTTTCGAAAACAAACCATGGCAGTCCAAAGCAGCGCAAGATGAACATTGATCGCTTCAACTGTTGCATCCATGTTGCATAACTCTACCTTCACGTGATGGTATAGGCTATACGGGGATTCGAATCTCGACAGAATTATAGTGACGAGTTTCTAGTATAATTACAATGAACTGCTGCTGCTGCTGCTGCTGCTGCTGCTGCTGCTGATCATGATGGTGTTGTTTCAGCTGCTGCACTGCTGCTAATACTACCGTTGCTACCGCTACTGGTACTGCTACTGCTGCTGCGACTACCATTACTACTACTGCAACTACTACTACTACTACTACTACTACTACTACTACTACTACTACTACTACTACTACCACTACTACTACTACTACTACTACTACTACTACTACTACTACTACTACTACTACTACTACTACTACTATTACTACTACTACAAAAACAACAACAACTACTACTACTACTATTACTACTACTACTACAACTACTACGCTACTACTGCAAACCGTTCACCACAGAAACTCATTGCACAAACGCAGCTTGGTAGAAAGGCAACAGTTGAGAAATTGAAAACCAACAGAACAACAATTATTTTATTAATTATTGTCAAATTGCAAGAGGTTTGGAATGTATCAAAGAATTCGGCTGTTCGACCAGCAGCAGCAGCAACTCGCTTTACATGCATCATGGCATCATCTGACGTCTTCATCTGACGTCATCATGACGACACAACACAGTGTCTGTCGACGACTGTTTCCGGTAAAGTAAAGGCAGGCGTCGCATGTTGTTCGCCCATGAGTATACGTTTGGGTAATCAGTCGAACGCAGGATATATATATATATATATATATATATATATATATACATGTATGATATGCATTCTGATAATATGCAATGTATATTTGTTCGAATATGCATATCTAATGTAGGCATGAATTGCATGTGTATGTAGCCTGTATGTGTAAACATGTATGACTAAGTTGTGAATGCATATATATATATATATATATATATATATATATATATATATATATACAGAGAGAGACCAATATATATAATGCATAGACAGAAAGCTATGGTGGGGCTTAATATATGCATGTATAAATGTGCTTAGATGATAACCCATGCAAGCGCCTTATCTGGACGTCATTTACTGTAAATAACAGTATGACCGTAGCATTTCAACCACCGGTACTCTATACCCATTACATATAGCCTATATGCCAAAGTGGCATCTATCTACAGTTCTACACCTGCACCAAACCATGACAGATCGTAATCGTAATCTCCTAATTTCTAAAGCGCCACTCGACCTTACAACTACATGTAGGCTATATAATTGTATATATGCATAATAGGATATGTGATAACACACTTCAATCAACTAAGTCTTGTATAGGCCTACGCCTGTGCGTGGACCAGATCTTTCGTATCTATATAGCTAGCCTAAGCGCTACCGAGAAACGATTTTAGAAATCGTCTGCAAATCATTTTCGTGGACATAATAAGTTATTAATATCCTAATGTTTCCTGCGCGTATTCAGTCTTACGCATATTTAGTATTTAGTCTGTGTTGATGACAGTCGACAATAATCGTCTGGAATATAGCGTGCCACATTCGTCTTTTCTGGCATTTGATGGAAAATGGCCGATTATGGCTATTCGACCAGCGCAAAGCCACGGGGGGCCACGGGGGGTTTCATTCCGCTTCGACAATAATTACTGCTAACTGTAGTCACGGAATTCCTCGCGGAATGGGCAGTTCACGGGCTGTTCCGAAGAGCAGCGAAACCACATTGTTTTGTAATTCCCTGCTAGTCTGAGACCATTGTCAACGAATGAATGGCTTTTTTTATAAGCCCAATTCTGCACACGATGTGACTCCTCGTACAAAGCACTCCACTTATATCCACAGTGTTTGCCATTTGTCCGCCAGGTTGCGCTGCAACTCGTGTGAATATCGCCGAAACTGTCGGCAATTTGTCAATTTCTCGTCAAGTGAATAAGTCCAATTGTAATGTATCAAATATTTACGGGCTTTCATTGTTCGGGAAAAAGAGTGGACTGTGTAGCATGAATGTCTCGTAAAATTCGATCAACGTGAATTTCTATGCGGCATATATTGGCAAATAGTTATCTATGGCGCAGATTTGAATTAAGACCAGTTTAATCCGTTGAAACCGCGTGCATCAAATGCACATCGGATCAACAATAATCACCGAAATGACATCAACAACAAATAGTCCCTAATCGTCGAATACAGAACAACAACAACACCAGTAATAACAACAACAACAACAATAATAATAGCTTACTATCATCATTGTCATCTCCGTCATCATCATCTTGCTCATCACCTCATTCTTCTCATGATCAGGCGCATCAACAACATCGAGCTTTTGTTGTTCGTCTCAGTCATCTTGTTTTCATTACTTTTTGTAGTCATCACTAGCATCATCATCATCATCATCATCATCATCATCATCATCATCATCATCATCATCATCATCATCATCATCATCATCATCATCATCATCATCGTCATCGTCATCGTCATCGTCATCGTCATCGTCATCGTCATCGTCATCGTCATCGTCATCGTCGTCGTCGTCGTCGTCGTCGATGTCGTCATCATCATCATCATCACGATTCGTTGAAGATTAGAAACCAGAGGATGAGGAAATATAGCCAACTGGGACTAAAGACCCATTGATAAAACTGGCACCATTTTGTCGGTGAAGCTTAGAGGTGTGATTGCGGCGGCGCCTTCAAATCCCCCGCTGACCATTGTTACTCAACAATGCATGAAGACAATTCCTTGACCGAGAAGTGGACTCTGGAAAGGCATTCAGAATCTCACAATCAGTTTTCAGTCGAGTTGCTGAATTCGGCATCGGTTCTGAACACGTTGTTGATGCCTTATGGAAATCTGGACAATGCAACATATGCGGAAGCTATCCATCAAGCTATTGACCAGCCTGTTGTGTCATTTATTCCGAGTGAGTTACATGCATGCGATCGATCTTCATTATAAGTGTTCTGTTCTTTTAAATGAACTTACTGAAGGTTTAAGAAGGAATAAGTCTTTAGGGATTAATGCTGGATGAGAGACAACGCAGATAGGAGGGAGAGGGAAGAGAAGAAACCTTGAGGAAAGATGAAGCGTCATATATGGAAAGATATAATTGGAGACTCGGTAAATGTAGAAACATTTGGAAAGACGCTATGATAGCATGAGATGAACATGAGAGGAAATTAGAAGAGAAGTGAGAGATTGAGAGTGATAGAGAAAAAAACGAGAGAACGAGAAAAGGAGTGAGAAAGAATGAGAGCTCGAGAAACAGACAGACATAGACAGAAAGAGTTGAGAGTGGCACAAAAAGACAGACAGACAGACAGACAGACGGACAGACAGAGAGGTCATTACGGAAGGAATGAGCATGCAAAGAAAGAAACTGCATGGTTGTAAGGCACACTCGCACTCGGGCTATTTCGTCGTCTACACCGAATTGATGGCGTCTGTTGCAACCTTGCATCGTCAACAAACGATATATTATTTGCCTCTTGCCGGACGATTCGTCTCTCTCTCTCTCTCTCTCTCTCTCTCTCTCTCTCTCTCTCTCTCTCTCTCTCTCTCTCTCTCTCTCTCTCTCTCTCTCTCTCTTTATGACAATCCTGCTATTCCCTCGTATTTCTCGGACCTCGCTCCTGCTATATTTTCAGCACTTGTTTGCACGTCAAAACCTATACAGTATACATTCCCCCGTGTATATATTATATTATGCGCCTCTGCAAGCGCAGACGTCGATATTATTGCGCCGTGCTTCTTTGGTTGCTATTTCGTGACCTTGCACGTTGCTTGTATTCTTCCGCGAGGTCAAGACTGACTCTGTGAGAAGTAGGAGAGATTCTTCCGCCATCTTCATCGGTCCTTATACACTGCGGATGTATGTGCATGCAGTCTATCACAGACTTATCTCTCCCAAACCGCCTCTGCAAGGAACTTTAAAAAAACTCAGTTGACGTTCTTATGGCCTAGGCTATAGGTAACTACGACCCATGGCTAACTATATTGCATAGCATGGACTTGTCGATAACTTCCCAGTTCAAGCTGACACTAAACTATACGACACGGTGACAGAAGCAATTATCTCGAATTGCTGACTGAAGTCAGGGACGGACCGGAACATTAAGAAAAAATATACTGAGAATAAATTTGATCAGCGCAGCGAACAGGGCAGAGGTTTTTTACCAGGATATTTTCATGACTTGCCCCGCTTGGTACCGCCATTCGCACCTTGTCATTTTGCAATTTTTCTTGTCTGTATGCTTCAGACAGATTATCATTAACACTGTAGCGTCCTGAAATAGTGTGAGATAGAGTTTTAAAATAGCCTGTCTTGTTCGTGTTATCCCCGTGTTTGCGATGGCATTTATACAGCATCCATTGTGTAACACTGTCACATCGTATGAGTCGCAACAAATCAGACTGGGCAATGTGTATTGTGTAGGTCTATAGCAGGTTATGTCTCGTATTAGTTCGAAGAACCGATCGCTGTCAACTCGCGTTCTCTTCAGATTGATCACATTATCTCTGTAGTATATATGGTATAGTACAGTATAGTACATGCATGCATACATACGCACACACATTATATACATATATACAAACATACATACATACATACATACATACATACATACATACATACATACATACATACATACATACATGCATGCATGCATGCATGCATGCATACATACATACATACATACATACATACATACATACATACATACATACAGGGTGCGCCAAAAAAAGTAATCCCCTACGGCTTTTTATCAATATCTTGGCCAAAAATAGGAATTTTTCAAATCCAGTTTTACGGGTTTGAACGTAATTCATATCTACGTACAATAGCCAAATTTCATAGCCATATGTGAAACAGAACAAAAGTTATATCACTTTTAGTGAGGCCACCCACCAGTTTTTGACGATTCAAAAACGCGACGCAACGAAAAGTAACAAAAATCCAATTTAAATATTCTGGCCAATATCTTGGCCAAAAGTAAGAATATCGAAATGAAATTTTATAGGCTTAAAGACAATTCATATCTGCACGTGGTGGTCAGATTCAATCAAAATATTTCAAACAGAACATAAGTTATACCACTTTTAGTGAGGCCACCCCCGTTTCTTGACGATTCAAAGACGTAACGCCACAAAAAGTAGCAAAAACACGATTTTATTAAGTCTCATCTTAAATAATTGTTATCAAATAGCCTTGATATTGCCAGATGATCATTATTGTTACTATTTAAAAAAGAAACAGGGCACCAGCGTAGCTGCGCGCCACTCAGAAGTCACTTAGCAAGATCACGTGGGGAGCCAGCAGATGCGCGGCGCATTTTTCACCTAAGTTAATTTTATTTCCTTCTCGTCGTCTCCTTCAACATGTTGTTCCAGAGTTTCGGCATGGACCTGTTCCTGGATTTGGTGAGTCCGTTCCAATACTTTTCATCTCTCTGGATGGCCTAATTGCCTACATTTTCCTTTCTGTCTCATCCTTTGTTTTTCAAATCTCGGTCCTTGCACCGCCATTACTCTCATCCGGCCAATCACCTCCATCCATAGTTCCACATCCATCTCATTATGCATGCATCAACTCTCCTCCTCCTCCTATTTCTCCGCTGCCTCAGTTTCCACTCTTCCTACTCCCCTCACCCACGCGAGGGCTGCAGCGCAACAGCCGCAGCCACAGCCACAGCCGAATTTGGCGCCCTGACAACCATTCCTTTCTCATACTTCTGCACACGAACTCGAATTAACGTTAAGTCTGATAAACTATTTGCCTGTCTATTTCTTCTTCTGCTTTGCGGAGACATCAGCTTGAACCCCGGTCCAATTTCTTCATCTCACTTCAACCTTTGCACACTCAATATCCGGTCGCTTCTCAACGAAATACACTACACTGCGCTACATGACCTAATTTCATCCTCTAGTCACCCTCCTGACGCAATCGCCCTAACCGAAACCTGGATAACCTCATCTGCCGCTCTTGCTCAACTTTCTAGCTGTATACCTGACGGATATTCGCTCACAAGTTCACCCCGACAACCTAAAAAATCATTCAAAAGTTCATCATCCAATATTGGAGGCGGAATTGCCTTCTTAATCCGCGAACCAGCAACTGTTCTTGCATCACCCACTTACTCTTACAAAACCTTCGAATCAGCTTCAATCACACTCAAACTGCCAACATCTAAACTAACTATCTTCAATGTCTACCGACCTCCTACGTCATCATCCTACTCTGCAAATAACAGTGATTTTCTCGAAGAATTCAATTCATTTCTATCTGTCGCTGTAACAACACCTCATGAATTTGTCATCACTGGCGATTTCAACATCCACGTCGACACCCCCGCCGTTCCATCTGTACGTCAGTTCCTTTCCACTCTGACTGCTTTCAATCTAACCCAACATGTTTCTTTCCCAACTCAGAAATATGGCCATATTCTTGACTTAGTCATTTCCTGTGTCTCATCCGTCCTATCACCGATCCTCAGCCGTGAATTCAACACACCCTCTGATCATTACCCTATCTTCACTCAACTCAATATCGAACCATCTCCTCGCCCTCCACCCAAACAATGCTCATTCCGCCGCATCAGCTCCATCGACCTTGATGCATTCAAACTCGACCTTGAATCTTCCTCCCTTCTCCTCAACCCTCCAACAGACCCAAATGATCTCCTGTCTGCTTACAACTGCACCATGTCCGAACTCCTCAACAAGCACGCTCCTATCATCACCAAACCAGAAACTCACGCAAAAAATCCGTGGTTCAATTCTTTTCTTCAAGCCCTCAAATCGTCGCGCCGTCGCCTGGAACGAGTTTACAGGCGTACACGCGACGACTCTATCCTGAAACAACTCAAAACCTTGACAAATAGATACCACAGCCAACTTCTTTCAGCCAAAAAACGCTACCTGTCATCTCTTGTTCATTCAAATTCATCCAACCCTCGAAATCTCTGGAAAACTGTAAACAATCTTCTTCATCGCGGCACCTCTCACCCCCTTCCGAACTCAATCCCATCTGCGTCCATTGCTGACTCTTTCGCATCCTTTTTCACTGACAAAGTTTCCACCCTTCGTCTCTCACTACAGACTCTCTTATCGAAATCTACCAGCACGCAAACCGACTCTTCCTATTCAGACGCAACTTTGCCACCTACAATATCTTTCAACCTCTTCGAGCCTGCTACCGAAGCAGAAATTATCACCCTCATTCAGGCCTCTCAAAACAAGCAATGCGACCTTGACCCAATCCCAACATCTTTGCTAAAAGACTGTGTAGCCCTTCTTGCTCCCACGATAACCAAGCTCATAAATCTGTCACTCTCAACCGGTACCTTCCCTACGCTTTTCAAAGACTCAGTTGTTAAACCACTTCTCAAAAAACCATCTCTGGACAAAGAACTCCTATCCAACTATCGTCCAATTTCAAATCTGTCATTCTTATCCAAACTCTCCGAACGGATTGTCCTCTCTCGTCTCAACAGTTACCTCATCTCCAACAATCTTCTAAACCCAAACCAGTCTGCCTACACTAAGCATCACTCTACCGAAACACTCCTGGCCTCGCTCTACAACAAGCTTGTGATGGCGATAGGCCGTCAACAAGTCTCTTGTCTGTGCCTCTTAGACATCTCTGCAGCCTTTGACACAATAGATCATGCTATTCTTCTCAATCGTCTCTCCTCTGTCTTTGGAATCTCTGGCACTCCCCTCTCATGGATCAAATCATACCTTTCCTCACGCTCTTTCATCGTTAGCGCTTCTGGTCACTCATCTAATCAACAAATCCTCACCTGTGGTGTCCCTCAAGGTTCAGTCCTTGGTCCTCTCCTGTTCATTCTCTATACCTCCCCACTCAGCAAACTCATTTCATCATCCTCTGCTGATCATCACCTCTATGCTGACGACACTCAACTATTCATATCTTTCTCCCCTCGCTCCTTCTCAGACGCACTAAATCAGCTACGTAACACAATCACTCAGATTTCAGCCTGGATGACCGCTAATCTGCTCTGCCTCAACCCCTCAAAAACAGAATTTCTCATCATTGGCCTACGCGAGCAATTAAACAAACTAGACTATCCTTCTGACTTTTCTCAAACAGACCCAACTCTTCCTACGCCATACTCTTCTCCTGTCCGCAATCTCGGAGTCATTTTTGACAAAAACCTTACTTTTTCTGACCACATCACCCAGCTATCCCGCACCTGCTATATGCACATCCGCGACCTCCGTCGATTGCGTCCAATTCTAAATTACAAGACCGCCTGCACAATAGCCACCTCAATAGTTCATTCCAAACTCGACTACTGCAATTCGCTCTTCCATGAAATAGATTCTCTTCAAATTAAACGCCTCCAAACTATCCAGAATGCTCTTGCCCGCGCAGTCACTAAGACGCCCAAACATCACCACATAACCCCTGTTCTCAAGTCTCTTCATTGGCTAAAAGTTTCTCAGCGCATCCATTACAAAATTGTTTCTCTAACCTACAACGCTCTTCAAACCTCTCAGCCCTCCTACATTCGTCAACTAATCACCATCCAACCGCACAGGTCTACGCGCTCATCATCATATCTTTCTCTCTCTCGGCCTCCAGTATCATCCTCTCTGAAATTCTGCGACCGCTCCTTAGTCTATGCTGCACCAGCTCTTTGGAACGGACTCCCAACATACCTCCGCCTGTTCGCTCACCCTCCTATCTCTCCTGCAGTCTCACCTCCAAACAATAATTCAACCTCTCCTCCGCTTGCACTCTCCTCTGCTGCATTCCATTCACGACTGAAAACCGAACTCTTCAACCTATCCTATCCAGATTCCAATCAGGTTCCATCACCCAACCACCACCATCACCGACAACCACCGTAGCACCACGCTGTCTCCTCGGCTTGACCTCCCCGGATTTTGACCTGGCACCGGAACGAAAACGGCAGCTCTGGCTATTGCGGACTTGATTTGATATAGCGCCGGTGAATAAGCTGGTCTCCCTGACGTGGCTTTTGTGGGCGCTGAGAAATTCTCGAAGATTTACATTACATTACATTAGCAAGATGACGATCAAATTGGTAAATAAGGAATCTATCAGATTAATCAACAGGTCCATCAAGAACTTTGCAAAGAGACTCAAAAGAAGTTTTGGCACGGGTGGTGGGCGCATTGAGCACAAGTTGTGAAGCACTACCAAGGTCATTTGACAACAGTTATTTGAGATGAGACTTAATAAAATCGTGTTTTTGTTACTTTTTGTTGCGTTTCGTTTTTGAATCGTCAAAAAGGTGGGTGGCCTCACCAAAAGTGGTATAACTTTTGTCCAGTTTGAAATATTTTGATGAAATCTGAGCACCATGTGCAGGTATGAATTGTCTATAAGCCTGTAAAATTTCATTTTGATATTCTTAATTTTGGCCAAGATATTGGCAAAAACCCTAATTTTTGGCGCTTCGTTTTTGAATCGTCAAAAAACGGTGGGTGGCCTCTCTAAAAGTGGTGTAACTTTTGTTCCGTTTGAAATATTTTTTTTCTAATTTGACCATTGTACGTAGATATAAATTGCCTTTAAGACTGTAAAGTTTCATTTAAAAATTCATATGTTTGGTCAAGATATGGGCTAAAAACCATAGGGGATTACTTTTTTTGGCGCACCCTGTACATACATACATAGTACATACATACATATATACCTACATACATACGTACAATACATACATACATATATACTTATTTACTTACTTACATGCATATATGCATACAATACAAGCATGCATGTATACATGCATACATACATGCATACATACGCACATACATACGAATGTAATATGTATGCATGTTAGTATTATTGACACGTCTCAACAATTTCAACTTTTTCAATAAGCTATCGTCTTGACCAAATCCAAGATTCAAACTATCATCGCTAATTCGAATACTTCGGCGCTGAGCACGTTCATGGTGATCGTAGGGATGGAAACCCAGAATTGACGACTTTACAGTGTGGCAAATGTTTTGCTTCTGCTCAGCAAAATTATTCATTCAACGTATCGCAAATAACAACGTTCGTCTATCGTGCGCTGCCGCCATGCGGCCGAGCCACACATGCATCGCTGTTGCGGCGAAATCACGCCGTGCTATATATTGATATAATTCGGTGATGGAGACTTGCCGAACCGACTGCGGCGAGGCGTTGCGCTTCGAGAGGAAGAGCCCTTGGCGACCGATAAAGCACCCGGCTGGTGTATACAGACGACGACTGCACGCACACATGGACACACGCACACGGACACACATAGACAAACACGCACACGCAAACACACGTCGATGGGGTCCCGACGTGGCAAGGGAATCTGAAGACGATTTTGTTGCCACATACATAACTACGAGGACTGGACTAATGGTATTTGCAGGACTAGAGGATACAGATACAGATACAGATATACACCGTACAGGATGAATCCAGTATTGCATGCAACGCTTTTCTATAATTTGTCGATGTCGTGCATTGAACGGAAACATTCCGATCTTGCATGCATGGCCGATGAATTGTGGCTGTCCATAGATTATTCTTATCTTCAACACTCTGCTTATGTATGCCTATGTATGCATGCATGAGCACTTCCTAAGCAAGTGCTATAGCACTTGCTATAGCGCCTTTTAAGATTCCTACTCATAGGCACTCCCGTCTGCAGTGCGGACACTGAATCGGAGTTTCACACCAAAGCTCATGAGTAATTGCTAGTTAAGGACCTGCTCAGGGTCCCGACGCGGCGACTTGAGATGGATTCGAATCCGCAACCTTCCGGCTCCAAGGCGCCGAACTTACCCCTACACCACCGTGCCCACAATTGAGATTGCAAGCCCACTGTACATACTTGATCTTGCATCCATAGCTTTTGATTTCTTTTCCTACGATATCATGTTAAATATCTTGCATCCATAACTTTCGATTTATGATCCTTGGAATTCACTACGATGCCGTCCGTGTGCAATTATGCATGACTTCCGAGTTCTTGGGTTATAGTCCTATCCTATAATTCCGATGTTGCACGCGTGGCTTTAAGTCTTAATCCATACACACATCATTCCAATGTTCTATGCTTGACTCTTCGTTTAATATTATCCTGCGGAATCATCCTTATCGTGCATGACTTTGGATCATATATCCAAAGCAAATCATCATGATTTCGCACGGGTGTTTTCAGACTTTTGCAAGACATGTGAAATAATATATGAACCTTCCAAGTTAAACGGCCATCGATATAAAGCATTTAAAGTTAAACACCAAGATATATAGTTACTCGAGTTAACTTTAACTATATGCCTAGGCTATCTGCTGCTTCTAACTATAAATATTTATATTTATAACTATTAAGAGTTGATTTCCTATTTGAATAACATTTATAACATAATTAGTTTGTATACCTTGTTTAATTCTCGCAGGAAACAATAGTAGATGCAATTATGTATACATCCTACACGGGTGTTCATGCAATTTAGATTCCTTTGGCCTGTAGATGCAGCAATAAGCTTATACAAAATTAATACATAGTTACCTACGCATTATTTTATTATTATTCAAAAGCTTAACGTCACCCTATGACATTAATGGCTGTTGACGACAATAGATCTATAGAAAATATGCAATTAATGTAATGAAAACAATTTTCTAGCATCTCAAAAACACCATCAATTGGTGTCTAAATGAAGCTTCACAATTTCATCAATGTTCAATCTTTAACAACTTAAAACTTAAAAGAGTTCATCTCTCATTTTCTATGCTCAACATATTTTTGACAACAGGATCCAAGGCAAATTGAGTAACATTGTCTTACATCAATTGTCTCACAACACTAATTTCAACTGTAACACTAAAAAGCAATTATGGCTACAAATGTTCAATACATACTGAAGTATAGGCCTAAATACGTAGGCTTACATGAGTACCATGGGCGCCCACAGGTATTTCTGAAGGAGCGGCAAAACACAATGGCTACGGCAAATTTTTGAGCAAAAGCTTGAAAATGCAAAGCAGGAAATAAAGAACATGAGTATTTTTCAAAGAGGATTCTAACTGAAAATATCTCAGTTTCACTTTCTTAGTATCAGCAATATAAAAAAGTAGTAATAAAAATTGGTGCCACTTTTCCAGAGGAAAGTGTTTTCTCTTGCCCTCCCTAGTTGCTGGGGCTCATGATGCATACTAGCCTGGAGGCAACAAGCGTTTGGCTGGGGCATAAGCTCCCACAATGAAATTAATGCCCCTAAATGTGTCAAAGCCCTAAGCTCCACTTTGGGCCCCTGCTGCAGCACTCGTAATTGTCAAGGCTCAAACCCCAAACGAAAACTCCTAGTTGCGCCACTGCACATAGACACAGATACATGCATGCATGTGCATATACATATAGGCTACGTACATACATTCATATATACATAGTACATACATACATACATACATACATACATACATACATACATACATACATACATACATACATGCATACATATATGCATGCAGACCTACATACATACGTACATACATACATGCATACATGCATACACACATACACGCATACATACATACATGGATGTCTTCTAACCGTTTGCGACTGAACCCTACCAAGACGCAATATATCTGGTTTGGGACTCGTCAACAAACTTGCAAAAATTGACATGAAAGCCTTAGCATTAGAGTTTCCTCTGATTACTTTCTCACCTTTTGTGCGGGACCTTGGTGTTATTTTAGACCAAGAGCTAACTTTCACTCGGCATATAAACCTACTATGTCGAAGCTGTTACTACCAGTTACGTCAGCTTAAGGTGGTCTCCCGTTCTCTGTCTTTTAGTGCCGCCTCTACTCTTGTTCACTCTTTCGTAGTTTCCCGCCTTGACTACTGCAGCACCCTCTATCATGGACTTCCGGCTGACCGGATTGGCTGCCTTGAACGGGTCCTCCGCTCTGCGGCGCGACTTGTTGGCCATATCCCAAAATATGGCCATGTCTCATCCTATATGCGGGATACCTTACACTGGCTCCCTTCTCCTCAGCGGATTGCATACAGGGTCTGTGCGCTGGTTAGGCGGTGCATTGAAGGACTAGCTCCACCTTACCTTCGAGAATTCTGTTGTTCCACCTTGGGAGTTCAGCGTCGATCGACCCTTCGATCGGCGAACCACGCTGAGCTTCTGGTTCCCCGCTCACGGACTGCTATCCGACAGCGTTGTTCATTCTCTGTTGCAGGTCCTACAGCTTGGAATGGTCTCCCTGTTACACTGCGCTTAATTCCCAGGGGTCACTCCGCTCTGTTCCTTAAGAACCTAAAAACTGTTTTATTTAGCCGTGGCTGGGCCGGGAGCGCTTCTGAGTAGCCTACCTTGAAGAGGCGCTATATAAATTTCTGAAATAAATAAATAAATAAATAAATACATACATACATACATACATACATACATACATACATACACGGTTACCGTGCTACGTGACATGCAAGAACAGAGAAACTGAATGTCTGCAACGGTCGATCGGGCTCCTCAGTCTCTCGGGGGCTGAGACTATACAATGTCATGTTGGGCGAGAGTCGTTATCTACGGTGCGCGATGATGTCTAGGCCTATCCTCCTCCTCCTCCAGGCCGTCCTACATTGTTCCTCCTTCTTCGTCCTTTCCACCTTCTCCGCTCAGTTCTCCTTCCGGTCTGCTTCTGCATTCGGTTCTGCGCAACGGAACAATGGCGCAGATTACAATTAATCCTAATCGCCCGGATGGCTATGGGACCGCGGCGGAATAAATCTCGTCTGCTTGGTCCAGACCCCCATCCCATCCCCCATCCCATCCACCCATCCCCCTATCCCCCCATCCCATCCCCGCTTTCACACTTTGTCTTACATATGCAACCGAGAAACGTGACTACAGATAAAAGCGGGGGATAGGAATATGGAGGGATGGAGGATCGAGGTTCTTAGGAATCTTGGAAAGATGAAGAGATGCTTGCTGCTGGAAAGAAGGATGATAAGAGGAAGTAGATTCGCAGAAAAGGAATCAATTGTTTTCTTCCGATCATTCATCCGCAACCGTGACAAGTGCTATTGTGTGCAATTGGCAAGTTGGCATTTTTTCGGACTGCGACGAAAATTATTTCCTGACGTAGGCCCTATACGATGTTTAGATCTCTTCAAGCGCATGCAATGAAAAACCAGAAACATTAGCTAAAAGTCAGAAACCAGCTCAAATAAAAGTAAATTTCTTGGAAATTTTTTATCTTTTAGTTTAGCCGATTAGCGTAGCTTAGCCTATATCGATAGGCTACAGCTGTCCATCAATATCGTAACTCTCTTGGGTCAGGTAGCCATTTAGCCTAATGGCCCAACAACTTTATAATTAATGCTTTGTTCTAAAATTAACGGATGCTTTATTGAGATGTGCTTATAGCCTATGTCGCAATCAAAATGCAATTCTGGGAACACTTCTGATAATGTTACTAGAAATGCCAGGCCTACTGCGGTAAAGCAATTATAGGCCTATAGATCTAATCGCTGCGCTATCGCTATAGCTGCATGCGCAAGAATCACTTTCACACTAGAGAAAAACAACCATAAATCATTCACACAAACCAGAAAGCGAGTCCTTAGAAGGAAGACCGTAATAAACTTCCTTACAGCTCTGCGTCCAGGATTTCTTATACCTAACGGCGTCGTTCGATGCACCATCCTACAAAATTGCTCTTCTGGCATATAATAGGAGCAGGATGGCGCCCGCAACGACGCTCCAAACTAATAACGCGGTTCCCTGCTTTACAGCCGATCGGACGGCGTTTTCTCCGACGGCATCGTTGGGTCAATTGAGGCAGCGCATACATCCTAGTCGATTTATTCCGTTCGTGGGTTCGTTATGGCAACTTCCTCGACGGTCGATCTGATGGTACATCGGTGTGCCGTCGATTCGCGATAAACCAAATTGCCAGCGATAGGACGGGGATCGGGTTGAGCCGCCGCAGTCGATTCTTTTCAGCTAAAATCGCCGGTCGCGTATATATCATAATTTTCGACCGCCACTTGGCGTCGACTGAGCTGCTATAGTCAGACTGGTTTCCTGTCCTTGAGAAAACTGTTGTTGCTCTGCCTCTGATTTAGCGCAGTTTATACTTTTGTTTTGCAATATATAGCCTATACTGCTCTGAGACGTTGAAGAGATGTGCAGAGACCAGTAGCACATCTCCCAACCTGAGACGAGGCGAAATTGAGATTTTATGACATGAGAGAAGCCAACCAAATGACGCCCCTAAAAAGCATATAAAACGACAATTTAGGAAAGATGACTAAGTAAAAAGAGAGTCAATTGTTTTCGTTGTCTCTGTATCTTTGTTTTACAAGCAGAGTTTGTCTTCTTTTATGAGTGAATTGGTCCAAGAAATCTCATTAATGCATAATAACCTGTAGGTACTGTAGGTCTATAAATTGCGGACGACTTCCGCAGACTTTGTCTATCAACCTGGATTCGAACCGTTGACCAGAAGCGTCACTGATATGACGCAAAGGAACTTTCCGATAGCAACGCACGTTTGTTCAGCAGTGGATAATATAAGGTCGCGTGTGTAATCTTTAGTAGACCTAGGCCTATGTATGTAGGCCTAATAATATTAGTCTGCATCATTGCGTTGAGTTTGTGTATATATTTTGGCTGCAGTGCATGGTCCACAGATAATGTCAGAGTGACGAATGAATTTATCCAATGTTGTCGACGTGAAGTTCAGGGCTTATTCAGTATTCAGTCACAAAACACATCTAAGGAGAGATATCAACTTCTTCCTTGAATCCTGATCTGTTGAATAAATCATTCAGGCCGTCACTGTCTACACAAGTCTACAGCATGCCTTGTCTTTAACCAAACACAAAAGCTATAGGTCTATGCACATTTAGAAATTCAAGTAGCCTACATGTATTGTATATATATATGTTACCATGGTCTTCGAAAACGATGCGTTTGTATTTGCAATATTATGAGTATTGAGTAAGCCTGAAAAAGCACATGCAGGCCTACATTTCTTTCTTTCTTTATTAGGAAGGGGTTTTAAAGGCGCTACATAGATATCCAGATAATATAACCCACAGGCCACACACTAAGCACAGGATTGCGTATACTATAGGCTACACTCATGCACCTCAAGTGTACACTCTAAAGTAAACTGAGTAAAAAAGGCGCAACACTTCCTCTATTCCATGTTAGTCGAGAGTATAGTATAGAGTCAGACAGTCTGGTAAACCAAGGTTTGTTGGCTCCACAACATTTGGTACACAGGTGGCTTTCTTTTGATTATAGGCTACAACTCAAACTTACATCGGTCATTTCGCTTTTACGAGGAAGTCTATAAAAAGCCACATTTATTAGAGGAAAATGTCCTGACTCTTCCAATAAAAATGATTAATTTTTATATAAGTAACGTGTTGAATAATGTGCACTATGAAGTGTAAAGAAGAATTTGTGCTATTTTTTGCAAGAGGCAACATTCACTCGGGTAATCGGGCATGCTTTCTTTTAAAGCGAAATATCCAATGTAAGCTTAAGTCGTTTAATCCAAAAAGTGTGGAAAACTGCGTGGAAAAAGCTATAAAGCTAACAAACCTTGGATTGTATACGGTAAAGCCAACAGGATCAGTGAAGAAAAACGTATACCTCGGATCGAAAAGACATGAACTGAACAGAATAGGACAGAAGGCACAAACTTTTTCAGTTCATGTCTTTTAGAGCTGAAGCATAAATTTTTCTTCTCTTTCTTTTCTTGCAGGTTTTTTCCTGACAATTGCTCCTACATAACATGTATAGTAGACTGGTCCACAAAATTCATCTAACAGATTTCAGTTCTCCACAAGGTTTGTTTTGTTCCTTATCATGATTATAATAATCACAAAAAATTTTAACGAAAATAAATGACATTTAGAGGTCAACCCATTTGACACTTTTTATGTTAATTGGACAGATGTAAATAAATTGTTCCGCAATGGTTGATGAACAACCTGAGCGACATTGAGCGATGTCTGGGGAGATTCCATTTCTCAATTATCGTACTTCAGCACTGGTATTGACCTGAGAGTCACCTTCTTGAATGCCGTTCGCCATTTTTTGGATTGCCAAAAAATTTTCCCGACAATTTCCAATGACAATAGTAGCTCTGCGGTCCATATTTTCCTTTGATCCGTCGATGCTGGGCAACATTTTGTCTTCTCAGTGAGGTAATAGCAGACCTGCCAGTATGCACTCTTGATCTTCCATTGCAGCTAGCTGCTTCTTGTTCTTTTATTCCGAACTTCTAGAAAATATTATTTCTGAAATTAATGTCATAGCCAATCGCCAGTGTGACACCTCCATCTACAGACCAAGGATCACGGTCTGGAAGGCCAACATGAAATAAAGCACTTACAACTAAACTAAAGAGGACTGGATGATGTTCTTGGATCTTTTTTTAATAATGAGGCAGTTAGTAGCAGCTGTTTATGCAAACATTGTAGTGTGTAGATGTATTGCATACGTACTATAGGACTAGGTTGTCTGATACTCATCGATGTAATCAAATACTTCTATAAATGCCAATGCAGAAAGTTCACCTGCTGCTTCATAACTGCCTTTTGTCTTGTGTCAGTGTTCTTCATTTTAATTTTCACCATTCTCTCTTTTTCCTGCGGTTGCCTCTTTCTGCTTTATTTTGCTGCTGTCTTTAAGTTTACTCCACTCATGCTGCTGGAAAATACGTCTGCTTTATGCAGGACCTATTCGAAGGATTTCCCGATCTTAGTCTTGCTGGATTTCTGTCATCACATCCCTTGAGGCTATATCGAACAATTTTTGGAGATCACTCTCGAACATGTCTTCATCCTGTCACTTTCTCTTTATTATAGTGGTCTGTGAGTCTTCAGAGTTAGGTAGTTCTGATAAAGCTTTGACAGTTTCCTGACACACCAATCAGCCAGCTGTGTTGGTATTCTGGCAAGCACCCAAATACAAACAACTCCATCACAGGCCATTTTGTAACTTTCCGGAAGGGCCTCCCTTTAATGATATGATGAAACTGAAGCAGTTGCTGTGCATCCAGGCTGCGTGGTAATCTTGCAGTAGACAATCGAGAGACTGGTTTTCCCATCGCCAGTGCTCCTGGTCGGATCTCAAATTAGACGAAGCCATATTAGTCTAATAACGACGTTTAACATGACGAAAATGCATTATTAGCACTCAAGTAAAATGTTCAGAATGGGTTGACCTCTAAATGTTGCACAATCAGGCTGAAATTTTACAGGGAGACTATCTACCCCAAGTGGACAAAAATAAGCCTTGTGGAGAAAGAATTCTAAAAACTTAATATTTTGGCTATGCATTGTGGACCACTCTAATGTATAGTGTAGTAATGTATATATACTTCTAAGCAGGAAGCAATTCGGCCTAAGTGAAAATATTGTCTCCAAGGATGTCCCTGTCCGTCTTGTTCCTTGAGTTTGTCAAATGTAAGACTACACTAAAGCCCATAATATATGCACTATATATTATATATCGAAATGATATACATATTATACATATATAATTATATATGTGTAATTGTATATATATATATATATATGCATCTTCCTTCAGTGGATTGAATATCTATGGATCGCATGCACACCAGTCTTTTATTCCTGTAGACTCATTTGGCTGGTTTGCTGGTCTAAGCTTATAGGTTCTGTCGAAAACGACATTATTGTCTGTGACTGGCACCGATTGTTCATTTACGGTGACGTCTGTCCCTGGAATGCATAACATTGGAATTGAGCCACAAAAGCAGATCCAATGTGTCTCCAATGACAGCAGCATCCAGTTTATCTGTTGCCTGTCTTTGCGCGGTTGATGTCCTGCTATCAAAAACGAAGAAAACGGCAATAGATCCTCAAAAGGACAGACGCTGCTGCTGCTGCTGCTGCCGCTGCTGCTGCTGCAATAAAGATTCCCTGCTTTCGATGTTTCATGTTCGCTTTACGAAATGCTCCAACTTCCAGCCAATGGAAAGAGACCAAAGAGCCATTCATCATTTTGCAGGCTGCCGTAAGTTGATTCTGTTTCTTCGTATATTCTCTGGACGAGCAGCAGTCCAGAGCGGGAGATGACCCTCTGTACTTTTCCATTTATCTCATTAGCCGTAATAATAGCATAGATCATAACTGACGTATAGCAGAATAGGTGAAGTGCTTCTAGTCGTGTTGTTATCTTTTCATCCCTTGTGATATATGGAGGACGATGGATTCTATCTTGTAGTCTTGTAGACCAAGTCAAAATAATACGCAGCTGCTGGATGAGTCTTGACAAAATTAATGCACGCAGTGCCATGAGTTAGCATATACTACTGTTTTTCAATTGCCTAATTAAGAGTTTTATATCAGTTCCTCAGATTTCTTTTCAACCGTTTCTTCTTTACCATAGTTGTAAAAAACGTTTTTTTCCGTTTTTTATTCTCTCCCAAAAAACGTCGTTTTTTTCGTTTTTTATTTTTCCCATCGTTTTTTATCGTTTTTTATTTTTTCTTTCACTTTATTTATTCATTTACTTTCTGTTATTATTTTCCTTAATTTTAATTTTTTCTGATATTCCTTATGTTTTCCGCCAATACTCTCAAGGATTCAGCTAACTAAAGTCATTATTTCATCGTTTAACATCATCATTTAAGAGACAGCCTGCGTGTAGTAGGTTCCTAATCAATGTTTTCAAGGTTAAAATGCGGTTTTAGATGTAGCAAAGTCAAATTATTTACCGTTTCCGTTTTTTATCGTTTTTTTGTCGTTTTTTATTTTTTCGAAAAAAACGACGTTTTTTACCGTTTTTTATTCCGTTTCCATCGTTTTTTACATCTATGTTCTTTACTCTGAATATTATCATTCTCTCGCCATCGAATAATACAGTCAGAACCGAGTCAGCAATATACCTAGCGCTTCTCCAGTCATTTTGTAGGCTTGCAACTGTGACTGTGTCCAGAACAGTTGTTTTATATATTTATGCGTTCTGACGTTTGCCAGAAAACTGTCACTACTTTAGGTCATTTTAATAGGATTTTATTCTGTAGCGAAATTCGTCGTAAGCTGTTGTGACATTTATTGATCAATGACATTGAATTTGTTGTGACATTTGTTAACCAAAGGCGTTGAATAATTTGTGACAGTCATCGTTTAAATTCATTGATTTTTTTTATAGGCTATGCAATGTACAATTGTACATGCATGGATATATAAGTTATTGCGGACATTTGCACTAATTCGTTGCCTTTGGTAACTTAAATTTTATCCGGATAAGTTTTTTGGTCTGGAACTGAACTTTACCTGGGGCATAATTTTAATCTTTATCCAATGTAAAACTTCTGCAAATAACCGTTATGTTGAGAGAAATACATGAGAGTTAATCAAGTTAGATTCAGTGTATGAGTGTAGAATTTCTTTGGTCATATTTTGAACAAAACCAGAAAAATTTCCAAGATTCTGCACTGGAAAATTGCTTTGACTAGAAATTTGTGGGCTCGTTAGCTTAATGTTCCTGTAATTTTGTTTTTTTTCTCTTGAAGGGTCATAAATGGAAGATTTTAGTTCAGAGTAGAAGGAAAGCAGATTCTGAAGAGTAAGATCAGACGGTCAGCTACTGTAACAGTGTTAAGATAGTGAGAGAGTTAGTTGTCGAGAGTGTGTGTTAAAAGATCTCAGATGTATACATGTAAATATCGGAAAGCAATCACTCCGAACATACTAACCGCCGTATAGATCCATGTGAATTTAAACTTTATTTTATCTGTGTAAAATCTATAAATGCGCTTAGTTACCGACCGATTGAGGCCTAGCATGAAATCACAATGTCATGTCGTCTATGAAGCAAACGTTGCACATATATGAGGAAACGATGGATGGGATCCGCACGATGGATTCCAGATCCCAGGAATGACGATGAGAATTAAGTTATATCCTCTGCGTTCTTCTCACCTTTCTCAGCCCTGAATATAGACGAAACTTGATCAGAGAAGCGATGGCAAGAATTAAAGTGAGTGCATGCAGACCTGTATTCTGGTGATCTGTATTGATTCAAAGCTCGAAACATACCAACATCCATAGAGAAATCCTCATTCATCGAAGTTAACCCATTAGTGCCTAGCGTCCCCAAAAATGGGACACCACCTCAAAAATTCACATAAAATTAAATATGCAATGGAGATGCAATTTAATGTAATAACCGCCATGCCAACATGCCAATAAAGTGATTCTGACACTAAATGCGCACCCAAAAATATTTCCCGGCTCAAAACGGTGTTTTTAATCACGCCATTGACCTATTTTAACAAATGTAAACATTACGGACTTTCCGCGTCCTATTTAAAAAAATGTGTGCGTATTTCTACAGATCTGTCTTTGGATTCACAAAGGTTGTTATATACTATTACATAAATAATTAGATCAAATTCATTTTAATAAAATATAACATATGCATTTTGTCACTGAAGCACTGTCCCATTTTTGGGGACGCTAGGCACGAAAGGGTACGTGAAGTTCAATACATGCAGTTTTGCATCTTCTATGGTATTTTAGTCACATATTGTTTGAAACGAAGTATAAATGGCTGTTTTTAGGCAGAAGTATCACTCGCAGTGAGAGTTAGCGTTATATGATGTTATTTGACTGAAAAATTTATTGACAACTTCAACTGTAGGCTACATTAGGCCTATGTATACATGTATAGCCTACATGAATATTTCACATGGATAGAAATCGTCCAGAACCTACTAGGCCTATGCAATATAATGCAAAATAATAGTCAAAATGCACTCATTCTGTTGTATGCAGTTGCAAGAAAATTTAATTTAATAATTTAATTTATTATGATTTATTTGAAATAAATTAAGAAAAAATCCGTCGCTATGTAATTTGTCATTCTTTTGTAAGGTGTCAACCATACTCAAGAAATGCCGTTGTGCATTGTGCTGAATATAACATTCCTGTAATATTTTCCAGTTACATGTAGGTCTATTACAATTTCAGGTAGACCTAATGACTAGTCACTGGCATCGTACTATGTTGAATATACCCCACGGCTTTTGTTCTGATTCACATCCATATGGATGAGTTGGTACATGGATCCAAAGCCTGGATTAGTCAGGTGGCATAGGCTACTGGTGCTCAATTCACATGATTTTTCCTAACGAATAGTGGTCCTTTCACCACTTCTTTACCACTCTCAGACTGCAACTAAGCCTTGTTGGCTACTCAGACTATTCACTGAGTACACCACATGGTTACATTACTCAGTCAGACCTATAGGCCTAATGGTCATGAGTCCTCAACTTGGTGCTGTGTAGGCTACTATGACTACTTCTTTACCATTCTGAGACTGTTACAGCAGATGGGCAAAACATACTACTATTGAGACGATACAAGCCAACAAATGCGAAGATTTTTACTTCCTTTGGTCGAGCTGCTCAAAATAGAAAACTGAGGGAGAGTACATGGATCTGAGCACATAGCTGTGTCTATTAGAGAAATGAAAAGCTGATTGTACAAATCAGAAAGTACGAAGTTCACTTGCACTTTTGTATGAAACCCCATCTGTTGTAACTCAAGATCCATTTTGCAAATGAAAGTCTGCGAAAATATTGAGAAAAAGGAAATGTCGGTCCACATAAGGAGGGTTAGGCCAACAATCTAGTACACAAAACCAGTCAAAAGCACTTGAAACAGCATCATGTAACTGTCTTATAATCTTTTTGTAAGAGTGTTGGTTGTTATTGCTACAGTATGTTGATCTGAGACATAAATAGCATTATTATGATATGCTACGTGTAAGCAATTCATATCAAAATGTGAACAATTTTGCATATAAATGTATTAAGGCATGCCATTTTTTGTTAAAATTTTGCTTATAAATATGATTTTCAATGATTCTGAGTACAAATTATCTATCTGTTCTCTTAATTAGACTGTATCAACAGTCTTGAGTGATATAACCTGTACATATCACTATGTACATCTTCACGTACCCATTCGTGCCTAGCGTCCCCAAAAATGGGACGCTTCAAAAATTTGCTCCTGGACCACCAAAAGCAAAAATTTTGCAGAATTTGTGTTAGGTATTGTCCAAACTCATCATTTGCAACAAAGTTTTTGTATTTTGAGATGGTTTTGAAAAATCAGGCACTAATGGGTTAAGACGAATCATCCTTCATTGAAGATAATCGATTGACCGTGTCTGTCTTTTGCTTGCCTTTGTGCTTTGCAAGTTGATTTTCTGTTGTTTTGCTTGCCTTGCATCGCGTTAAAACGGCGCTTGGCAGAAAGAAGTTTTTTTATTTCAGGGCACGTGACGTCTATCTTGATCTGAAATACATTTCCGCAATCTGTTTGTTTTTTCTGAATACTTCATTTCTCTGGTTCGCGATTCAAGGGGTTCTGCTCAATTGCCTGTCCCCTTCGATCTTTCTATCACATAGAACTGACCATTGAGCTCCTGCTAATGTAGGGCATTTAACAAAAGCCATCTGGCTAGTTGCACATTCTTAAATAAAAATGTCGGTGTGCTTATTCGCCCTCCCTCTCTCTCTCCCTCCTCCCCCCCTCTCTCTCTCTCTCTCTCTTTCTCTCTTTCTCTCTCTCTCTTTCTCTCTGTCTGCCTCTCTCTCTCTCGTGAGCTAGGCCTGGTTCACCACTAAAGATGACAAACTCTTAAGACATTATGTTGGACCATGCATGATTCTTTCTTTCCTCGACTTGTCAAAATCCATGCGCTCCAACAGTTAAGACTGTTATGCCTAAGTCTTACTATATTCAATCGGCCGTTCTTGGATTCTTTGGCGAAACTGAAATCTGAAAAAGTCTCTATAGACACTTCCAGGTCGAGTCCAGTGACTCCATGTAATTGAATGACGTGATCAATGACGCTGTCTCGGACAGGGCTGAAAATTTTCGACCATATAAGTGATTCAAATGTCTTCTCAAAGGAGTTTAAAAATTCAAAGGCAAAAGCTCAATGTAAGCTTAACAGCTTATGCTTATGAAGCATAGCAGTTCTTCTTCTGCCCGAATTCTACAAACATATACATAGAGAGTCGATTATAATGAGTTTTGTGCGGAGCAGCGGAATTATCTACTCTTTCTAGCTTTAAAGCTTATTAGGCTATATGTAAATACATGCAATAGTCACGCATATTATAGGCTATATATATATGCCTACACACGTTCATATATACAATATTTATTGTCAAAACAGCACCTATAGTCCCATGCGACTACATTCAATAAAAGGTCACTGAGACAATTTCGCAATAAACTATGCTCTATTATTATATAGGCCTACATCCAAGAGTGCATCCTAAAAGTCTTGTTATGACTGCAGTCCATCATCGTTAAAGAGGTTTCTAGAAATCAGAGACATCCATGGCCACGACTTTCTTCTTCTTTCTGTGCCAATTTTTCGCCGGAGGTTGAAGACCACTTTGTACAATCGTGGTCTTGTCATTTCGGGAATACCTCTGGCAAGTTTTCTTTTAGAGACCTTTATAACCATAAATAGGCCTGCGCACCGTGTACAAATTACAAAGTATGTTAAATGCTGACGGTCCTAACAGTGAATGTATTTTACTGTTTTTAAGTAGGTGATAGATTGGTTCTCGGACTTAGATTGACATCGGTCTGTAGTTGCAAACGTTAGGCCTATTCTTAAACTGCCTGCAGTGGCCGAGGATCTATATGCTTGTGTGCAAAACTCTTTATAAATCGCAACTTAGGAAACCAGACATTTCCTATTATATTAATCCGATTCCGATATTTTCGAATAATTAGAATCATTATGTAGAACTAATTAACGCATTATATAGGGTGACACGAAAGTTCGTTCACCGTTTTCAAAATGCGTTGCCTCAGTAACGGCTTCATATTTCTTTATAATATTTTGTCAGTGCATAGTGCATACATGTGATATGTCAAATGAAATATACTGGTGCAAATTTGATTATGATCAGGTCCGTTGTTGCCATTATTTATTTAAAAAATGTAAAGACGACCAGTTTTGCAGGGGGAAATGTGTATATATATGTGTGCGTGCGTGTGTGCGTGCGTGAGTGCGTGTGGCAGATAATGATAAACCATGGTAAATAAGCCTATGCTTTAAGTAAGCTTGACTGTTTGCGCTATTCAAAATAACACTGTTGTAGTGTTGGCTACATCTGTACACATGCATGGATTAGACTATTATGTTATGCATTCGTATTTCTGTACACGCAGGATTCGTGTACAGATCTATTTCGTGGCTGACTGCATGCATGATGCGACTGAGCCAAAACGGATGGCGGAAGAGTAGACGAGGCAAGGAATGGAGATGGAAGGATGTCCCTGTGGGAGAGAGGAATCGATGCAGGAGAGTTAAACCACCAGAGGGACGATGACAATAAAGAGCGGGTGGAATGAAATGAGTGATGAGAGGTGGAACAACGCAGGCCTGGATAGAACAGGAGGAATTGGAGTGGAAAGAGGAAGAGGGGAGAGCTAGCGATGGAGGTTATGCACCATTGGATTCCGAAGGGAGAGGGAAAAGACTGAAGGAGAAATAGACCGTGAGACTCGAGTTAAAGAAGTAGGACAACAAGGAGGGAAGGACGAAGTGACTGGGGGAGGAATGGTGGGGAGAGGAATGGTGGGGAGAGGAATGAATTGGAGAGGAACGGTGGGGAGAGAAATGAATTGGAGAGGAATGGTGGGGAGAGGAATGGTGGGAGAGGAATGGTGAGGAGAGGAATGGTGGGGAGAGGAATGGTGGGGAGGGGAATGGTGGGGAGAGGAATGGTGGGAAGAGGAATGGTGGAAGAGGAGGAAGACGAAAGGAGGGTAACAGTGAGTGAACGGACAAACAGAAGAAAGATGGAAGATGAGTTTGGGTGGCTGGATGGATGATGATAGATGGATGGATGGTTTTAATGGATGGACAAGTGGATGGACGGATGTGTGGAAGGATGGATGGGTGGATGGATGGATGGATGTGTGGATGGATGGATGGGTGGATGGATGGATGGGTGGTTTTAATAGATGGACAAGTGGATGGATGGATGTGTGGATGGATGGATGGGTGGATGGATGGGTGGATGGATGGACGGATAGATGGATGGATGAATCGATGTATGGATGGATGGATGTGTGGATGGATGGTTGGATGGATGGATGGATGAGTGGAGGGATGGCTGGATGGCTGGATGGATGGAACGATGGATGGATCGATGGATGAATGGCGTTCCTTTGAGTTTGTTTGCATGCCCACAAGCAAGAATTAAAGTCAACTCAAATGGACACATTTTGTAGCATGAGAGAAAGAAAACCTGACGAAACGAAGACCACAGAAGTCGTTCACGTAATTGTGCAATTTCTAGGACGTCAGCTGCAAGCTAAGCGCGGGGGCACCGGATTATTCAGGAGCGCTGTGTCCAGTCAATGTGGATGTTTAGAGATAACGAGTGCAGATCGCATTCCGGTTGACCGGAGCTGGAGAGAGAGAGAGAGAGAGAGAGAGAGAGAGAGAGAGAGAGAGAGAGAGAGAGCAAAAAAAATAAAGAAAGAGAGAGACAGAGAAACAAAGACAGAGACAGAGAGACAGAGAGACATAGAGACAGAGAGACGAAGAAGATCAATGTTGTTGAACTAAATGGCGGACAATGAAACGAGCGCAGGCGAAGCACAGATAAGAAGAATGCTGCGGTTGTGTTCCTCGATAGTATATATATATGTATATATGTATATATGTATATATATTGTTAGGTTCCACGACTCTCTACGACTGGTTCTTGGGATGGGCTTTAGTCACGGACGGTTGACTTGGGTAGCCTGGGGGGTGACACCTGGTGACAGACTGGTTCTATATAAGGTCTGACTTCAGGGGGCGTCTCTCTCTCTTACGTATCTCTCTCTCTCTTCATGGTTAGTTAAGCTAAGAGATGAGGCTCTGATGTTTTCGGCTGCAGGGGTGGCTGCATGGCAGTCTTCTTGTCAGATGTCGTATTAGATTAAGTTTAGTTAAGCTTTCGTTAGTTATCCTTTTATTGTTTAGTGGCGGATAACTTGAATTCTTTATCGAGTCTTACGCCTTCTCTCGGCAATGTCGCTTACAACACTGAGATTCGATGCATTATTTTGTTTCCATTGTTCAGTATCATTGTTCAGTATCAGTGGCCTTTAAGCCCACACTGCAAGGGTTCGACGTATCAAGATTCGAGAAATGCATCATCCCACGAAACATTGGCAGTCACTTATAGCGTGCTGACCCTATCATTTGCGACACACCTGAGAAAAATTGAGGTGAGGGAAATCCTTCACATACCCTACCCAGGTTTTAGTGTGGGCAGGGAAGTCCCTCCTTTCCCTCCCCAGGATTTACGGCCCTACTATAATCGGAAGCTTGGCATGGTTGCGGCCACATAAGATCATGTCGTTGGAGTAATAGGCTACGTATATATTATTTACAATTATTTTGACTTGATGGCGAGAAAGTGCTACAGAGAAGAACAGGCATACGAGAGGCGCAGAACAACACGGAAAAGAGTCGTTTGATTTCCGGGTAGAGCATCGAAGTGACTTGGAGTTCGAAATGACTTGGACTGGATTGGTCTGTATGTTAGTGATGTAAAATCACTAGACTTATCCTTACGGCTAAATCCAGCCATACACATGCATTGCAGAGAGACCTGCATGCAAGGGCCTGGCCGCCTTGCGCACCGGAAGCGAGTCGTATCCGGGTGGCGCCCTCTCGCGTCGAGACCTGGAATCAATCAGACGAGCATTGTCGTCGGCGTAATTCGACGATCTCTTTCTCGTTTGATGGGCGAAACCGGAAAATGGAAGAAGGGGAGGAAGAGAAAGAACATGGGAATGGGAATGGAAACGACGACGCCGTGCGGGACACAAAGAGAAGGAGAGAAGACAGAGTTGTTTGCATCCAGACAGACAGAGAGAGGGAGAGGGAGAGAGAGGAGGTGGGGGAGAGAAAAAAAGAAGGAAAATAAAGTAGAGGCTGGGGAAAACGAAATAGCGAGATTGCAGCATGGAGAACATGCAGCGAAAGAAAAGAGGGAGAAGGAGGGGAGACGAAAGGGAGGTATAAGCGATATAGACGGACGCAGAGTGGAAGAGGCAGGTTGTAATAGACATGCAGTGAGAGAGAGACAGAGATGGAGAGGGAGAGACAGACAGAGACAGAGCAGAGAGAAAGAGAGATAGATAGAGAGAGAGAGAGAGAGAGAGAGAGAGAGAGACAGACAGACAGACAGACAGACAGACAGACAGACAGAGAGAGGGGGGCAGGAAAGAACGGGGAGTGAAAAAGAAAAGAGGTTGGAAGAGGAAATGATAAGTATGAGAAAGACAGAGAGGTAGACAGACAGAGAGGCAGACAGACAGACAGACAGACAGAACAGACAGCTCTACAATAGACAGCGGAGAGAGAGACAGATGGAGTAGACAGAGATACGAAAATTGTGAAGAAAGCAGAAGGGCAGGCGGAGGGGTATAGGACACAGTATAGGACAGCATCTGAAGAGGAACCTATCGGAAATCCGAGCGACTGACCACCAGATAGCATTTCATCTATATCCGGTCATTCGACATGCGTTGACTTCACTGAACTTTATTTAGCAACGGCGTGCTGCTGCTGCTGCTGCTGCTGCTGCTGCTGGTGGTGGTGGTGATGGTGGTGGTGGTGGTGGGTGGATGTACGCGGTAATACTCTTCACACGACGTCCGCAAATAGCATCATCAGCTGCTGCGGTCGAGATTGCATTTCTGTAGCGCCAGCATAGATGACTGGGGAATCCGATAACTCTTTGGATGGGAATTCTATATTTTGTCACTTGGTCGCGCTGTCCAAGAATGATCCGAAAATTGGCAATAACCCTAAGAAAGAATCACCTTGAAATGGAATGGCGTCATGTATCGTTTGGACTCTAGTGGAACCCTAGAGTGACAGTTGCAGTTGGTTCCGCTGGCGTCTCATATTATAGCGATGCAGCAGACAAAGTCATTTACTGCAACAACATAGCATCAAAATTGTTCTCCATAGCGACGTCGAGTTATATAGATTAAAGTGGAACTCCATGGATGACAATAGATCATCGATGACAATGACGTTCATTGTAATGCTACACCTCGCAGGGTTTACGCCATCATTTGGTATGGCATCTATTCAGGGCGGGATTTGAACAGAGTGAGGCCCTAAGCAATTTCAATTATGAGACCCCACTTAAGGATAAAAACAGACAAAACGCACATTGCTAGATCTAAGTGTATTCCTAATGCAAGTTGCGCCAGTGATCCATGTTTGATCAACTGTACTGTTAGTCTTTATAACGAGTCGAATTGTAATTGATACACTTGTTTTATTCCAGTTTTTATGGTATACATACATGTAGCCTACTAGAAATCACAATGAAATTTTATATAAACTTTTCCTGCATTTCTGCATCGCATAATCTGCGATAATGTCATCAAAAGGAATTTTGCGTAGCTGTTTGCATTCAATGAAAATTGCAGGCTCAATGAGCAGATCGAGCTTTTATTACTCTGGTGCATCGTGGAGCGAAGTTCGCTTTTTTATGCGCTTGAGCTGCGAGAACGATCGCTAGCCAGTGCAATTTGTTAGGCCTACCATTATAGACTCAGAAACATAGACCTACGAAGCGCCACTTCAAGGTTAGGAAAAGCGCTTTTGATGCCGTCCCTGACAATGATGCCATACAAATCTTGATGACTGTATTTCCTTATAGCAAGGGCGGATACAGAAATTTTCGAAGGGGGGGCCAAAATTTAGGGTCTTGTTGGTGAAACATGGGACAAATTTTCGTTGTGTCGCCAAAAAAACGATGACCTTTTTTTAAGTCATCGACCAATTCCCCGGGAAAAAGATACCATTTCATCCGCCGAAAAAACTGATGACCTTTTTTTTTGTCATCAACCTATTTTCGGGGAAAGATACCATTTCATCCGCCGCTAAATCGACGGGGGCCACGTCCCGTACGATTTTGTAATAGGGGGGCCTGATGTCCTCTTTTTCTCTCTCCACTACATTTCTTCAGACCAAATGGGGGGGGCCACGCACCATGCAATTTTTAAATGGGGGACCATGGCCGGATTGCCTCCCCCTGGATCCGCCCCTGCCTTATAGATCTATTCACCATTTCTCCAGTTGGATCGGAAGCTTTTGTTTAGCAGGAATTATTTTTCAGCAATATCGCTTCTGTTTAATTAGAAATTATTATTTTTGAATCCAACTTCGATTTCAGCGAGATTATTTTAATAAATCCTATTTCTATTTCAGTAAAAATTATTTTTATGAATCCGACTTCTATGTTGCAAGAATTATTTTCGTCAATCCGACTTGTATCTGATAAACACTGAAACGGTGAAAACCGTGAAACTCATGCAATGGCGAATAATTATATACGCAAAATTGCACTTTTACCATCGATCAAACATTGAAAAAACGTGTTCTTCCTCACTTTCCGCATTAAACAATAATGTATCAGTTGTCGCAGGTTCTTTCCAGACGAAATATAAATATCAATAAGACGCAAGCGTTCAACTTAATTATTAAACAACCGAGACTAAGAGCAAGTGTGCTCGATCTTACGCCTTAGCCGTATCAATTCCTACTAAAAAGTAAGATAAAATGATTGATTATATAATCAATCGTGAACTAAAGAAAAAATCAGTGGCTTATAATTTATAAGTTGTAATTTATAAGCCACTGAGTTTTTTTCTTTAGTTCACTTTTGGAGGCCCCCAGATTCCAGAGGCCCTAAGCACGTGCTTAGTTGGATTACATCTAAATCCGGCCCTGCATCTATTCATTTACGCTTGCTGTCATAAATAGACAAACTACACATTGTGTCCTTGATACAAGTAGGCTATGTCCCTGCTTTTATGAACTAGAAAAACTAATCTTGTTATGCATATTCACTTAATTTTGTTAATAAATGCTGAATTTCCATTGATGCAGATAACCTGGTTTAATATTTCAAACAGAACGAATCACAATAAGCTTCGCAAATGGACGCATTTATTTCAACGGATTCCCCAGTGATTGGTTGGTTCAACTTGGTTGGTCCACTGTCATCCACGCACGCAGCCAACTGTTCACTGATAAAACATTGAGCTAGACGAGATGCATCATGGATCGATTGCGAATATTATTGTCGGAATAGACCAAGTGTATATTTAACGTCCGAAAAATTTACTCCGGATAAGCTTAAACCAGTGTCGCCACGATTACGTTGCTTTCAACTGATGAGCGGAATCTGAGAGAGAGAGAGAAAGAGAGAAAGAGAGAGAGACAGAGACAGAGACAGCAAGACAGAGAGACAGCAAGACAGAGAGACAGAGAGACAGAGACAGCAAGACAGATAGACAGAGAGGCAGAGAGAGAGAGAGAGAGAGAGAGAGAGAGAGAGAGAGAGAGAGAGAGATCGCTGACAATATGAGCCTGAACACGATAGTATTTTATTCATTCATTTATTCATTCAAGAATTTATATAGCGCTTCTTCAAGTGGACTACTCAGAAGCGCTCCCGACTCTAGCACGGCAAAAAGGGTATTTTTGAGTTTAATAAAAAAAATGTTTCAGTAATAACCCCAGCAAGTAGACGTAGCTCCTGTGGAAGCCCATTCCAGACAACTGGGCCGATCACAGAAAAGGCTCTATGCTGCATCGTTGCAGTTCGTGCAAAAGGGACCAATAGCAATCCCTTCTGTGCAGAACGGAGGGGGCGGTGATCTTGAGTAACAAATGTTATATACAGTAGAACAACCCTTCTGACTAGACACAGCGATCGTAAATAAGCTGGTGCCCTACGCTTGGCTTTCGAGTGGCGCTCAAGAATTTTGGAGATGACGATTACGATTACGAGTATAGAAGTGTCTATCTGTGTCTGTCTGTGTCTATATATCTGTACATCTGTTGACTGTCCTTCTGTATATCTTTCAAATCCATTCTCTGTATCTCATCTCTGCAAATCTATTTCTATTTATCTCTGCTTTTTCCAGCCCATTCGTCTGTTATCCCGTTTATAATATTCGTTTATTCAAATTCAATGTGACACACCGCAGAACGATTACAGGTACAAGTTATACGAAATACGGCCAGCTTCGCACGACACGCAGGTCGGCTACAACAGGCTCAATATACTTAACACTAATGGCCTAAGTGTTGGAACTCTCTTGATCGGCCAAGCCAGGAGTGGGAAGGGCTAACTTATTTTTCAACAGACCCGAGGCAAACAACACAACATGATGTCCGTCTGCCTGGCTGTCTGTCTGTCTGTTTTCTGTCTGTCTCTCTGTGAGTCTCTCCGTCCGTCCGTCTGTTGGTCCATGTGACTGAATGGGGTAGAGGAGGTATGAAAAACTAAACGAACAAAGGAGGGACGGAAGTTAAGAGGAAGCGGAAAGATGGAAGGGAGGATGGCACAGAATTCCAGACTCACCAGTTTTGCAGAAAATGAATGAAGGAGAACGATGGGCAGATGGACGCGGTTCGATAGACATCAGATTTGAGGTTTAAAGAGATCCTCCGTCGAATCGACGAGAAACATCTTCTGCAACTCATCCCTCGATCTTCTTATTGTAACCCCAGATCCATGGCAGACAATAGACGCATAGACAATCGCGCTCATAAGTATAGAGAAGGAAGAGGGAAGCAGAGAAATATTTCAGATGAAGTACATGGTCACGTGCGCAACAAGATACTTAAAAGTACTTTTACGCAACCATACACACCCAGATGTACGCAGGAACACATGGATGGATGGATGCATGGATAGACTAATAGATGCTGATTCTATGGATTTATATAGCGCCCCTTTAAGAAAACTATACAGAGGCGCTCTCAGCCCAGCCATGGAAGTAAAATGTATTTTAGTCTAGCTTACAACATGGGCGCATTTAGGAGGAGACTAATAGATGGATATACATTCAGATGAATAGATGGATAGATGATTAATTAAATAGATGAATAATTAGATAAAGACAAATATAGATTAGACCGATGGATGGGAGATGAACGGACGGAAGGGCGGATAGATAGATAGATGAACGGACGGACTGGCGGATAGATGGATGGATAGATGGATGGATGGATGGATGGATGGAAAAAACTGACTAACCGACTGATTCATTGATTAATCGATAGATCAATTTATTAATTGTAAATTGATGGATTGCTATAGATAGAAGGGACGAGATTTATTTTTGAAATGCGAGTATCTCTCAGTTGAGGCAAAAATGTTTTGGGGGACGATCCAAGTTGCACGAAATCGCTTTCAAAACCATTAATCGCTGTCAAGTCGTAATTCTCTTCCTCGCACAGTTTTCGTCCTCTTTATTTTTAAATTCGTTCCAATCTGTCATATTTCAATCTATCATTATCTTTAATATTCGAAGCTAATGTTTGATGTTCAAAAACAAATGCGAGATGTTTCACTGACTGACTGGGTAACTTAATGAATGACTGCATGAATGACTAACTGCATGACTGACTGAATGAATAAATGATAAACTGACTATATGAATGAATGACTGAGCGATTGAATGAATGGCAAACTGGCTGAATGACTAACTGACTGAATGACTGCATGACTGAATGAATGATTGATTGAATTACCGAATGAATGACCTACCGAATAAATGAATGACCGACCGACCAAAAGAATGAATGAATAATTAAAAAATAAATGAAAGAATGAATGAACTCATATGCATGGTTTACTTTAGTCAACCAATGAATCATTGGATTTGAAGTGTTAGACCTGGATTGCGTTTGCGTTATAGGGTAAGCTTATCCAGGTTAGGTTGGGTCGGCGCATGATGAAGAATATATATTAAGGAATTGATGGCACGCTATAGGAAACTGAATGACTGAAGATTAAAGTGGGAGACTTCTTCATTGCGTGGAATTGGAAACAATCTGATCAGTTCTTCATTTCTTCATTGATGCAGAACCGTTCGACCCTCACCTCGGTCCATCTGCGGGCCAGTCCGTCCACAAGTCGGCGGTCGTTGGGTCAAGTCGAGTCCTCGAGTGCGAGGTCAAGTACCCGGAAGGGCTCTACGTCCAGCACATCGTCACCTGGCGCAAGCAGGGCCTGGAGGCACCGATCTTCATCCTCTTTGACGACTACCCGCCACGCATGGACGCATCGTTTCACGGACGGATCCGCATCATTGGTCAGGCGTCCATCGAGATTGCAGACATCCGAGAGAGCGACGAAGGCTGGTACGAATGCTCCGTTCTATTCCTCGATGAACACGACGACCGAGGTAACAACGGAACGTGGACGTACCTGGCCGTTCACTGTGAGTCAAGACAAATCAGTTCATACGGTTTTCAACGCAAACATAAGACACACACATGCATACACAGTTATACACACAAACACGCAAACATGATGCATCACAATGCATCACCATGCATCACGATGTATCACGATACATCACAATGCATCACGATGCATCACAATGCATCACAATGCATCACAATGCATCACAATGCATCACAATGCATCACAATGCATCACAATGCATCACAATGCCTCACAATGTATCACGATGCATCACAATACATCACAATGCATCACAATGCATCACAATGCATCACAATGCATCACAATGCATCACAATACATCGCAATGCATCACAATGCATCACAATGCATCACAATGCATAACAATGCATCACGATGCATCACAATGCATCACGATGCATCACGATGCATCACAATGCATCACAATGCATCACAATGCATCACATTGCATCACAATGCATCACAATGCATCACAATGCATCACAATGCATCACGATGCATCACAATGCATCACGATGCATCACAATGCAGTGCAATTCAGCGCATTCTAATATTATCCGTCACGGCACTGACAGTAAGTTTCTAAACTACTCTACACTACCACTTACTATGCTCTACTATAGCCTACTGTACTTTACTATGCCACACTGTACTCTACTATGCTCTGCTATGCTATGATGTGCTGTACTATACTATATGCTGTGCTGTGCTATGCTGTGCTATGCTATGCTATGCTATGGTATATGCAATACTATACTATATTATTCTACGCTATGCTTTGCTATACTATACTATACTATGCCATGCTAATTGCTATGCTAATTGCTATGCTATGCTATGCTCTAGCGTGACACTGATACATGTATCGCAGAAATTAGACATCTTCTAGATAGAGGTGTATTGAAATAATAATAGGACGACGTCCAAATTGACTTCATTAATAATATCTTATTATCTAATTATCTAAATCGACGACGACAACTTAAATTTTTATTATCTAATCTAATCTCAGACGTAGCCTTTAAGTATGGTAGCTGCATGTGGTTCATATAACTCTATATAGTCATTCTGGAATCTGGATGTAGGATAAATAACCTACAGGTTATGCAGGGATTCGCTTTGATGCAGGTTTTTCTCTTATTACAAAATGCATCAAAAGTCCCAGGTCAGCTTTACGCGTTGGACGTAGCCTACATGTACTCATAAAATGTTTATTCCTCGGTCGAATGTCAACGTGTGTAGGATTTTTAACGAGTCTCCGACTTTGATAAAACCATATATATATATATAATATATATATTATATATATATCGACCACCGCATGGATATATTTACTTATCCAGGCTAATCATTTGTTTTCGCGAAGATTCCAGACTCCGTTCGAGTCCGCAATAAACTTTGAATTGTCGTTTTTTGCTGTTGACTTTGAGCCATCGCAGCCTATACTGTAGCAGTTTTGTTGTAGACCAGCCCACCACATAACAGTGTCAAACTTTTCAAATACACGCGATATTGCTATGCTATGCTATGCTATAGGTGATACATACATAACAGAATATATATATTATTTTTATTTCTCATAATAGAGTCCATTTCAAATTGGCTTTACCTGCAGCATGCAGTCATCCATTTCGAGCCCATAGTTTTTGACTGATCGTTCTTTCAACTAAAGTTTTCATGTCTCGATTGTAATAGACGCTCGGCGTTAAATTGTTAATTAATTATATTATGCGTAATAATAAGACTATGCCAAGCAATTATACTCCACTCTTCTCTACTAAACACTACTCTACTGTACTCGACTAAATACTACTACTACTCTAATATATTCATGTTTCTGTTATGCCAAGCTATGCTATGCATCAAACCATATTATATACATGTATATATTATAGTGAAGTTAAAATCATTTTATGTCTGTATCAGTCTCTGTCTGTTCGCTTACTCGTCTGTTTCGTTCTTCACCTGCTTGTGTCTATCTGTCTGTCTGTCCGTCTGTCTGTCTGCTTGCCTGTCTGTCTATCTGTCTGCTTGTCTGTCTGTCTGTCTGTATGTCTCTGCATCAAGGTCGTTTCAATCAAGAAAGCTGCTGATCTGGTGTCCACTGCTCCATGAAAACGAAACGCCCCTGCAGGATTGATGGATTGACCACAGAATGACCATTGTCAGGCGCCGCGGGACAACGCACACGTCACGTGGCTTGTTTATGGCGCCAACAATTAG
>OX457036.1:49109404-49111904 GCA_949752735.1 Lumbricus terrestris
GAGTGAGTGGGAAAGCGGGAAAGAGTAGGAGTGAGTGAGAGAGATTGGGAGAGATTGGGAGAGAGTGGGAGTGAGTGGAAGAAAGTGGGAGAGAGTGGAAGAGAGTGGGAGAGAGTGGAAGAGAGTGGGAGAGAGTGGGAGAGAGTAGGAGTGAGTAGGAGTGTGTGGGAGAGAGTGGGAGGGAAGAAAAGAAGGAGAGAGGGAGAGACGAGGAGCAAGTGACTCTCCGACCAATGCCATATTACGATCGAGTGAAAGTATAGCAATCGATCTACGATTGAATGCAATGAACGAGCGAGCGATGGAGCGAGCAGAAGAACGAATGAGTGAATGAATGTATGGCATCATCATTCTCAATCATGCGACAACAACGACAACGACTACAACGACAACAACGACGACGACGACAACAACAACAACAACAACGACAACGACAATAACAGAGCTGATCCTGCGATGCTTTACATATAGGCCTAGAGCCTTTCGTGTCTGTGATGCCAGGATAATCAAATTATTCGGATCAGCGTAATTCAATCGCTAATTTTGCATCGCAGATTTCCTTACAGATTCCTTGGCGCCTTTGTGACGACCAGCTAAAGACGAAAGCACATCCGGTGGCCAGACCTCTCCCCCATGTCCTCTTCCTATCTCAACCCTTTAGCACTTCTTCCTCAACGATGCAAAACCATTCTCTGCAGCGCTGAGCAATTAGAGCAGTTTACTTTACACTGCATTGAACTGAGCGTTTCCATGGAGACTGCAGAAAGATGGACACGGGGGGAGGGGAAAGGGGAAGGAGGGGAGACACGTGCAGCGAAGGCATAAAAGACACATAGTCCACACTCAACCGTACTGACAGATACATACACAAAGACAGAGGATAGAGTCACAGACTAAGACATAACCAAACAAACACGGTTCGACGTAAAGCTACCAACTCCATTATTTCTCGGACCATTTTTCTTATCGAACCCCGTGCGATCAAGACTTTCCCCGATCCTCTCGAAGCCATCAATATATTATCCTGGCGTTTCCTGGGCGAGGCCGGGCGACACGCGAGAATCCCTATACATTGCCTAGGAACGAGAGCAAGCGCCGTAGAATGCCGAAGTGGCGCCCTCTGGATTTGAACAGCGAGTCGCTGCTAACGAGTCTCTGTTCGGTTGTCCCACCTTCTTCGACTAAGTGGATCCGGGGATTTCCGCGTCGATTTACACTCGGCGAAGTCTCGCAGCACGAGACACTAATGTCCGTCGCCAGAACGATCGAGTACCCTACCCCCACATGGCCGATCCAGAATTATTGTGGGTTTATGTTGCGTCTATAAAGCTCCTCGAAGTTTTATGAGTTTGAGGATGACACTTTTGAGATGTCCCCGAAAAGCGATCATCTTAGATTCCTTGACATATATTTATACACACATGCCTATGCATGTATGTACGTACGTACGTGCGTGCGCACGTGCGTACATACATACATGCCTACCTACATACATACGTACATACATACATACATACATACATACATACATACATGAGCACATATTCGCTCATTCATTCATTCATTCTATGGATTTATGTAGAATGTAGATACTCACATGCGAACATATTGTGTAAAGTCTATAGGGCCTACCGGATGCTTTAAAACATAGACAGAGGGCACCAGCTAACTGACAAGGCCAAGGGTTCCACAAATATATTCTATCAAGTGAAGAACAAAGTCAAGTTGTTATAAGATCAGAGATGCAAGGAGAAACGTCGGTGCTGTGGGTTGTGTTTAGGATGTCAGGAAATGGAAGGAGGCGGTGCATGAGAGATCACTGTGCAAGATTTGATGGAAACGTGGAGCTTTAAATTTACATGGAAAGCCCTTGGGAGTTGGGATGATGGATAGGGGAAGGATCTTGAGGCAGATGAGGGTGGATGGACGAGTGGATTGGTGCAAGGAATTTACGGGATTGAAGATGGAGAAGGTTCCACTGTGGTATACTTGTTACTATGGTTTGGGAAATCAAACATCGCGTCAAACGACGTCATTGGGCGAGATGTCTAGATATGCCTACGTAAAATAACACATATACGAACGATGGTATCAACGTTTGGTTTTAAATAATTTTAGGCGCATTTTGGAGCTTGTAATCGTTATTCATTCATTCACTCGTTCATTAATTCACTCATTTATTTATTAATTCAGTCAGTCAGTCATTCTGTGGACTCAATAGCATGCTTTTGAAAAGCCTACTCAGTAGCCCTCCCATGCAGCACAACCACGGCAAAATAAAAAGACTTTAGGGTCTTATTAAACAATTAAGGTTTGATTGGTCAGACGTAATAAACGCAGTTTTGAGTCTCTGTACGGATAAAACGGCGGATTTTTGGTCTCAGACTATAAGCTTAAAATTAATATTCATTTAGATTGATAAAATTATAACTCCAATCTACGTTGACTGGTTTTGTGAATTATTTTAATAGCATTCCAAGTGTTTATGACTTTATTCATT
>OX457036.1:49116904-49126904 GCA_949752735.1 Lumbricus terrestris
CACCCACCCACACCCACCCACCCACACCCACACACACGCACACACACGCACACACACACGCACACATTTGTGTTCAGCTAGCGTCAAGGGACAGCTGATTTGGTTGGTTTTCTTGTGTGCTGAGTTTAATATGGAAAAGATATCTAAGTTTTTGAACCGTGTCGATTTGAATTGACAGCTATCATAGTTAGGCTTTAAGTTACCTAAAGGTATTGACAAAAATATAGAACGTGCAATTGAAGTAGGTGACATGGAAAGGAAGATATGAGACCGAAAAAAACATAGATCTCTAATTCAAAAAAGCAAAAATGCTAAGGACTTTTCTGTGCGACACTACAGGTTGAAGAAAAGTCGATGCCACTTTGTGAATGATTGAATTAATTATATTTTGAGAATATTATTCAAATGTTTATTTTGCATTGTGACATGCAACAAGCATAAAGAAATATAACTTGAATAATTTGCCATTTTTGCAATCTCAAAACCAATTTCATAATTTTTAGCGCGATTGAATCATAGACCTAAATGCAGATTTTTATCGGTAACATATATTTTCTGATACTTTTCTGGATAAATCATTTGACATCAAAACTTGACTTGCCTTACACTACCTTACACTTAGGCCTACACTACCTTACACTTACACTCTGGCTGCGCTACCACAGTTCTCGGCGGGTAATTTTCCCTGATCACTTTACTCTTTACCCGCCTTATGAGCTGCCACAGATTCTCTTAAATTCTTAATATTATTTATCTTCTATGCATTTAATAAATAAATTGTAATTGCTTCGAACTGCTGTTAACATCCACGATCCTGACGATTTACAGAAATTGCAAAGATGGCGCCGTCACTGACCTTGCCTTATCCTCGTTTAGCCCTTCGCGTTTCCTTAACTTGCACCAATGACGACATGCCTTACCTGGCCTTTGTTTAACTGTTCAGCTCCGCCCGTCCTTGGCGACGTTTCGCCGAGTCTTCTGATGCGTAGCGAGGGTGACACGGTCGAGATATTCTGTGAAGCGACTGGGTCTCCACTTCCGGCTGTCGTCTGGATGAAGGACGGACGCGAACTGACGCCAACCGAACGACTGACGATCGCCCGCAACAAGGTCGTCGTCCGAGACATCGGGAAGGAGGACGCAGGCATCTACGCGTGCAGCTTCAAGAACACAGCAGGGGCCGTCTCCCATCATGTCAAACTCGTCATTCAAGGTTAGAACAACTTCTTAAGTAAATCTTGGGTGACGACTGACTTCTTGTGTCGCGGTGGGGCACCAATGTGTTGACGGGAGTTTGGTGGGCCTGTACGGTACAAAACGATGATATCAGAGCAGCAAGTTTGGTTAGAAGTCCTGCAGAGAGAGAGAGAGAGACAGACAGACAGACAGAGACAGAGGGACAGAAAGACAGAAAGACAGAGAGACAGACAGAGAGAGACAGAAAGAGACAGAGAGAGACAGAGACAGAGAGAGAGATGGAGAGGCGAATTTAGTGTTCACAGCTGAAGTCGAGAGAAGACAATGATAGGATGATCAGGATAAGATTTTCTCAAACAACCCTTTTTTCAGGTTCAATCTGGTTGAAAAATCTATCAAACGGGATCTGGCAAGAACGTGTTCCGATCATTCAGTTTGAGAAGTTTAAGAGAAGTTTCTGTAGACCTGATAGTATTTGTTTTGTTTTGAATCAGTCGTTATATATCTTGTTCGTTCATGTCGAATCGTTGGATCAGATATTTATTGTGATCTGATGCAACTCATTGAACAGTGGATGTCTGTGGCATCTGATGATAAATTTCCCGCGTGGCAATCAACATTTAGGACATGCACCAATGCACTATTGTCCGCGCATGGTTGCATTTTCAATATGTCTCAAACAAAAGCCTATAAAAACTTTGTAGAAAAGTCTAAGCACAAGTCATGAGACTCGAACCTACGTGTCTGTCCCATTGTCTCACCTTTGTGTTCTGAGGCGATCGCACCGGATGTGTGCTGGCCTTTCCCTTCTATTGGACGCATCTGGCGCTACCCTCCCATCCCAAATTAAAAATGTCGATTATCTTATTTTGATGTAGGGCAATTTGATGCACCCGCGTCGAATAAAGTGGCACTGTAGATCTATCTGATACAATAATATTCAACAAAGGGCAATTTTAAACTGCCTTGTTTTTCCTTATCTTGTTTAAGAGTGAATATTATCTTATCATATATCTTATCTTATTATATTATTATGTGTCAGTATGCTTGAACCAACACCCGTAAGTTTTCCATGTATGCAGTACCAGGGTCCTTAGTGTGGAATAAACTACACAGTGACATTCAAAATGCTCCCGGTCTATATACCACATTTAAAATGACTTATCCGAATATCCGTGCCCATGCACTAAGCACACAAAATACATGATACCCCATCTAGGTCCAGACAGTCCGTCAATCCTCACTCAGCAACTCACTTATCCAATGGGCCTCTACCAGCGGGACCCGTCCCTTCAGGTGTACCCTTTGTTTTCACTTAAACTCATTTAAATCTGCTGTTTTAATCGTTTCTTTGCTAGATTTGTTCTATTCCACTGTGTAACTGTGAAATGTATTTCCTGGGTTCAATAAACGAATTGAATTATAGATATTCGTTTAATTCGTGAAAAACGAATTGAATTGCTGATAATCTAAGCTGGCCTTATTCTGATCCTATCTTATCTTCGTGCAACGTAAACTGATTTGAAACGAAACATATCCGTTACTATTTCCTAATATGATTATATTGTCCTCCCTTATTACGAACCTGTCGGATTCTTAAATTATTTTTTATGTAAGTTGGACGCATATGGCATATTCTCAGGTTTCTTTGTGCTGTTCGCTACTTCCTGCTTTGAACGTGCAGTTCTTACAAATCTGATAGTGTCTCATCGTCTGACCATGCTGTATGTCTCTCTCTCTGTCCCTGCCCCTGCCTCTCTCTCTGTCTGTCCTTGCCTATGCCTCTCTGTCCCTGGCCCTGTCTCTCTCTGTCCTTGCCTATGCCTCTCTGTCCCTGGCCCTGTCTCTCTCTGTCCTTGCCTATGCCTCTCTGTCCCTGCCCCTGTCTCTCGCTGTCTGTCCTTGCATATGCCTCTCTGTCCCTGCCCTGTCTCTCTCTGTCTGTCTGTCTGTCCTTGCATATGCCTCTCTGTCCCTGCCCTGTCTCTCTCTCTCTCTCTGTCTGTCCTTGCCTCTGCCTCTCTGTCCGTGCCTGTATCTCTCTCTGTCTGTCCTTGCCTATGCCTCTCTGTCCCTGCCCCTGTATCTCTCTCTGTGTCTGTCCTTGCCTATGCCTCTCTGTCCGTGCCTGCCTGTGTCCTGTCTGTCTCCATATCAATTCAAATGCTGTCGCACGGTCGACGGTCGACCGGAAGAGCTTTTGCAAATGCAAATTGGTCACTACAGCGTTCGCTTTCGCTTTTCTTTTCCTCTGACTTTTCCTCTGAGTATTTTTCGCCAGCAACAACTCTACATTTTCTTTTCCTTCTTTTCCATCCCTTCAAGAGATGACGGCTTTATTGATGTCGGGGGCCAATAGAGACTCCTATTATTGCGGCAGGCTATTCCCTTAGACACTTTCTGCTGTCTCCCTTAAATCTTCCTGTCCTCAGCCCTTCCCTTCCTTCCTTCCTTTCCTCGTTCTAAACATGCAGATTCCTTTCGCACAAGCGGGCATCGTTGTCCCGACTCTCGACTCGAATTAACAACGACTCGCAGCTTCTCTCCTTTTTCACTGTCGCTCAGCACTCGATCTGCACCAACATCAACTGTGTGAATCTCGTTTCGGTATAACTCCATGCATAATAAATTACACTCCGTTGCATAGTCTTTATATTGCGGTGTGTGCTCCTCGACACGCACACACGCACACACACGTACTCGCGCACGCACACGCACGCACACACACACAATATTGTCTAATAATGTAGGCTACTTTTCTTGCAAGAATAACGACCTGTCAGATGATTTTAAGTTCTTCGCCAAGAATACTCTATTACAGGGGTTCTCAACCGGTGTGTCGCGACACACCAGTGTGTCGCGACTTGACCGGCGGTGTGTCGCGTAAAAGTGGTGTGTCGCTGGTGTGTCGCGAAGAATTGGTGTGTCCCAAGTTAATAATAATGATAATAAATTATCTTCGTTTCTTTTCAAAACTGACACAACGCAGTAGGCCAATGATTACACGAAATAATCCTAAATAACATCAATCTGCTAAATTCTCACAGCACACGTACGTTGTTCTTGCATTAGGCTATACACAGACTTACTTTACCTACAGGTAATTTAGAAGTTTAGCGGATGACTGCAATGAGAATTTGTTGCGCTCTATTTATCTATCTATTTTACCGCGGTCTGGGGTAGTTATGACGTTTATGTTCAGCGGATATGACATAGGGCCTATGTAAACACGTTTGCGATCGCACCTGTTAGAAAACTTTTACCCGTTAACCTATAGGCTAAGTCAGCAATCGAAAAGGAAAAATTATGGGTAAGAAAACGCAAATTTAGCCATCCTCTTCAGATGCTGATATTAAGAAGACAAGGTGGATGATGAACCCATTCCTCGGAGAAAACATCAATGGAGCAGAATTGAACAACAATGAACAGGAAACACTTGTTAAGCTGCAACGTGATTTCAGAATGAAGGACATGTATAAGCAATTATCAAGAACTGAGTGCTGGGCAAAGACGTAAAATGAAGAACATTACAAATCACCTGCAAGCAAAGCTATCAAGGAGCTGGTTTCCTTTCATAGCTCGATCCTACTTGTCTGAACAGGGCTTTTCTCAGATGGTCAACATAAAGAACAAGAATCGGAACAAACTTGTCGGAGGTGCCCTCTCAGCCTGCTTACGAGTTGCACTTACAAAAACTGTGGAACCGCGTTTTAATATGATCCAAAGAAAAATTCAAGAGCAAAGATCCCATTAACTGTTAGGACTACAAGGTCTTAGTAGTTAGGTGACAAAATTGACGTCGAGTTGTAGAAACGACTAAGCTTATAGATTGGGATCAGAAGAATAATTTACAATTTTAGAATCATAAAAATTGGAAAGAAATTCAATATAATTATTTTCATTTATTAAAAATGTCAGCAGTTTAGCATTTTATAAGGTTAAATAAATTTGAGAGCAAATTTGAAATAAATAGACATGTCTAACTTTGACACTTTTTATATTTTTACGACATTTACATATGACGATTGAATGGTGTGTCGCCAAATTGGATAGCAAGTTTAAGTGTGTCGCGGGACGAAAAAGGTTGAGAACCCCTGCTCTATTACACATTGACGCGCAGGTGTGCGTGCGTGTGCGTGCGTGTGTGTGTGCATGTGTGTGTGCATGTGTGGGTGCGTGTGTGTGTCTGTGCCATTGAAAACACCACAAACCATCGTTGCATGAAACCATGAAGAGCGCTACAGAAAAATCTGCGCTGATATTATTCACTTCTTTAGTCCAATCATCCAATGACAAAATTAATAAATGATGAGGCCTTATAGTGATTCAAAAGTTCATATATTTCTGAGCTCTCGAATATGAAACGATGCTGCATGCTGCAGTGACACTTTCTTTCTAAGAAGATCGATAAATAATTGTTTGCACAAAGTATTTGAACTATTACGCGCATTGTAGCCTATAGAAGTCATAATATATTATGAGTAACAATGCAGTATATAGAATGGCGCTTGACATTATTTTGTGCAACGGTGCACATCACGTCGTCGTTTGCCAATGTAGCGTAAAGCATTTGAGCGATAACTCACGCTTTATATAATAACATACAACATAATAACTCACGCTTTATATAACAACATACAACATAATAACTCACGCTTTATATAACAACATACAACATAATAACTCACGCTTTATATAACAACATACAGCATAATAACTCACGCTTTATATAACAACATACAGCATAATAAGGTTCATTATAATAAGTCCGCTGTCATGCACGATATTCAAGCGATGATGTACTATGCTTCACACGGATTCCGAACAACAAGAACATGTGCCTTATTTTCATACTTATTTTCGCCACATTCCAGCCCTACTTTTTCATCGCCTTATTTCTCTCAGTGTGCAGGTTGCGAGACACACACAGAGGCAGAAGGAAGAGATGAACCGACTGAAATTTCCGACAATGCTCGCAAATCATCGAACTGAATGCACGTTCCTTGACTGCATTAAATTTTTCTTGCGCACACATCTACGAACGCTTTTTATGCAGCAACATTATGACCAGAAATGGTCAAGAATTTCGCATTGATTGGTTCGCATTTTATGGACGATCTTGACCAATGACCAAGTCGTCGGCCGGGAGTCGAATCAGACCGCCCCACCTTATCATTTTAGCGCCTCTTGTGTTGCGTTAACGATGTCTTGATACAGTCCAGATGGTAATAATGAATTTTATGTTGCAGATAATAATTTGAGTTTGTATATACAATGTATGTATGTATGTAAGTACGTATGTATGTATGTATGTATGTATGTATGTATGTATGTATGTATGTATGTATGTATGTATGTATGTATGTATGTATGTATGTATGTATGTATGTATGTATGTATGTATGTATGTATGTATGTATGTTACAGTTTCAGTTACAGTTACCTATTTTTTTTATTTTTCAGTTACGGTTTCAGTTACAGTTAACTGCAATGAGATATTTCAGTTTCAGTTACAGTTATTTCTTATTTTTCAGTTACAGTTTCAGTTAGAGTTATTACGTGTATATTCAAACGTCACAACTACTAAGACACTGATCACAGTCACACATATTGCGCAAAGTTCTCAGAAAGTTGAATAGGAGATCAATCTGATTTTACATATTGTCGGTTGATTTTAAGGAACACACGACGTTCCAGGTTTACACTTAATCTGTTTCGCTTTCTTGCACACAAGTCCCATTGTCGCATTTTTCCCGTTAAGTAGCGTACCACACTCGTGGTTTTCTGCGTAATTTTTATCACCAGTGCGAACGCAACAGCGACTTTTTCTATTGCCGCTTCAAAAACAAAATGTTCCCACACGCCGCTTTCTAATTTTCTTCCGTTACTTGGCTTAAACATGGTTCTAGTCGAAGATTGTTTAACAGTTTACCGCCGAAGTAAAGCCTGAGCAGGAAAGGAATAGGAAAGGGACAGGAACCGGAAGTGAAATGAACATAGAGAACTTAGCGTGTAGTAGAGTAGAATTTCCGTTCAATAAGTAAGTAAAAAAGCAATTGTTTTATTTTCAAGTTAACTCCTTTTGATTCTTCAGTTATACAGTTATTGTTTTTCAGTTTCTATTACAGTTTCAGTTATTCAACATTTTTCAGTTTCAGTTTCAGTTACAGTTAACTGGCAAAGATTTTTCAGTTATTCTGCTATTTCAGTTACAGTCTCAGTTAATAGAAATAACACTGGTATGTATGTATGTCTGTATGTATGTATGTATGTATGTATGTATGTATGTATGTATGTATGTATGTATGTATGTATGTATGTATGTATGTATGTATGTATGTATGTATGTATGTATGTATGTATGTATGTATGTATGTATGTATGTATGTATGTATGTATGTATGTATGTATGTATGTATGTATGTATGCATGCATGCATGCATGCATGCATGCATGTATGTATGAATGTATGTATGTATGTATGTATGTATGTATGTATGTATGTATGAATGTATGTATGTATGTATGTATGTATGTATGTATGTATGCATGTATGTATGTATGTATGTATGTATGTATGTATGTATGTATGCATGTATGCATGTCCCTCCCTCCATCCCTCCCTTCCGTTTCCTCCCCCACCCTCCCCTCCGTCCTTCCCCTTCCTCCATTTCTGGAAATATGCGCTATAGAATGACGCGCGGATATGCGTCATAAAAATGGCCCGCAAATGGACGATTTTGTAAAAACCGACAGTTGCAAGTAAATATGCGCTAAAGAAACACGGCCGGATATGCGTGATAAAACGCGGCCGAAAAATGGAGGGACGGATGCGTGAAAGTTGGAATCGAAATGGGTGGAATCCATCGACGTATATCGAATCGAATTCAAAGTTGTGGTTTTTTTGTCGTAAAGATTGCGCTTTTCCCAAAAGGCATTATACAAACCCACTCATGTTCGAATGGAACGCTTTGCGAAAATTTTCAAAACAATCGGTCAAGAACTTTCCGAGATCCTTCATTACAAACGGTAACGTTTTACATTTTTATTTATATAGATGTATGCATGTATGTAAGTATGTATGAATGTATTGTGCGCACATAATGGGCCACAATAAATAATCCCCTAAGGTTTTTGCTCATATTTCCGTCAACCGTATGCATTTTTATATCAAATTTTAAAAGTCTAAAGTCCATTTATATTTACATACAATTTTTTAAACTTCATCGATGTCTCTCAAACAGAATAAACTTTTTATCACTTTAGTTTTTGTGAATCCTCCACTGCTTTTGATGATCCAAAAGCATAACGCAACAAAAGGTACCGGTAGCTAAAAAGATTCTGCTTAGTCACATCTCAAATAATTTTTGTGATCAAACAATCTTGATATTGTCAGAGGATCATTATTATTAAAATTTAGAAAAGAAACTGGGTACTAGCGTAGTTGCACGTCACTGTGAAGTCGCTTAACAAGATGACGATCAGATTGGTAAATAAAGAAACTGTCAGATTACTAATTTTGTTATTTTTTGTTTTTTCCCTATTTAAGTGGATAAATAACCTGTTAAGAAGTTTTTTCCTAAGCCAATGGGGTTTTAACCCACCGAAACCCCGTTTTCTACGCCGCTGATGCTGTACAAACTGTTCCTAGACGATTCTGGATCTTTGCCCTGCGTACAAAAATATCATTGTCAACACTTCCGCCGTAGGCTGTGGCTGAGGTCGGCGGCGAAGGCGCCTTGCCATAATAATCCAATTGGCGCGTCGTGGAAAACACGCAAGGCCGAGACGACGTGTCGTTCCTTGCACATCCATCGCTCCTCCTCCCTTTCCACTTTTCCCAATTGTAGGCACAGTATCGATCAGCCTTCCACGACCACCTGACCTATTTCTACGCATGCAGACACTTTCCGATTATTATGCTCGATTCACTGGCTCAGCTTGGCTGCCACGTCGACACCTTCAATCTAATCTCGATCCACAATAATCCAGCTCCTTCCGTCCGTACGTCCGTCCGTCCGTCCGTCCTTCCGTCCGTCCGTCCGTCCGTTCGTCTGTCCATCCGTCCGTCCGTCTGTCCGTCCGTCCGTCCGTCTGTTTGTGTCAAATGACTAGAGAAATTCATTCATGCAATCGTTCGTTACTCTTTCTTTCATTCACTCATTTTGAGAAACTCCCGACTGCCATATCACACACACACGCACGCGCATACATACATACAAATATACATACGTGCATGCAACTATAGGCCTACTATTATACGCAAGTTATTCAATGTGTATCTGAATACAATTACAATTTCATCACAATATAATAGCTTACATAAGCAAGACACAGGATATTTTTATGTGTGTTCCAAGATCTTCAGAATATATATATACTAGCTGGGGTACCCGGCGTTGCCCGGGAAACTTAGGATTCAACCCATTTCCGGCCACAACCCCACCACACCACACCCCACCACAGTCCGAATTTTACCCCCCAAATTTTCCCCACCCCTCTTTTACCCCCCCCCTACAACACGCGACCGCTAACTCCGATTTCCACCGGTACGCCACCCGTGAAATTCGATTTTAGGAAAATTGGGGGGGGAATTTAACCTCCAGAATTTTCCCCCACCCCTCTTTCACTCCCTCCCAGAACACGCGAACACTAATTCCGATTTTCACCAATATGCCACCCGTGAAATGTTTGTTTTCCAAAAATTTAGGGGGCGAAATTCCCCCCCCCCCAAATTTCTCCCTTACCCTTTTACCCCCCCCCCCCAGCACGCCATCACTAACTCTGATCTCGACCGGTACGC
>OX457036.1:49131904-49169404 GCA_949752735.1 Lumbricus terrestris
TTCCTTTCTTCCTTTCTTCGTTCCTACGTTCCTTTCTTTGTTTGTTCCTTCGTTCGTTCGTTCGTTCGTTCGTTCCTTCCTTCGTCTTGTTCTTTCTTCCGTTGTTCGTTCATTATTTTCTTCCTTCCTTAATACTATGCCCTCGTTTTTTTCTTCTTAGTTCCTTTGTTTAATTTTAACTTCCTTTTTTCCTTTCCCCCTTCTTTTCTTCCTCTTTTCGTCGGTTGTTCACGCACTTCCTGGCATCGTGGTGAGGGGAGGGGGCATGGATTTGTCATGCGAGTGTTGCACGGATCTTTCAATGGCTCCCATCGGGTCCTTTGCTTCGACACAGTCTTTCGCATACATACGAATCTGTCGCCATTTCGAGTGAAGTTTTCTCGGTCTGCATGGGTTTTATTTACTGTTATATTCGCGCATCTTTGGCGCCAGATACATAAACGAATGAAGAATTAACCGCTCTCCAATCCACTCATACAGCCGGATGCCCCTGGGCCTTATGAGAGGAATTTCAACACCAAGATGAGTGGATGACATGAGATGTTTGAATGTGACTTAAGGCAGAGAAATATATATATATATATATATTTACACGATGTTATAATATAAATATATTATTGAATTCAAGAAGACTCGAAGATTTTTCATTGTATTTTTATTGTTTTTTTCAATCTCACTTGGAATTACCATACATTATTTTATCTGGTCTTGTATATGTCGTCATGCATTATCTGACCTTACCATGTTTTATGCTCCTTCACCCCACTCCACCTCACCTTACCATGTTTCATGCTCCTTCACCCCACTCCACCTCACCTTACCATGTTTCATGCTCCACCTTCACCCCACTCCACCTCACCTTACCATTTCACCTCCCCTCACTCTTCCTCACCGTATACCTTCTGGTTTGCTTCGTTGACAGGTAATGGCTGGATATCGTCAGGCGGTAAGTGTCTACTTGTAGACTCACAGGCTTATCTGTTCTGCTATCTTTGTATACACGAGACGATTATCTGCCAAGGATTCTAACTCGAAAAATGAAGAAGTGTCAATAATATGCTATTGTCAGATGCAAATAGAGGATATGCTCAGAGGTTTCTATCTCTATACAGGTCGGGCGCAACTTGGGCCAACAGAAACCTGGGAGGAAGATCGTAAATGAGCCGAACTCACGCCGTGATAGGCAAGGCCGACATGGAAGGGAAAGACTGGCCCGGACGGGGAATGAGAGGAATTGATATCGGTTATTTAGGGGAATCTAAGCCCCTGGATATGCTTACCTATAAAAGCTACTTGCAATAGTTCCTCTATAAGTTATCATGATCATACTTGTTATCAACATTATCAATCACCATCATAGACATCATGATCCACAGGGATTATCATCCATGTGTTACCAGTTGAAAACGTCATCATAAGAGCAGCAGCATCAGTCAGGGTCGATGGGTTTTCTGCTTCTAATTTAAACGATATTTAATTTTATGTCACTGTTGAATATTATTTTCGCCAATAAGACCCTATCCCCGTTGTCGCTATGGTAGGTAACGGTCGTCGTCTTATCATCATCATCATCATCATCATCATCATCATCATCATCGTCATCATCATCATCAATCATCATCATCATCATCATCATCATCATCATCATCATCATCATCATCATCATCATCATCATCATCATCATCATCATCATCATCATCATCATCGTCATCGTCATCGTCATCGTCATCATCATCATCATCATCATCATCATCATCACCGCCACCGTCGCCGTCGCCGTCGCCGTCGTCGTCGTCGTCGTCATCATCATCATCATCATCATCATCATCATCATCGTCATCATCATCACCACCACCACCACCACCACCACAACCATCATCATCATCATCATCATCATCATCATCATCATCATCATCATCATCATCATCGTCATCGTCATCGTCATCGTCATCGTCATCATCATCATCATCATCATCATCATCACCGCCACCGTCGCCGTCGCCGTCGCCGTCGCCGTCGTCGTCGTCGTCGTCATCATCATCATCATCATCATCATCATCATCGTCATCATCTCTGTAGTCATCGCCGTATTGATGTGCTTGCATTGACGGTTGAGTGTGCCTGTGTGTGTGTGGGTGTGCGTATGTATGCAGGCAGTGCCTATATCACGAATCCGCCTCGAAACGCCACCGTGATCGAGGGCAGTAAGGTTCGACTGCAGTGCCAGGCGGAGGGATATCCGGACAACATCACCTACCGATGGTATCACGACGGCGTCGACTTCCAGCTGGTGACGTCACTCGCCCACCGCAGTCGGCTGCTTAGCGACGGAACGCTCGTCATAGACAACGTTGCCAAGGGCGACCGCGGCTGGTACAAGTGCCGCCCTACGAACGACCTCGGAACGCCGCCAGAGGCAGAGGCTTATCTCAACGTCACATGTAAGAAGGGGTAGGGTTGTCCAGAAAAACAAAAAGCTTCAGAAAACACCCAAAGTGAAATTTTTCCCATGATTTTATTCATGTGTGGCTTACAGATATTTTTTACAGAATTTTAAAATGTCATCCTGAGGTCCCTCGTGGCCCCTGAACTTAGGGACCGATTTTGATAGAAATTGCACTGTATTTTCAATACGAACAACTGATAGCGAAGCAGATAGGACTCACAGTTGCACTATTAGACACCAAACTGATATAATTTTCATTACTCTTGACTAATCAGCAATAAAACAAGTTGAAATGAACTATCTAAGGAATTTAAGGGGCCGTCCATAAATGACGTCACGCAATTTAGGACAATTTTTGACCCCGAACCCTCTCCTTACACGTCGTCACAAAATTCATACGATATCTAGTAAGAAACTGTCACAAATGGTCACAGATGTGTGACCCGGCCCCTCCTCCAGGGTGCGTAACGTCATTTATGGACGGTCCCCAATGAAGTATCAATACGCACCCGCCGCAGGCGTCGCATCATGTGGTTCACATCCCTATTTTTCACATAATGTTAGTAATGCAACTGTTGTGAATGCCTTGACACAAAGCCTATATGCTTAAATATGTCGACTCTCCAACAGCACCCAGACTATGATTACGGGACCCTTGCTTGATGTCTTCTTGTCAAAAGTTTGGAATAGCTTCATGCGCTCTTCGACATCCTGTAAAGGCCATGGAGGGATCTTTGTTCAAGATCGGTCGTAATAATGGTTGCGAAGTCTGATAATAAGCTTCAGCCCACGCTCAGCTGTGTCCTTTACAACTTTGACAGCACGAAACAATTCTCAGCTAAGACGTATGTTTGGTCACATGACCATTGATTGGCTGGCTTAACTAGCCAGTCATTGCTGATATCCAGCAGTCAGAACAGAGTGTGTGTTTCTGGGTCAGTTAAGTTCGTTAAGGTTGTATCGCGAGCAACATGTTTGAAGGCAAGACCTATCGAAACTTGTAGATGGTCTCAACCATGCAGTGGTGTTACTAACAATCAAGTCACTAATTCTTGTTATCATTGGATTTTTGCTAAAAAGTACAAATGGAACAATTTCTTCCGTAAGGTACCACCAGTGTGAGAATTGTGGATAAATAACGGGGTGGGTTGGCCTATGATCCACTAGGAATTGGCGTGTGAAAAACATACTTTACTATGGGTCCGTAGGAAAGACTGGAGGGCTGAAACCCCCAACCACCCTGGGGATTCTTGCAATGGGTTCCATCGGTGGTTGCCAAATTAATTAGTTTCAGTATTGACAACTGCCATTATCAACTACACTAAAATCAATCATGTCATGGACAAAGCGGAAAATCATCTTGCTGGAGCATCAGCAAGCGACACAGATGAGCGTGGACTGAAGCTTATATCATACTTCGCAACCATTATTACGACCGATCCTGAACAGAGATCCTCCATTGCCTTTGCAGGATGTTGTAACGTCTCCGTTTTTATGCTTATTTTAGCGGGTAATTGAAAATGTACTGCATTTAAATGATCTGTTCAAAAAGACACCAATTCTTTATAAATGTATGATATAATTGAAACTATTAAATACACAATACAATTACGCAATATTCCTATTTACTTATTTGGCGTATCACTAATTATAATTAACTAAATGCTTATCTGTACTCCACAGTTGAGATATATGACATATCGTTTCTGTAGTGTAAAACGGCCTTGAAATAGTTCTGCAGATTCTCTGTAGATTCACTGAATGAAGATTAGCAACCCGGTGCTATATTTGAAGAAATAGTTCTGCTGATTCTCCGTAGATTCACTGAATGAAGATAAGCAACCTCGTGCTATATTTGAAGAAGGATAATGAGATACTGTCAAGCTGTGGAATCCAGATCGAATACCAGACAAGACAATATTCAATACTTCCGTAGCATCAAATTATCACACTCCAACCAATGAGAATTTCCTTCCCAATTGAAAATGACCTTGAAATGTCAACCAGAGACAACGAGCCCAAAATCGTTTCTCAACACACGAATATCGTCTCACCAACCGTCACAATCACAATGTAGACTTCACGGACGTTAGAATTCGCAACTTCGAATTTCTAAATCGCCTCTACTCTCACACGAATGCCTCGTACTGTTTTACGACCAGATACGAGCATAATCCTCATCCTCACCATTGAATAAACTTCAAATGAATTGCCAGACACAACTGAGCAACCATCTTTCTCAATGTTCATGTAAGGAATCACCGTTTTATGTTGAATTTCAATGACGTGGCTATTTCCATTCAATTCTGTCCGTTACGCTCATTTCGATGCTTTTTATTGGTTACGCGTCGATGCAAATGTTTTCGCTTACGTAAGCGTCCGTAGTAACCACTTGACGTTACCATGACTGCCTCACTCATGTACGCAAGATTCGTGGTCTCCTAGTTACTAATCCACTAGACGCCAAATTATTAATCTAGATACGCCGACTAAATTATCTAGCTTAACTCCTACTTAGAATTAACATATAATATCAGACAAGTTAGTTTGATAGATAATAGCGATTTAATACGCTACAAATACCCCTCCTTCAAAAGTCTGTAATCAGGCTTTACAATCTCACCTAATTATCTATCAACTAAATTTCTATCAACTTCCTTATTCTATCTTACACAACAATACAACATTACTGAACTTCTTATCTACATTATTATAATACATTACTGATATATTTAAGTACTGTGTAATTCCTCTACTCAAATAATCAGACATAACATTATTGCTTCCCTTGATATATCGTATCGTAAAGCAATAATTTTGAAGTGCTAGACTCCACCTCATGACTCTCGCATTTCTCATTCTCCCTTCCTTCATGTACTGTAGTCCGCAGTGGTCCGTCTCTATCACAAACTGCTTTCCACACAAGTACCTGTCAAACCGACTAATTCCCCACATTATCGCTAGACATTCTCTCTCCTCAACTGAATATCTCGTCTCTCTTTCCAATAATTTCCTACTCGCATATGCAATCGGGTGGTTTATCCCTTCATACTGCTGTATCAGGACGCAACCTATTCCTCTTCCTGATGCATCCGTTTGAATCACGAATTCCTTCTCCAAGTTTGGTAACTTTAGTATTGGTGTCTTAGCAAGTGCTGCTTTCAGCTTACTAAAACTCTCTTCCAATTCCTCGTTCCAATCAACATTATTAGCTGCTGACTTCTTTGTCAAATCACTTAATGGTGCCATCAGTTCAGCACAATGAGGAATAAATTTTCTGTAATAGTTTATTGCTCCCAAAAAGCTTCTTATTTGTTTCTTCGTTTTCGGTTGTGGCATCTCCACAATCTTATCTATCGATTCTCCTTTAGGACTAATGTCGTCGTTGTTTAACGTATGACCCAAGAAATCTATGCGTCCATAGCCTAATGAACATTTCTTTGGTTTCAAAGTCAGGTGAGCATCTCTCACTCTTTGAAAAAATTCTCGTAAAATCGTCATATGTTTAGTCCATCCTTCTGTATGAGCTAGTATGTCGTCAACATAACTCTCCAGATTCTCGGTTCCATGCAAAATCTTTCTTATCAGTCTATTATAGCTTGAAGCACTATTTACCAATCCAAATGGTAGAACGTTGAATTTATACAACCCACTCGCACAAATGAAAGTCGTATAATCTTTTGATTCTTCGCTCATTGGAATTTGCCAATACCCTTTGCAAAAATCAAACTTGCTATATATTTTGCTGCCACTCAGTTTATTGAAGATATCCTCGTTTGACATCATCGGCTCTGGATCAAAAACTGTCACTTTGTTCAATTGCTTATAGTTGCAGCAAAGTCTATTGCTTCCATCAGCCTTCTTAACAACAACAAGCGGTGCTGCGTATGCTGCTTCTGATCTTTCTATTATCCCATTCTCTAACATTATCTCAATTTCCTTATCAATTTCAGACTGTAGATGATACGGTGTTGGATAAGCTTTCATCCTAACAGGTTCATCACTCGTAAGATGAATCTCGTGTTTCACCATGTCAGTTCTTCCTGGTTTATCTGTAAATATGTCTTGATATTCTCTCAGTAATTTCTCCAATTCACCTCTCTGTTCATCTTCTAATTGTGGATTAATATCAACATCCTTGTAAGTCTCAGTTTGCTTACTGACATACAGGTTTAATATCTCCTCCTCTTCGTCTTCACCTTCTCTACCATCATGTACAATAGCTGACACATATGCTATTGTCTCAGAACCTGACAATTCTTCTTCACTCCTCTCGTAATATCTCTTTAGTATGTTGATGTGGTATGTTTTCAGTTTTCCACCATCAACCTCAACTTTATAATCGTAATCGCCGATTTTCCCTCTGACTACAAATGGTCCTTGCCATTTAACAAGCATCTTATTATTACAACTCGGCAGTAACAATAGGACTTTATCACCTATCTCCAGTTTTCTATATCGTGCCTTTTTATCGTAGTACTTCTTGTTCTTCGCATTAGCTTTGTGAATTGCTTTCTGCGCCATGTTACACGTTTCCTCTATACGTTCTCGTAGATCCGTCATATATGTGTACACATCCTTCACCTCGTCTTCCACTTTTTCATTTGTCCACAGTTCCTTCAATATCTGTACCGGACCTCTACATGATCTTCCGAAGATTAATTCGAAAGGCGTGTATCCGTGGCTCTCGTGTACAGTATCTCGTAATGCGAAAAGTAGTGGTGCCAAGTACCTGTCCCACTCTTTTACTTGTTCACCTATCAGTTTTCTCAGTGTAGTCTTAATCGTTCCATTAAGACGTTCTACACAACCGTTTCCCATCGCGTGGTATGGACTTGTCATCGTGTGCTTGATCAACAACATTTTGTTTACTTCGGCCATTAGTTCTGACGTAAATTGGCTTCCTCTATCTGTATGAATTCTTTGTGGTACGCCCATCCGACAGTAAAAGTTAAACAAGGCTTCCGCCACTTCCTCGGTACTTATTCCTTTCAACGGTATCGCTTCAGGATACCTGGTGCTTAAGTCGATAATCGTTAATACATAACGATATCCTCTCATAGACATTGGCTCTATGGCTCCTATGATGTCCACACAGACATGCTTGAACGGTACATCCAGCACTGGAAGATGTCCCATCGGTGCCTTGTAATTCACTTTCTTATCTACTGCTTTCTGGCATACATCACAACTTAATATATATCGCCGAACTTCTTGATTTATCCCTGGCCAATAAAATTCATTCACAATTTTATCGTGAGTCTTCTTCATGCCTAGATGAGCTGACAGTAGCGAGTTATGTGCTACAGCTAGAACTTTGTTTCTCAACTGTTTCGGAACCATCAACTGCCACTTCGCTTCATCTTTCAATACTTCCTTCCATCTCCGGTACAACAATCCATCTTTCTTTACGTACAGCACTTTTTCTGTACTCTTCTCATCGCCATTCCACTCAGATGCTTTATCCCAGTAACTCTTCAATGTTTCATCTGTCTTCTGTAATTCCTTTATTTCTTTTGTGGTTATATTCAGGTCGGGCATTTCTGTGACCTTGAGTGGTTTATATTTCACCACTTTCTTCGACTCAGCTCTTGTTTCTATCGCTGCTGTCGTTTGATGTGCGTCACTGTTCATGACGTCATCACTTCTAACTTTCTCTATTACGTCATCATATTCCGTGCTCATTTCATCACTCTCAAATCTTACTGTCTTCTTGGCATCTTGCCAACGTGAATTAGCATTCACATTTCTCTTGAGTATTCCTTTATACTCAACCTTTTCTTGTTTCTCACTCATAATCGTCTCATTCACTTTCTCTCCTTTGTCACAATTAATTATATTTTCATCCGTGTTCTCATTCGTTACTGTATATTTTAACCCTCTCACGCGTCCAATAATTATCGGCTTTACTGGTTCGTCCATAACCATTGCCTCAACTTCACCAGTAAAATACTCACTCTCAATGTTTACATGGGCTGTAGGAAAACACCTTAAGCTCCCATCAACTAGGATGCAGTGCGTTTCCTTCCCAGTCAAATCACTATCCTTGATTAGCGATCTCCTCACAATGCATGTACTCGCTCCAGAATCGTAAAGACAATTGGCTTCTACTCCATTGACTTTCGCTTGACATTCATCTATACTTTCAATGTCAATGCAACCATCTTTCCGTTCTGTAACTACCGTACTTGCTGCCATGTGTTTCGGTACTTCTTCTTTACCTTTCCTATCCTGGCGTTCTACTGTTCTGTCAATTTCATTCGATTTCGTATTTTCATTCGCCTGTACAGCTCTGTACGCCCTATTCTCGTAAATCTGTACTGCTGCAGCTGTGTGTTTAACAAACCCTTTGGCTTTATGCACACAATCAAATGCTTTATGACCTACCTTACCGCATGCAAAACAAGTTATCTTGTGTTCCGCTGCCTGCTCTCTATCTCTACTATATCCTCTATTCACATTTCCACTGTGATTTGTCTCTTTGTTCTGTCGCGTTTCGACTCTTCCTCTGTTCATGTTACCTTGGAATTTCTCTCTCGATTTCTCTTCAAATGGCTTTCCATTACCTCTGTCATTATTGAATCTCCCTTGAGGTTTTACAGAATTCTCGGCATATCTGTACCCATGAGCTTCGATGTAGGATTCTGCACACGTCAATGTGTCCTTTAAGCTCATTTTTCCTTTCTCTTTAATAAACATCCTCAACTCATTACTACAAGTGAGGAAAAATTGATCCTTTAGCAGTAGGTCCTCGATTCCTTCGTAGGTCTGCTCAAATCCAGCTTGTAGCAACCATTGCTGCAAATATCGTTGCAATCTGTAAATGAAATTTGAAGGAGTTTCTCCTTGTTCCATCTTGCTAGTCTTAAACTTGTTACGATACCCTCCTTCTGTCAATTGGAATCTTTTCAAGAGATGCTTCTTTAAACAATCGTAGTCTTGTGTTTCCTCAGCCGACAAACGCTGGTACACTTCTAATGCTTTCGACTCTAGATGTCGCGCTAGCATCAGCGACCACACATCTCTCGGTATCTCGTATGTCGTACATGTCCTCTCAAATCTGAGTAGGTACGCATCAAGACAATCTTTAGCCTCGTTAAATATTGGGAATTTAATATTCTTCATTCCCTTATGACTTTGGTTTCCTTGGTGGTTGTCACCCATCGTCATGTAGGAATCTCCATCATCCCTGTTTCGTCTATCTCCCGATTCTATCTCTCTCATTCTCACTTGAACCTCAAGCCTCTTATTCTCTAATTCTCTGTCCCTTGCCTGTCTCACTTCATCGGCTTCTCGTGCAAGTCTCGCCTCGGTTGCTTCTCTTTCAAGCCTAACGTAAGCCATCCTCGCCATTTCCATTTCGTTTTCTCTAACTGCTTTTGCTTCTGCAGCTGCACGTAGCTCACTTTCTTTTTTCTCTTCTCGTTCATCCGCCCTCTGCTGTCTGAATTCGTTCTGTCTGTCTCTGACAAACGCCTTCAGCTCTTCACCTTCCAATGAGAATGAACGTCCCATATCCAACCACTGTTGCCAGTCCGTGATCGACATTCTTACTTACTCACTTTTGTCAAGTAGTAATAAATTTAACGCTCTAATATGCGCTATACAACTTCACACTCGCTTATAATAATTATTAAAATTATTAAGCGTCACACTAGTGCGCCCTCTTAACGTAATACAATCTCTGGTGTATGTTACGCAATAAGGATTATCGCACCGACTCTAATGCTTAAATCTATACACGCGCTGCGCTGGCGTTGCGCTGTGCTTAACAATTTCCAAATAGATCGTCATTTTAATTAGCTTTGTCTCTTCAATATAAATGTCAGTAAAGTTCAATCTAATCAACAATAATATTGTCAATTTTATCCCGACGCGAGCATCCCATTTGTAACGTCTCCGTTTTTATGCTTATTTTAGCGGGTAATTGAAAATGTACTGCATTTAAATGATCTGTTCAAAAAGACACCAATTCTTTATAAATGTATGATATAATTGAAACTATTAAATACACAATACAATTACGCAATATTCCTATTTACTTATTTGGCGTATCACTAATTATAATTAACTAAATGCTTATCTGTACTCCACAGTTGAGATATATGACATATCGTTTCTGTAGTGTAAAACGGCCTTGAAATAGTTCTGCAGATTCTCTGTAGATTCACTGAATGAAGATTAGCAACCCGGTGCTATATTTGAAGAAATAGTTCTGCTGATTCTCCGTAGATTCACTGAATGAAGATAAGCAACCTCGTGCTATATTTGAAGAAGGATAATGAGATACTGTCAAGCTGTGGAATCCAGATCGAATACCAGACAAGACAATATTCAATACTTCCGTAGCATCAAATTATCACACTCCAACCAATGAGAATTTCCTTCCCAATTGAAAATGACCTTGAAATGTCAACCAGAGACAACGAGCCCAAAATCGTTTCTCAACACACGAATATCGTCTCACCAACCGTCACAATCACAATGTAGACTTCACGGACGTTAGAATTCGCAACTTCGAATTTCTAAATCGCCTCTACTCTCACACGAATGCCTCGTACTGTTTTACGACCAGATACGAGCATAATCCTCATCCTCACCATTGAATAAACTTCAAATGAATTGCCAGACACAACTGAGCAACCATCTTTCTCAATGTTCATGTAAGGAATCACCGTTTTATGTTGAATTTCAATGACGTGGCTATTTCCATTCAATTCTGTCCGTTACGCTCATTTCGATGCTTTTTATTGGTTACGCGTCGATGCAAATGTTTTCGCTTACGTAAGCGTCCGTAGTAACCACTTGACGTTACCATGACTGCCTCACTCATGTACGCAAGATTCGTGGTCTCCTAGTTACTAATCCACTAGACGCCAAATTATTAATCTAGATACGCCGACTAAATTATCTAGCTTAACTCCTACTTAGAATTAACATATAATATCAGACAAGTTAGTTTGATAGATAATAGCGATTTAATACGCTACAGATGTCGAAGAGCACATGAAGCAATTCCAAACTTTTGACATGAAGACATCAAGCAAGACACTACGAATAAATCTGGGTGCTGTTGGAGAGTCGACATATCTTTAGGCCTAAGCATAAAATTATAGGCTTTGTGTCAAGGCATTCACAACAGTCGCATTACAAGCATTATGTGAAAAACAGGGGTGCGAACCATATGATGCGACGCCTGCGGCGGGTGCGTATTGATACTTCATTGGGGACCGTCCATAAATGACGTTACGCACCCTGGAGGAGGGGCCGGGTCACACATCTGTGACCATTTGTGACAGTTTCTTACTAGATATCGTATGAATTTTGTGACGACGTGTAAGGAGAGGGTTCGGGGTCAAAAATCGTCCTAAATTGCGTGACGTCATTTATGGACGGCCCCTTAAATTCCTCAGGTAGTTCATTTCAACTTGTTTTATTGCTGATTAGTCAAGAGTAATGAAAATTATATCAGTTTGGTGTCTAATAGTGCAACTGTGAGTCCTATCTGCTTCGCTATCAGTTGCTCGTATTGAAAATACAGTGCGATTTCTATCAAAATCGGTCCCTAAGTTCAGGGGCCATGAGGGACCTCAGGATGACATTTTAAAATTCTGTAAAAAAATATTTGTAGGCCACACATGAATAAAATCATGGGAAAAACTTCACTTTGGGTGTTTTCTGAAACTTTTTGTTTTTCTGGACAACCCTAAAGAAGGGGTTGGGGATGGAAAAGGATGGGAAGAAAGAGGAGAAAGAGGAAGGGCAGAGGAGAAGATTCATTTCATTCATTCATTCATTTCAAACACTTATATAGCGCTTCTTCAAGAGTATCTACTCAGAAGCGCGATTGTCTCAAAGTCACATGTAAGGAGGAAATGGAGGTGGAAAAGGAGCGGAGGGCTGGGAAGAGTGGGGAAATAGAGGAAGGGCAAAAGAGATAGGATTATTTCAAAGTCACAAGTAAGGTGATGGGTGAAATTGAAAAGAGAGGGGAGATAATAGAGGAGGGCTGAAGAGACTGGCTTGCCTCAACGTTACATGTGAGAGGTGGAAGCGGTGGTGGGGGGTGGGAAGTGGGGAGAAGGAGGAAGAACAGATATAATAGAGGGGAAGCTTACCACAACGTCACATTATAGAGTAAGGGATGCAAGGGGAAAAGAAGAGGAAGACGAGACGATGAAGAGTGGAAGATGGCTGACCAGTTGGAACACGTGACATTCAGCTTCAAGTCTTCATCTTTGTATAGACATAGTTTTATAGACAAAGAATTATTACTTTTGAATTGGCATGGAATCGTCTTGAATGGCAGGTCAACAAGTGCCTTGTCTTAACATTTCTGTAGATCCAGCCTACATGTATCTCATAATCATCAAAGATGTAGCAAATGTATTGCCTTAATCTACAGTTGTAGGCCTATCTCTGCGTCAACTTCTCTGCTTGGCGTGCTTGAAGTGTCATCACCTAATTAATCTACCTGCAGATCTGCCTCGAGTGATCGACATGCCGTCGCACCTGTACCTGGCGCGTCGAATGCTGGGTCGGATCGACTGCCCCGTGGACGCCAACCCTCCGCTGACGATGGTCGTCTGGTCGAAGGGAAAGCGACAGATGAACGCGGCTCACCTCCGACACATCCGGGTCAACAAGCATGGCACGCTCATCCTACGACCGGTGACCAGCGGAGACGAGGGCGTCTACAGCTGCACCCCCTACTCGCCCCTCGGAAAGGGCGACAGCTCAACACCCGTTCAGGTCTTCGTCAGAGGTGACCACCGATGGCGCTACTCTGCGGCGCAGTGCATCTTAGGAACTTCTATAGCGCCATTCTTTAATGTGTCAGGTGCAAATGGAGGATGTACTCGAGATATACAAACGTCGACATGAACTCACTGAACCATAGACAGACGTCAAAGATTCTGATCACTCGCTCTCGATTAATAGTTCAAAGCATTTCAATCACTGTCTTAAATAAAGAGTAATAGTCATTGCCAACAGCCAACTTCTTATCCGATTTCGTGTTTGCTCAATACACACTTAGAGCGATCGGCAAAACACGGAAATATTGTCAGGGTCGTAAGTTGTGTGTGTGTGTATAACTCACAAATTTTGAAGTCACTCAATTGATGCATTGACTCTATAGTTATGCCTCAAACAGAACGGTCCTTGGTTCCACATCTCTCTCTTTCTCTCTGTCTGTCTGTCTCTTTTTCAAAATGGCACCATGGAGCCTTCACTACATTCATTTTCGTGTTGGTACCATTTCCAAGCGTCGGAGGAAGCGAAAGGGAATACTAATAGCTTCCCTATGGCACAACATACCAATTAAAAGGAGCAATTATATACACACAACTTAAGACCCTGACACTATTTCCGTGTTTTGCCCATCGCCCTTCATATCCTTTGACTTCAATTGGGTAAGGGTTGAACTCCAGAAGCTTGTACTCTGCTTGTACTCAGTGTACTGTCTTTCGGTCTCAATGGTCTCACATACCTCAACTCGTTCCTTGGTCCAGGCTTCAGACAGTGCCAGTGCCAGTCCCAGGCCTGGCTAAAGAAAAAGAAGGCTTTGTAATCACAGTGGTTCGTTAAACTGATACTACAACCGGTTTTGTGCATTGGCTGAGTTTTGTCTGTGTCGCAGTTTCGCTTTGAAACAACAATCTATCATCTATCGTCTTGTACATAACGAACGATGATCGCGATGGATAAATGTCCAGATCATATGTTTTTCGTTCTTCGTTTTTTAGCCCTTGAAGGTCATGAAATCCGAAATGTAGTTATTGATATTTATAGCTTAGGCTACTCATACCTGATCGTGTTCACCTATCAAAATAATATTAAGAGCAACTCAACTTTAAGATTGCCCTTGTATGTTTATTTACTAAGGAAATTGGAATATCCTCCTTCTGAAATTTCTCTGACTCACTTTAACCTATTTACCATTTTAGTCGAAATCCATTTCATGCCTTATATGTTCATGCTATGCATTTATCGAATTTTTATAGTCGTTTTCATTTTTGCTGCGTCAATGCTTTTTTCGTCAAATCATATCTATGCCAATTTAGAGCTTGTTCTGTTGACGTGCAGATCCGCCTTATTTCACTCTGCTACCGAAGCCATTCTACCAGAGACAACAGACTCAGTCAGTCACTATGCCTTGCTCAGCCGAAGGGGACCCGAAACCTGTCATTACGTGGCGAAAGGTCAGTCAGTAACTGTCAGTCAGTCAGCCAGTCAGTCAGTCAGTCAGTCAGTCAGTCAGTCAGTCAGTCAGTCAGTTAACCAACCAGTCAGTCAGTCAGTCAGTCAGTCAGTCAACCAACCAGTCAGTCAGTTAACCAGCCAGTTAACCAGCCAGTCAGTCATTCATTCAGTCAGTCAGCCATTTAACCAACCAGTCAGTCTGGTGGTCAGTTAGTCATTCATTCATTCATTCATTCATTCATTCAGTCAGTCAGTCAGTCAGTCGGTCAGTCAGTCTGCAGTCTGGCGGTCAGTTTGTACGGAAGTATTTTAACGAGGACACTTATGAAACGGCGTTGCAACGTCTATTAAGCCTAAGAATAATGAATTCTGGCATGCAATTGCAAATTGGCTACACACCCAAGGACCATCGTGGACACATAATACTCCACCTTTTGTTTTCCTATTTCCCACATAATACTCCACCTTTTTCTCTCCAATTGCCCACCTAATACTCCACCTTTTTCTTTCATATTGCCCACATAATACTCCACCTTTTTCTTTCCTATTGCCCTGATTCTTCTGGTTTTCTAAATGCCCATCTACACATACACGTCAATCAAGGGTTCTATAACAAAATTGGTTATGATTATGGTTACGTGCAACGTGTACTTTTACACGTAAAAGTTGAACCTCGGTAACAAAAATAGGTCTACCGTTGAGCTAACACCTCCACGTGCACGAAGGCACGCTTCGGAATTAGACACGTTGTGTTAGATTTATAGGATAAAAAGGATATACCAGCATCTTGAAAGAATCGACTCTTCAGAACGATATATGCAAGAATATCCTAATAGATTCTATGCATACCGCTACTTATAAACTTAGGCTAATATGTATATTAGTTCATTCCTACCGTGTATAGGCCTATATGTTGAATAGGGCTGTTGTGGCACTGCGTTTGAACTGATAGGTCTATTATGAATGCTAAAACTCGACCAGGTGACTACATTAATTTATGTCCGTAATATATTTTTTCTTTCACAACGCACGAGCGGGCGAGCGGCAAACTTGGCATGGAAATCAAGTCAAGCATGTTGAAATTTAGTTTAACTGCTACTGGGGGCAGATCGAAAAAGGGAGAAGAGTTTAAAATAAAAGCACCTGTATCTGCGACAGTGGGAGAGCGACTTAAATAAAGCTACATGTCCTGATGTTTCTAACTTAGACGTCTCTATTTGTCCCCAAAGGGCCACAACAGGCAAATCCTTTGTAAATTGAAGATCGATTGGAAAAGAGGTCCGTTAAATTAAATGATCGCATGATCGATTAGAGGCACTTGTCCCACAAGTCTTCTACAATAGCACATAATATATTATGGTTTCTGGTTTGACCTTTTCGAATAAACATCGGGAAGCGTTTGCTGAGAAGATTTAGAGCGGATAACCGATCTTTCTTGATTCCACGTTATTAAGTCGCGAGGAGGATGGGAGAATTCAAAGAATGTTATTCTCGATATATCTTCATTTCTGTCCATCAAATGCTGAAGAGAATCAACGATAATTGACTAAACGCTCTGGCTGCAAGACGTGAGTCGAATACGTCAGTTCAGCGTGTGGTGTAATGACGCCACTGCTGCGTAATAGGCGAAACTGCGTCATAACTTCTAAGTTTCGAGTGGCTCTTGCCGAAATACTCAGTCATCGCCCAGTCTTGGCTGCTATATAATTACGCCAATGTAGAGTCAGAATCACCTCATAACTCAGCCGTTCCCGACGCATTTCTTGTTGAAAGCAGTTGTATCTATTCCAAAATGCTGTTAACAGCGATGTCTAGTAACGCCAGGCGCTGTTGCGGATAAAACGACCTTACTCAGGGCTTAAAGTGCGCCTGGACGGTCATGAACGGCGTCCATGCACTTGTTTTAAAATCGGAACACCGTCCAGCCACTTATTGGTGAGCACAGACTGAAAAGGTAAGGGGCGCCCATGCACTTGTTTTAAAATCTGAACACCGTCCAGTCACTTATTGGCGAGCACAGACTGGAAAGGTAAGGAGCGTCCAGGCACTTCGTTTGGAGAGTTAAGGGGCGTCCTGGCACTTATTTTTGCACACTTTAGGCACTGACCTTACTCTAGTGTTTTAATTCAAATGTGGCCTGACACTTTTGCCTCGCTGCAGTTTCTACTGTTTCTTTCAAGCTGGGGCAAAAATATCGAAGGAATGTTAAGCAGCAACCTGTCAGCCAATCAGAGTTCGTCTTTTCTGATGCGTCACAGGTGGTGTAGGCGGCCGTCTATCCGGGTACTTAGCAGTCCTCTTGATTAAATTAATCCGTTTTCGCTATGACAGCCGTCAATAAAACAAACGGAACTGGGCGATTTACTCTGCAAAAGCCCCGGATGTAGCCACAGACATAATCTAGATCAATGGCCCTGTTGTCAGCGGTTTCATATCCCGCCAGTGATAACAGTCCCATGTGCAAGCAAGTCAAATCAAAGGTCTTATTAGATAGAACCGCGACGCAGGTGTTTGTTGCTTACAATCCCTAGTTTTTAAAAGTGCAGGGGATATATGAGCAGCCGAGGAACGCAATCTACAGATCAGGAACGTCGCTAAGACTTAGTTGAAAGGACGCTTAACATCTTGACAGTAACATCTTGACCCAATGCATTATACAATAATTATTATAGCCTACAATGCAATATGCATGGTCACGAGTGTGTGTTTGGTTGCTATGGATTCAATTCCACATCCAAATAAATATCCGACCAAAAAGTGTTGTGCGATATTAAAATCGCGACATCGTCCTCGACGGTTTTATGTTAACTGGAAAGCTCAGCAATAATTATTATTTTCAGACTTTGATTCTGATTATTCCACTTAATATCTGCAGTCAATGCAATACCGGTATCTATTATCCAGAGTTTACTGATCTAATGCATTTTCCAACATAAACCCTGCAAACGACATGAACTATTTCAGCAATTGACTTGTCTGGAGTGTTAGCCTATACACTGTATACAATAATTCTTGGTAGACCAGTTCACATTAACTTAGGGGCAGTCCATATTTTACGTATACGCACGGAGGGTATACCCGATCTGCGTATGGGGATGGGTTTCGACAAAATGAACGTAGATAAGATATATCGAATAGGCCTACTTGTTTATGATGTCCATACTACTTGTTTATGATGTCCATACTACTTGTTTATGATGTCCATACTACTTGTTTATGATGTCCATACTACTTGTTTATGATGTCCATACTACTTGTTTATGATGTCCATACTACTTGTTCATGATGTCCATACTACTTGTTTATGATGTCCATACTACTCGTTTATGATGTCCATACTACTTGTTCATGATGTCCATACTACTTGTTCATGATGTCCATACTACTTGTTTATGATGTCCATACTTCAGTACTTGTTTATGATGTCCATACTACTTGTTTATGATGTCCATACTACTTGTTTATGATGTCCATACTACTTGTTTATGATGTCCATACTACTTGTTTATGATGTCCATACTACTTGTTCATGATGTCCATACTACTTGTTTATGATGTCCATACTACTCGTTTATGATGTCCATACTACTTGTTCATGATGTCCATACTACTTGTTCATGATGTCCATACTACTTGTTTATGATGTCCATACTTCAGTACTTGTTTATGATGTCCATACTACTTGTTTATGATGTCCATACTACTTGTTTATGATGTCCATACTACTTGTTTATGATGTCCATACTACTTGTTTATGATGTCCATACTATTTTCAACTCTGCATTATTATCCTATAGTCCCCCGGTGGCTTTGATTAGATTAGAATTAAATTCTGTTCAGATCTAATCAGTAAACCATGTTTGTTGACAAAATTTAGCTATAACATAATTATGATGTTTAAGCAGGACAGATAGTCTACTAGACCAGGGGTTCTCAACCTTTTTCGTCCCGCGACACACTTAAACTTGCTATCAAATTTGGCGACACACCATTCAATCGTCACATGTAAATGTTGTAGAAATATAAAAGGTGTCAAAGTTAAACATGTCTATTTATTTCAAATTTGCTCTCAAACTTATTTATCCTTCTAAAATGCTAAACTGCTGACATTTTAAAAAAATGAAAATAATTAGGCTATATTGAATTTCTTTCCAATTGCTATGATTCCAAAATTCTAAATTATTCTTCTGATCCCAATCTATAGTCGTTTCTACAACTCGACGTCAATTTAGTCACCTAGTTACTAAGACTTTGTAGTCCTAACAGTTGATGGGATCTTTGTTCTTGAATTTTTCTTTGGATCATATTAAAACGCGGTTCCACAGTTTTTGTAGGTGCAATTCGTAAGCAGGCTGAGAGGGCTCAGGGCACCTCCGACAAGTTTCCTCCGATTCTTGTTCTTTATGTTGATCATCTGAGAAAAGCCCTGTTCAGATAAGTAGGAGCTATGAAAGGAAACCAGCTCTTTGATAGCTTTGCCTGCAAGTGATTGGTAATGTTCTTCCTTGTAGGCCCTACGTCTTTGCCCAGAACTGAGTTCTTGATAATTGCTTATACATGTCCTTCATTCTGGAATCACATTGCAGCTCAACAAGTGTTTCCTGTTCATTGTTGTTCAATTCTGCTCCATTGATGTTTTCTATGAGGAATGGGTTCAACATCCACCTTAATTGTCTTCTTAATATCAGTATCTGAAGAGGATGGTCAAATTTAGACTACGTTTTCTTACCCAGAAAATTTTTCCATTTCGATTGCTGACTTAGCCTAGGTTAACGGGTAAAAGTTTTCTAACAGGTGCGATCGCAAACGTGTTTAGGCCTACATAGGCCCTATGTCATATCCGTTGAACATAAACGTCATAATTAACACAGACCGCGCGGTAAAATAGATAGATAAATAGAGCGCGACAAATTCTCATTGCAGTCATCCGCTAAACTTCTAAATTACCTGTAGGAAAAGGAAGCCAGCGTATAATCTGTGCTGTGAGAATTTATAGTGGACTGATGTTAATTAGGATTATTTCTTGTAATCATTGGTGTGTAAATTTGGAAAGGAAACGAAGATAATTTATTATCATTATTATTAACTTGGGACACACCAATTCTTCGCGACACACCAGCGACACACCACTTTTACGCGACACACCGCCGGTCAAGTCGCGACACACCAGTGTGTCGCGACACACCGGTTGAGAACCCCTGTACTAGACAACCGTAAAAGCTCATTTGTACATAGGCCGACGCATAGAGGTGGGGTCCACGAAGGATACGAGTTGCAACAGGGGAGGGTAGAAAATACGATTTTTCGTACGTATTACATGACGACTTAGGCCTACATATAGTAGACCTACGTACGATTTCATTCTGAAACCAGATAGTTTTTCTACTCTTCTAGCACAATTTACGGATTAAAGAGGTGTAGCTAGGCCTGTGCAGTTCACAGTGCTTGCTTGGCATTTTAATCTCTGCTATTTGCCGTTTGCAATGGGGCAGGTTAATGCCTGCTGGGTAACGAGAATTGACGAAAAAATGCGTTAAAGAAATTATTCATGCCTATAATTCATGTTCGATGCCAGGCGTTGTAATCTGTCATTCTTTCGTTTATTTATTCATCCATTGTTCTTGGCATAGACAAAGCGTCGCCATCTTGCGGTCACATCGATTATTTTAGCGCCAGAAGCGGGGCGGCCGCGGCGACGACGACGACGACGACGACGACGACGACGACGACGACATGCATATTTTATGGATCGCAAATGGATCATCTAAAACCGCCTAAGACCCGTCTCAAGTCGCCGAATCGGTTTCGGCGATATAGCGCAGATGTTTTGGTTCCCTTTCCAGCTAAGCCGCGTCTTAGCTGGGAGAAAGAGTTCCCGGAATGCAGTTCTCTGCCTTCTTGATTCTAATAATTTGGCCTATCTGCCCTATGCCAGTCTATTCAAGTTACACCACAAAGATGATATTGTCAAAGATGCTTTTTGGAGTATAAAGATGCTTTAAAAGTTTCTTTGAATATATGGTAGCTATTTTAAAATATCTTTTTGTATAAGAGCTGCTTTAAACAAATTACTTTCGACGTTATATTATAACAGTTCTTAAACACCTTGTCTTTAAAAACGCTTTAATGCAACGCACAGATCTACCCGGTAACAGTCCGTTTCATGACCGCTTCAACGCAGTATAGATCTAAACAATAACTTCCAATACAATCCTAAATAAGATCATTCAGTAAGCTTTCAAAGTACAGTTGCATAGCACTTATCTCGAACAAACCTAATTCACTAAAAATAGCGCTACAGCAACACACGAATGAAGTCAATTTCAGTTTTTGCACTGCGCCTCTAATAACCTACTTAGGTCATTATTGAGCAGTTGCAAAAGTCACATTATCTTGTGCTGCCAAAGATTAGTTTATCTCGCGCTAAGCAGCAATTTGAAATGCCACCAACCCTGCAGACGGCATTCGCAGCACCACAAGCGCCAACAAAAAAACCAGTTGTTCAGCAGATGCTTACTTGGCTGTATGCGCATGAAAATGCCATTTCCGTCCCGTCTGCTTGTCTTTCGGAATCTCTTTGTCAGTATCTGTCTGTGTCTTCCTCCATCTGTCTGTCTGCACACGCTGTATCCCTGTTAAACGCGACGGCTGCTGCTTTCATTATTCCACCGACCTAATGTAGTCTTTTATTATAAACCTGCATGCCTCAGACGTTGCTGATGTTTTCATCAGTGCCTCTTTCTTTTTTTATCTGTCCATCCACCCGTTGATTCCATCCATCTGTCCATTTGCATCCATCCATTCCATTTGGTTATTCCCGTCGGCCCACTCCCGAAAAGAACAAACTGATGAGTTAACAATCAGAACTTTTTGTTCCTATTGTTATTCTCAACAACAAAAAAACACCTCAAACACGTCATCAGCTTAATTAAGTGCAAGCTTCAAAATTAACTTTCTGCAGCTGCATAATTTTTATGTAACAAATTGTAAACAGTGAAACTGTGCTTTCATCTGTCTTTGATCATTAGTGACACGGCAAATAAGACAGCAGTCTGGTGAATAGTTTGCATGCGACAAATGTCGACTCTGAACGACACAAAATGCTTTTGAATGGTGTGGCCCGCATGTTATACGCGGCCCAGTGGGGTTTTTCGGGGTAACAGGAACGCGATAGACTGCATGCAGGCCATATTGCAGTGCTGTCCAACCTTTTTGGTCTCGTGGGCCGCATAAGCAATACTCTTGAAGCCGAGGAACGCAGCAATGAGCTCAAAAGCATCGTCAAAATTTACTGATAATTTTTTCACTGTTTTATGGAATTATTGTAATGTATAGTTGAACAGTGTATAATACGATGCTTGATTATAGATCTGCTCAAAATTATTAGGAGCGCTCAGCTGGATTTTAAGTTTGTCGCCCAGCCTAGCAGCCACGGTCTGACAAACTTAGCTCTTCATTTTCTCTCCCAGTTAGCGCTTTTTTGTTCATCTCCACGCTGTGGCTGAGCCGAAACCAGTCAAGTCGGCCTAAGGAACAATCATTGTCGTCGGCAGAGAATGAGCCAAAGACATCGCCGTTCATCGGTTCTGTTCATGGACTCTTATTGATAGTTTCCCTTCAACCCTCAGCCTCAGGACTCCAATTGGACAATCTCTCGAAAGGAACTGTTGCAGCTAGCCTACTCAGTACTCACCGACATGCTGAAGCGCTGTAGCTAGGCTACACATATCAGAAACTGACTAGAAGTGAACGGTTTGGACGGTATGCGAGGTCAGTTTAGTTCGTAATCGTAATCGTAATCGTAATCTCCTAATTTCTAAAGCACCACTGGAAAGCCAAGCGCGGGGCACCGGCTTATTCACGAGCGCTGCGTTGAGTTAAGAGGGTTGTCCGTGAGAGTAGTCCGTGGTGGTCCGGGTCGAGTTACCAATAGACTCTATATAGTTAGTTGAACAGAAAGATAAAAGTTGTTCAAAACAAGAAGTCGTTTGTGAGTCTTTTTTATAGACTACGGCAGCCTAACCAAGAGAAAGAAAGAAGATATTAGTTAGTTGTCGAGTTGGCTTTTCCGGTGTCTTTTTGAACCCCAGAAACCGTTACAAAATCAATTTTAAAAACTTTGAATTCAACTAGACTTTGCCTTTTACTTCATTTTATACACAGTGGAAGAATTTAGCATGCTCTGGCGGCCACTTGAAATCTCTCCGCGGGCCGCATGCGGCCCGTGGACCGCACGTTGGAGACGGTTGGACAGCACTGCCATATTGGATCGTTTTATCCGATTGCACTCTCTTCCTGAGGACAATCCTACCTTCGAGGAACTATGTAGAACGGCGGAAGGGAGGTTCTTCGCTGCCCTCCTGCTTAATCAAGGACATGTGCTAAACCCACTCCTCCCACCATTGAGGCCCAGCCTTATTCCAAGAGGCCAAGACTACATGACCGAATTATCCCTAGGGCAGATAACCTAACGAGGAAATCGTTTTTAACGAGAATGCTTTATCGTATTTAAATGTAGGCTATTACAATACAGGCTAAATCATAAAGTGTGTACTCACATAGAGCCTATGTATATCTTACGACAATCGATAATTAATCCACCGATAATAGCCTAATCCGCAAATTATTGAGACACCATCGATGTGGTGACCTACATGGGCGGAGACTTGCGCGGAGACTTGCGGGGGACGAAAAGACGGCCGAAGATTTTGGGCGGACGAACAGCTGAGACGCCGACGAAAATTTTCCATCTTTTTGCCAAAAATTCTGATGACTTTTTTAGTCGTCCGTCCGAAATGTCGACGAAAAATCCCCTAATTTTTCCCTACCAAAAGTCGTTCGTTTGTTGTTCATTCACCGTGCACCGTGTTAGTGTGTAGCCTACATGATGACCTAACACTTACCGATTGCAGATTGGGGGAGGACAAATGCGTGGGACAAATGCGTGGGCCGTCCCCACCACATCCATTGAGGGGGACCGTCCCCCATCTCCCCACCCCCTAAGTCTCCGCCCATGGTGACCTATGCAGGGCAAAAATATAAATCACCTGCGTCTGTCTTAAATCTCACTCTCCTGCCTACTCTCTCCAGTTTCTGTAACTATGGCACTGTACCCGTCTCGCTGTCTGTCTCTGTCTCTCTGTCTGCTGTCCATCTTCATGTCTGTCTTTCAACCAGTAACAATCTTCGTTTATTTTAAAGCTGACACAACGTCGTATGATTACAATTAGCAATGAACGGCTGATCACAAGTTATCACGTGGGTCTAATTTATTATCACATGCATGGTCTAATTTAACTGCTGGCAACCATGCAAGGCGCCCATCAAGTCCTGTTACTCAGTTTGTCACCGCTAACGGTCGAATGGAAGGCAGGGTGAATCTTTTGGGGTAGGGAGGGTAGCGAGGGGCTATCGTGCACACGTGCGGTCTTTCGTGCCAGAGTCTTTGCCATTACCCTATAGAACTCCTCTATACGCCGGTCTATGCCGTCTATCCAACGACCTAGATGCGTGTCTGACTGTCTGTGCGTGCACAATGCACGTATACATTGTCAGTTCGTGCTCTCGTGTCCGTCTATCTGTCTGTTCGTCTGTCTGCCTATCTATCCTTCCGTTCGTCCGTCAGTTTGTCTCTTGTGATCATCAATAATTCTTCTTTGATTGCTCTTTTATCGACTTGCTCTGTCATCGTCATCAGTTGCCAATGCATGCGCTACATAAATGCGCATTCCATTTCCACTGCCTCGGGTGCCAATTCTTCCACGTCTCACGACCATCATCACTTTCTTCCTCTTTCTTCTTGCTCCGTTTTCTGTTCATCCTTCTTCTGCCCATCTTCCTCCACTCTTCTGTCTCGTCTTCCTATATATTATTTTCTCTTTCATCATCTCTTCTCACATAATTTCCAGCCCGCTCTCGCCTGCTGCTACTGCTACTGCTACTGCTACTGCTACTGCTACTGCTACTGCTACTGCCACTGCCACTGCTACTGCTGCTGCTACTGCTACTGCTACTGCTACTGCTACTGCTACTGCTACTGCTACTGCTACTGCTACTGCTACTTCTACTACTACTACTACTACTACTACTACTACTACTACTACTACTACTACTACTACTACTACTACTACTACTACTACTACTACTACTACTACTACTACTACTACTACTACTACTACTACTACTACTACTACTACTACTACTACTACTACTACTAGTACTACTACTACTACTATTACTACTACCACTACCACTGTTGCTACGACTACTACTACTGCTACTACTATTACTACTATCACTACTACTACCCCTACTGCTACTACTTCCACTACTACTACCACTATTGCTACTACTTCCACTGCTGCTACTACTGCTTCTCCTGCAACTACTTCCAATGTTGCTGTTATTCATCGTCGGTCTCATTCAGTTTCCTCTTGCTTTTCTCTATCATCCTGTTCATCTTCTTCTAATATATCTTCTTTGCTTGTCGAACTCATCGCTCTGTTCTACGTCCTCTCGTTCCTCCTTCTTCCTCATCCTTCTTTTACTTCCTATCCTAATTCTTTCCCACACAATTCTTCCTATCTCCTCCTCCTCCTTGTTCCGCTCTCTCGCACCTTCCTTCCTTCTTTCCCTTCTATCCTCTTTCTTCCCAACCTCGCGTGCATCAAATAACCGCCGTCAACAAGACAAACCGCCATCTAGCGGGCGCTCGTCCATCTCGTTGTCCGCCAGAGGGCGGAAGGAAGAGGCGCAGAAAACTGGAATTATGGCTGCAGCGTGCATGCATTGATGGCTTCTGCAATTATACTCAACTGTATAATTGTGACAAGACAGAGCACAATTATTAGAAGATCAATATAATAAGCCACTGGCATGAACACAAACGCCTTTCAGTTTTCACGTATATCGACTAACACTCATAATATGCATAAGTCATGGACACCGGTATAGAAGCGTTTCGCGCTTCGCGCTTCTATACCGGTGTCCATGCATAAGTCTGTATATATAATTATATAATTGTTATTATGTAGTAACATGTGTGTATGTATTATATGAGGCGTTGAGCGCCATGCAGAGTGGACTGTGGCCTCACCCTACACTTAGCAATTGTCTGTTTTGCGTATAAACATAGTTACGCACAACTCATATCATGTAGGCCTATAAATAATATTTATACATGATATGAGTTGTGCGTAACTAAACAAACATCGACGAACATAGCCTATATGCTCTTCTTGTGCTTGAACTATCGTAATCGTATCTATATGCATGCTCTTCTGTTTCAAAACAATCGTAACCATATCTAAGTATATATATATATATATATATATATACTATTCTGTTTGAAAACAATCGTAACCATATCTACGTAGGCTCTTCTGTTTGAGAACAATCGTAACAATAGCTACGTAGGCTCTTCTGTTTGAGAACAATCGTAACCATATCAATATACTCTTCTGTTTGAGAACAATCGTAACCATATCTACGTATAGGCTCTTCTGTTTGAGAACAATCGTAACCATATCTACGTATACTCTTCTGTTTGAACTATCGTAATCGTATCTATACGTATGGTCATCTGTTTGAAAACAATCGTAACCATATCTACGTATTCTCTTCTGTTTGAAAACAATCGTAACCATATCTACGTATACTCTTCTGTTTGAAAACAATCGTTACCATATCTACGTAGGCTCTTCTGTTTGAAAACAATCGTTACCATATCTGCGTGGGCTCTTCTGGTTGAAAACAATCGTAACCATATCTACGTATACTCTTCTGTTTGAAAACAATCGTTACCATATCTACGTAGGCTCTTCTGTTTGAAAACAATCGTTACCATATCTACGTAGGCTCTTCTGTTTGAAAACAATCGTCACCATATCTACGTATTCTCTTCTGTTTGAAAACAATCGTAACCATATCTACGTATACTCTTCTGTTTGAAAACAATCGTTACCATATCTACGTAGGCTCTTCTGTTTGAAAACAATCGTTACCATATCTACGTGGGCTCTTCTGTTTGAAAACAATCGTAACCATATCTAGGTATACTCTTCTGTTTGAAAACAATCGTTACCATATCTACATAGGCTCTTCTGTTTGAAAACAATCGTTACCATATCTACGTAGGCTCTTCTGTTTGAAAACAATCGTCACCATATCTACGTATGTCCTTCTGTTTGAGAACAATCGTAACCATAGCTAAGTATACTCTTCTTTTGAAAACAATCGTAACCATATCAATATACTCTTCTGTTTGAACTACCGTAATCGTATCTATACGTATGCTCTTCTGTTTGAAAACAATCGTAACCATATCTACGTATTCTCTTCTGTTTGAAAACAATCGTTACCATATCTGCGTATGCTCTTCTGTTTGAAAACAATCGTACCCATATCTACGTATTCTCTTCTGTTTGAAAACAATCGTTACCATATCTACGTATACTCTTCTGTTTGAAAACAATCGTACCCATATCTACGTATTCTTCTGCTTGAAAAACAATGGTGACCATTATGGCCATTGATCCACGTATTCAATTGTTTGAAAACAATCGTTGCCATGTCTACGTGGTTTCTTGTTCTTAAAACAATCGTTTCCAAATAATACTCTTCTGTTAGAAGGTGATCGTAAACACCATGGGCATGATATATATTTCTTTCATCAGGCGCATAACATATAGATCACATTTACATTTTTAGCAGGAGTTTGAAAATACAAAGTAGTAAAATAGGTGCATGGGTAAATTGGGTCTCTTTCCTAGAGGTTTCTACTTGTAAATTTCCCAGCTTCACATAATGTATCATTTTCATTATCATCAGGCTATAGTAGTGCCTTAGTGCGAAGAAATTTGTTTTAAATCAAAAAATAGTTGTTAAAATAGGTATCAATTTTCCAAGTTGTGATTGATTTGATTGATTTCCTGCTGTGTGTGTTTCAGTTTGTGTGCGTATGTATGCGCGCGCGCGTGTGTGAGTGTGTACGTGTGTGGGTGTGTGCATGCGTGTGTCGGGGGCGCTTACGGGTAAACACCAATCGCTTGCCGAGCATTGGTCTAAGTAGGCCTAGCAGAACTATGACAGAATCATTTGGCAAATAGCCGGTTGTTTGGTTGATTGGTTATCGATTGAGAGAACGATCGATCGTTTGATTGATTGAATTATTGATTGATTTGCGGACTGACTAACTGATTAATTGATTGATTGATTGACTGACAGACTGACTGACTGATTGATAGATAGATAGACAGCCAGACAACCAGATAGACGTATGGATGATGGATAGATGGAAGTAGAGGAAATACGATGTAGTAAGCCCCTCCAATGTTTCTAGCCCGTCACGTGACTGTATGACGTCATCTGTAATGTATACTCTCACTGAAGACCCTTGTTTTTGGCCCACTGGGCTATAAATCGTCACGCTTCACTGATCACGCTCTTTGATCCTTTTGATCTTTTGTTCTTTTGTATTATGATGATGATGATGATGATGAGATGCTGTAGGGATGCTGAAGGGGTGGGGAAGGGCTGGGGAAGGGGCTGGGGAAGGGGAAGGGCTTGGGAAGGGCTTGGGAAGGGCATGCGCGCCCCTCCTCCCCCTAACCCTAACCCTAACCCTCTCCCTCCCCTCTCCCTCCCCTCCCCTCCCCGCTCCCTCTCCCCCGCCTCCATGCTTCGTCAGCGCATTTCGATTGCACAGCTGATACAGAGGCTGACTCATTCTCAAATCATTTCTTTGCACTATAAGACGAGCGATATTTTAAAATTATAAGAGATACCTTTTGATTTTGACTCTCCCCCATCTCCCTCCTCCACGCTTCATCAGCGCCTTTCGATTTTCAGCAGCTGCTATAGAGACGTAAATACAAACAATTTATATGGCGCCACATGCACTAAAAGACATGTTCGATTTTTAAGAGGCTTTTTTGACTTGTATGGTATTCGCCAGACAGCTCTTTTAAAACGGTAGATTTCTTGATAGGACATGCGTCGTAAGATGCGCACTATTTTTAAATTATAAGAGCCATGCTTCGATTTGTAAATTTCTGTTTTGGCTTGTGAGGAATTCATCAACCAATTCGTTTAAAACGGTAGTTTGCTTTGTAGGACATGGCCTATAAGACGAGGCATAGCTTAAAATTATAAGTTGCATGGGTCGATTTGTAAGATTCTGATCATTTCATTTTTTTGAGTTGTGTGCTATTCGCCAACTCTTACGAACAACTGAACGATTTTCTACTCTCGCGCAAGCTCATCTACTCTCGTCTGATCTCGTCTGCAATGGCCCAAGCATGCTTGGACTCGTCTGACCGGTATAATAGAATTATTCATCACGCATCTGGCATAGCAGGCTCAGGACGCGCCAGCTGCTAGATTCTGTCATCAGCAGCAGAATTCATGTCTAAGCATGCCTGGGCGAGCCAGCATTTGTCTCATCTCGTCTGGACTCGTCTGACCGGTATAATAGAATTATTTATCACGCATCTGGCATAGCAGGCTCAGGACGCGCCAGCTGCTAGATTCTGTCATCAGCAGCAGAATTCATGTCTAAGCATGCCTGGGCGAGCCAGCATTTGTCTCATCTCGTCTGGACTCGTCTGACTGGCATAATAGAATTAATCATCATGCACCTGGCATTGCATCCTCAGGACGCACCAGCTGCTAGAGCCTGACGTCAGCAGCAGAATTCACGTCCAAGCATGCCTGAGCTTGCCTGAACAGGATGGTTGATGATATCATCAGAATGGTTACAAAGCTTTATAAAAAGCCGACCGACTCAACATGTGTTCAGAGACTTTTCCGAAGACCAGAAGCAGGCTGCTACTATCTACAGACGTTCTACAGAGCTAATCGATATCTACGACCTTCAGAATCCAGGCTTCTTGAGCCTTTGCAGCAGATATGGACAACAGTTAGTATATTACATCTATTTATTTTAACTAATACGCTATCTTTTGTAGGCTCACATGTATTAAATTTATTCGTGTATTCATGTGCGCTCTCTATAATCATGGCACATGCTTTAAAACTTCTTACAAGTATTTTATATTTATTTCTACAGTTGCTAGACTTCGATCAGAAATCAAGGAAATGAAAAAGATGGAAGCGAAAATTATGGCCAGAATACACGAACTTAGTATGCATTTTTTTATATTATTTTCCATTACTTTTTTAAATCGTAGTTTCATCCTCGATCATTTATTCGTAACAGATTGGATAAAAGCAATAATTTTTTTTATTTAAAAATATACTACATTTAATTTAAAAAAATTATAGCAAATCTTATGATTATATTATAGAAAGACTGCGCGGACTTAATGAAACATGCGATCGTCACCCTGTGAAGCGAACACGTTAGTGACACCACATATATTTAAAAGGCATAAAAGATGAATCTTTTACACATGATAGTACTTTGATTAATGCAACTACGAAAGATCTCATCAGTATTGTGCGAAGCTGCTCACATAGCCTTTATACATAAGGCTGACTTTTGTATACGGCAAAACATAGCATGGGAATTCTAATGAAATTGTATTGCTGATCGCGATTTCTTATATTAATACATAGTAAAATATTTTATTGTGAAACCTTCTTTAACACTATACTATTTTCTGTGCGACGATTCTTTTAAATCTTTAATATATGCATAATTTTCTCTCTTACAGAAACTAATCAGTGCAATGATGCAGCCCAGGCAGATTCGAATCCGGATCCATTAGAATTTCCAGCTGCACTCTCTTCGGCGGCAACAAATGCCTCTTCAGCAAGTAAGTACATAGGAAACTTTATTCCCTCCCACACGAATCATTTTACACATTTGTGCTTTTACAGAATTTAATATAAGATTATTATATTTTACGCACGCTAACTTCTTCGAATAATAATGTTTTGGAGTCTCACCTTTAATGCATTCTGCCTTATTTTTAAAAATTTCTTATAATATTGCAGATGCGATTTTGGATGCAGAAGATTCTGCCTTGATGAGAGCTGCAGAGGAGGCTGAACTTGCAGAACTTTGGGGGCCTATGAGCGATCAGGAACTATTGGGATATGTGCTGCAAATAGAGGCGGAGGAAGAAAGGAAGAAAGAAGCAAGAAAACAGGAACGTGGAAAAATGCCAGGTATTGCTCTTAGTCATTTATACATTTTTAAGCGGGATATTTTAAAAATTCTTTCTTGTAATTGTCAAAAATTTAAATAGTGATTGATTCGCAGCAATAAATGACACTTTTGCTCTGTCTATATTTTTAGCGAAAAGACGAATTGCAACGCTTGACGAAAACCAGAAGCTTAAGGAAAAGAAATTCAGTAAGTGAATTTTAATTGATCTCACACTCGTTAGAACTTTCAAAAAATAAATACATGCTTTTTAAAAAATTATAACAATTTATAAATAATATTAAATCTTTTTCTTTCTTTTAATTCTTGCAGAGTCCGATGGGACAGGCATTATTACTTTCAAGGAATCGACTGGCGAAGGAACATCAAGAGACAATCAGTTTGCGCCATCGCGTAAGTTGCTCTCTTCATTTTCGACCAACATACACGACATTTACAAAAATCTGTATTTATTTAATTTAATATTTGTGATACACGCAATCAAACACAGTCGCTCTTTTAGGCCTTACTCTCTATCCAAACACAACTTTTTATTATAATGCATGCGACTTGAAATTTTTTCGAAAGTAGAGGCAGACTGGATGATAAAAACCGAAACTAAGTAGTTATTAGAGTGCTTCTCTGAGACAAAATTTTTCTATATTATACCAGTTCGATATGTCTACATAAATTTCTGCATATTGCAGGTCTGAATAACGCGCGAGAAGGAGCGCCGGCGGCGGCGGCGGCGGTGACGATCAATCCTGGCAGCAGCGACGCTGCTGCGGCGGCGGCAGCGGCGGCGGAGGCGGCGGCTCCAGCAGAGCCCGGCACTTCGAGTAAGTGCATTACTTTTGCAGTCATCTTATGCACACACACACACACACACACACACACACACACACACACACACACACACACACACACACACATACACACTGCAATTTATGCTTGTATCCTTTTATTATCAGCAGTCATACGTATTGTTTGAAATTATTATAATTTTCTGTATCACTTTAGGTCGATGCGAGTCTTGTCGAGCGTACAAGGCGACCAAACTGACGAACGGGCTCTGTGAACCCTGCCTGCTACGCCAAGAGTGTACGAAATGCAAGAACCGCCGGCCTGCACGATTCTTCCGATTCGGCCGAGAGATGTGCGTTACGTGCGTGAAGAAAGCGGCCAACCCGAATATACGCACGTCGGCACAAAACACCTTCATGGAGGCGTCTTTTCCTGTGACCGATACAACAGACGTGCACGGCATGCTGCTGGGAGAATCGCCCCGTATGAGCGCCGCTCTAGAGGAAGTCTTGAGAGACGAAGGGTGAGTTTGCATTTCTTGGACATACAAAATTTTTGAACTAAAATATCGAGCTTAGAAATTTTTTATCTGAAATTAGAAATTTTTATCTGATGCGTACCTTTTTCAATTATTTCTCTGTCAACTTATAAATTTATTCAATTCTTGAACGTGATTATTTCAGCAATGCATTTCTTCTTAATATCATTTACACTTTGTCAAAATAAATTTCATCTTATATAACCAGAAAATTATCGAGCTTGTACAATGATTCTTTAGGCCTGTGAAATGGTATGTGGCGATAGATGTCGAATTTCAACGAGAGTGCTCAGAAGGCGAAAGTAGGACGATTGGCTACTTCAAGTCCACGCCAACAACACTTCTACAACCGTACCAGATACGTGATCAACTTCAAGATGCAATACATCGAATCGACGAGTTGGTAGATACATTCACAACACAAAATTCCGGGTGGGTGGTGAATGGGCTATGCGATTTTAAGATCTGCACTGCACTATTCGATCCAATAGGCGCCTCCAGTTATATCCCCACACCGCAATATATACTAAATAAGCATGCTACGCTGAACATACAGAATGATGATGAGCTCTGCTTTCTGTACGCAACTTTGGCCGTCAGCCATTTCAAATCAAAGAACCCACAGCGTCCATATCACTACAAGTCTTATCTCACAGAGCTCCATACTGACGATTTGAAATTTCCCATGACCATCGAACAAATTCCGCTGTTTGAGAAGCAGAACCCCGACTACTCTATCAATGTCATGTACTTCAATCCTGATGATAAGACCTTTACGCCCCTATATGCAAGTGCTCACAGGGGTAGAAAACATATTGTTAGCCTTTTATTGCTTGATGATGGCGAGAAACGACATTATATCACAATCCGCAGTCTTTCTGCGCTTCTAAAGGGAAGAAATGCGTATGCAAACAGAATCTTTCCTTGTCCTTACTGTCTGTACTGTTTTACCACTGCTGCTGGGAAGCATGCGCACATGGACGAATGCGGCAAGCACGGCCTGCAGTCCGTGCGCTACCCCACTCCCGAAAATTCAAATCTTCAATTCACAAACACACAACATGAAATGCCTGTGCCATATGCGATATACAGCGATTTCGAGAGCTATTTGACTCCAACCGATACTACGGCTGCCGACGGCGCCGCCACCAAAATTATCGACACACACACACCTAGCGGCTTCTGTTGTCTCACAGTTTCTTCGTTTCCACAATTGAACGACGCGACCCCATACACGTATTCGGGCCCAGACGTGATGGGGCATTTCTTTTCGCATATAAAATCCGAACAAACACGAATAAATAAAATTTTGGCCACCAATAAGCGCATGATTCCTCTTACCCAGCAGCAGTGGTTACAGTTTGAAAGTTGTGCTGCATGTCCTTCTTGCTCTATCGCTCTATCTTCTTACAACAAAGTTCGACACCACTGTCACATGACTGGTAACTTTGTTTCTGCTCTTTGCTCTGCCTGCAATCTCAAAATGAAGTTTCGCAAACCTACAAAATCTAAGAAATGCAAATCTGCAAACTATCTTCTTCCTGTCATCTTTCACAACCTTAAAGGGTACGACTCTCATCTTATTCTCAAAAATATGAAAAAGGAGTTTGCAGAGCAAGAAATAAATGTCATTGCAACCAATATGGAAAAATATCTCTCGTTCGAAGTCAATAATATACGCTTTTTGGACTCCCTCCAATTTCTAAACTGCGGTTTGGACGTGTTGGTGAAAAATTTATCGAAAGAGGACGATACCAAATTCAAACATTTGCACCGGCTTTTTCCGACCGAGTATAAATTGCTTTTGCGTAAGGGGGTATTTCCCTACGAATATATGACGTCAGCCTGCAGAATGACCGAAAGGACTCTGCCACCCAAAGGCTGTTTCTTCAGTAAACTGACTGACGAAGACATCTCGCAGGACGACTACGACTATGCCCAGAAAATTTGGCAGACTTTCGACATGACGACTATGCAGGACTATCACGATCTGTATTTGAAGACCGATGTCATTTTACTGGCTGACGTTTTCGAATCTTTTCGTGCCATGTCCTTGGACTTTTACAAATTGGACCCGCTTCACTATTACAGCAGCCCCGGACTTAGCTTCGACGCGTGTCTGCGCATGACAAACGTAAATTTGGAATTGATCACCGACCCGGACATTTACCTGTTTGTGGAGCGGGGCATGAGAGGCGGAGTTTCCATGATATCCAACCGATACGCAAAGGCGAATAACCCGTATCTCGCTCAAGGATACGATCCTAACATTCCAAATAGCTACATCATGTATTTGGATTGTAATAATCTCTACGGTTACGCCATGTCCGAGCCGCTCCCGACGGGTAAATTTAGATTTTTGGACGAATACGAAATTGACGAATTTCACTTGGACTCTAAATCGACAGACGACGATTTTGGTTATATTTTGGACGTGGACTTGGAGTATCCTTCGCATCTACATGACGACCACAACGACTATCCCCTTGCACCAGAGACGCTTCACATACGACCGGACATGATATCTCCTTACGCAAAGTCCGTTTCGCAGAAAATTTCGGCTAAAATCGGTACCGGTGTCACAAAATTGGTGCCCAATCTCATGGCAAAGACCCGGTACGTCGTTCATTACCGAAATCTTCAATTCTATCTTAAAATGGGCATGGAATTGTCAAAAATTCATAAAATCCTCGAATTTCGTCAAAGTCGATGGCTGAAGCCATATATCGACTTCAACACTTCCAAACGGCAGGTTGCAAAATCTTCCTTTGAAAAAGACCTCTTCAAATTAATGAACAATTCAATTTATGGAAAAACCATGCAAAATAACAGGAAGCACCTAGCCGTGAAGCTTGTGACTAGCGCGAAACGAGCCAAACGTTTCGTGGCCCGTCCAAATTTTGAATCGTACAATATCATAAACGAAGATTTGACAGTGATAAAATTAACAAATTCTAATGTTTTACTCAATAAGCCCCTTTACGCCGGCATGTGTATCCTGGATATATCTAAATTAAAAATGTATGAATTCCATTACGAACACATAATACCCATTTATGGCTCTGCCTGCAAACTCCTGTTCACAGACACCGACAGTCTGTGCTATCACATCTTTACAAACGACGTATATCTTGACATGCAGCACAACTTAGACGAGTACGATACCTCTGACTATCCCTGTGGGCACTTTTTGCATAGTCGCACCAATGCTAAGGTCATAGGAAAGTTTAAGGACGAATGCAATGGGGATGCTGTGATTGAATTTTGTGGGTTACGATCAAAAATGTATAGTTTGCTGTTGGCTGGGGAGAAGGAAAAGAAGACAGCGAAGGGAATAAAAAGGGCATTTGTTCAGAAATGCATCAGACATGCTGAATACAGAGCTTGCATTTTTGAAGAGAAGCCAACCTCTTCGCAGTTCTGCGTCATACAAAGTCTAAAACACGAAATACACACTGTAGAATTGCGGAAAGCAGCGCTTTCACCGTACGATGATAAGCGATTTCTCTTAAACTCATCGGATTCATTTGCATATGGACATGTGGATATTGCTTTATACAAAGACAATTGAGTAGAAATAGAATGTTCGTTACTATGTTTTAATTTGAAGACAGTATAAGCTGTATTGTAGTGTACTTAAAAGAATAGTTGCAGAAAGAGACACTTGTATTGATATAACTGTGTGTATAAAGAAATTTTGTTGAATGGAAAAAAAAAATTTAAATTTAACCTTGTGTTTGTTGGTCATTTCACTAGCATACAAATAAAAGCCATGTTCCACATGTAACAAGATCTTTATTCAGAAATATCTAGATTTAAAGTCCGAAAGGATTACATTGAGTGCATGTTGCAGCGCCCAATTGATTTGCATGATCTAAAGAACTATAGCAGGGCTTAGCGTTTTTTAGTTCTGGCAAATATTCATGCAGCATTTCAATTTTGAGTAGAAGGCTGGCCCATTCATCCAGACGTAGGGCGATGCCGCTGCGGGTTGGTCTCTCCTTGATTGAGTTTGGTGGTAGAAAGTATCGTCGAATATTCACACATCTGAATTCGTTGGAGATTGATGCATAGTAGCGGCCCCCGAGATGTTGGTAGATATCAACAGATTGATTCGCTTTCATCAGTTGCACGTTTCTGTCCAATTCGTCCAGACAAGCTCGAAATCTCGCCCAAGCAGATGCGTTGAAGGATACCCCCTTCTTGGTGGGATAGGTTTTGTCTCCATCTTCAGCATATTGACGAATGTGTACCATGAGCTCGTTCTTGTAGTAGCTGGCCGTCAGAAAACGATTGTTGCCTATCGCCTCTTTGAAATTCATAGCCTACAGAAGAAGAAAATAAGAGAAAGATATTGTTAGTTATATCGTAAATGCATATATAAATGTTTATTCATACTGCCCACAAAAAAAAGTTCTTCAATATAGAGTTTAGAGAAAATTTCAAAATACTTACTGGAACTGGTATTAGAGAACGTGTTGCAAGCATCTTCCGATCTTCCGCTGTAGTAAGCTGTAAATGTCGACACATCGAAAATGAAATAGAAATGCTTACAGTCTGTCCAAATGCCTCTTTTATAATGCAAGTATTGCACAACCATAAGAAATGGCTGCATGTAAAAATAGCTTTTGGGAATTATGAGGGACATGGGAACTTGTTGTGGGTTTTCTTGAACAATCATGATGACTAAGCAGCTGTAGCAGCTGCTGTACAATGAGAATGACTAATCCGCAGTACAATCGAAATGCGCTGACGAAGCATGGAGGCGGGGGAGAGGGAGCGGGGAGGGGAGGGGAGGGAGAGGGGAGGGTTAGGGTTAGGGTTAGGGTTAGGGGGAGGAGGGGCGCGCATGCCCTTCCCAAGCCCTTCCCAAGCCCTTCCCCTTCCCCAGCCCCTTCCCCAGCCCTTCCCCACCCCTTCAGCATCCCTACAGCATCTCATCATCATCATCATCATCATCATCATAATACAAAAGAACAAAAGATCAAAAGGATCAAAGAGCGTGATCAGTGAAGCGTGACGATTTATAGCCCAGTGGGCCAAAAACAAGGGTCTTCAGTGAGAGTATACATTACAGATGACGTCATACAGTCACGTGACGGGCTAGAAACATTGGAGGGGCTTACTACATCGTATTTCCTCTACTGATGGATGAATGGATGGATGGATGGATGATGGAGGGATGGATGGATAGATAGATAAGTTGATTGATTGGTTGATTGGTTGATTGATTGACTGACTGACTGAATGAATGAATAAATGATTGATTAATTGATTGATTGAATGATTGATTGATTGATTGATTGATTGATTGATTGATTGATTGATTGATTGATTGATAGGCGGATGGCATGCTGCCAACGGCGGCAAAGCTTCTGTCGTCGGGCGGCAACTTGACGA